>VZTI01000348.1:144982-175544 GCA_013397865.1 Struthidea cinerea | reverse complement strand
AAAACATCTTTTGGCAAAATGTAAAATATATTGGGGGGGGGGTGGTGGGCTGTAAAAGATTTTAGAGCACACTGCATAGTAATGCCTTCTTTTTGTGTCTTTTAGGTCTTCATTTACTTTTGATCCCTTCTTACAAGGACAGTGGTGAAAGGGAAACCAATTACTTTTAAGATATGAAGTATCATATTTCAGCATAGATGAAGCCACATTTGTGGTTTATAGCAGTTCAGGTTTCTGTATGTGGAAAAGATAAAAGCGGATGACCAAAGAGAAAAAGTGAATGACTTTTACAAGCCCCTTTGAATTCCCTGCAGTTGCAAATTGTGCTGTTTATTCGTACTTGAACAAGGAACACGGAATGGCTTTTCTTAACTTCTGTTAATGTAGTATGAGAAGTGGGAGGCAAAAGTAAACAGTATTTATTTGGACATTAATTAACAGAAAGTTGTCAGTCATCACTGGACTCTTTCTGTCAGGCCTTTTCCCTCCCAGGGATATATTGGTTGTACATACAAACTGCAAATCGACTGGCTGGTACTGTCCTTCTATACCTTTTCTTAATAAAAAGTCTCATTTCTAATGTGTAAAAGCAAAGGAGATGCTCTTAATCTTTAATCTTGTGAATTTGCTAGCCATTGTTGTGAATTGCCATTTTAATTGTTGGACTTGAATCCTCTTTTATTATTTTTGCCTTTTTTTCTTGATTCAGATACTTGCTTTGTGGCTTTCTTCTATTTCCTTCTTCTCTTGAAGGTGATTCTTCCATGGTCCTCAAAGAAGAAAGGCTTAAGTTTTAGAAAGTAGCAGGCTGCTGCTGGAAACTATGGCATAAATTTGGAAAACAATTTTCATATTCAAACAAAGCTGTATTTTTGTCTGAATTTTTGTCTTGAAAAATTATTGGTAAAATCTAGTGAATCTTTCCTGTAAAGTTTATTCTTGTGTGGTGTATTTTTAGACTATTCTTTGTTACTGTTGTTTTTGACGTGGGTAAATAACTCTTTGATGTTGGTATATGTCCTTTCTAAAAATAGCTTGTGAGCTGAAAAGTATTCAGTGTCTCTTGAGTCAGGCTCATGTTAAGTGAGTGGGAAATCATTCTGTCTGCTCTAATGGGGTTTGGCTCAACGTCATGTCACTGTGCATTAGCCAAGCCTCAGCTACTACCATGCAGGAATTTTCCAAAGAATAAATGTTTTCTTTTCTTTTTAAATGAAACGATTTTGTACGGGTTTTGTAAATCTTAGTTGCTGTACATTTGAAATACACACTGATCCTGCAAAGTCTTATGCCTTTCTAAGTTGTTTTTATTGTCAAAAGACATTTTTAAAAGTCGATGTCTGAATGAGGACTTGAAAAATCAGTCCAACCTCTGATTATGTCACAGAAAGGAAAGTTAGTGTTCTTCTCATTGTTCAATGGAAGTTACATCTGATACGTATGGGAAAGCTGAGATGTTAGATATGTGAACTTCGAGCCACAGAAAAAAAATTGGCACCTTTATAATTCTCTGGCCTCAGAATCAGAATGGGCTTGAATATAGTAGTTGAAATTTCAGAATACCATTTCCATACCTTTAATGTAAAAGCATATACTCTCTGAAAAATGGAAAAAGGAATGGTATTCTTAGTATATGTTGACACTGCTGAGCTCTGCTTGGCTAACATTTTTCTCATCTGTTACAGGTTTTGTAAAAGACACCGGATTAAATCAAATTCAAATGTTCCATGTGTCCCGAAAGACTTGTTGATGATGTCAGAATTAGTTCTTCCACAGTTCATCTTTAGTCTGATTCAGCATTTAAGAGAGGGATATAATGAGCCTGGTATGTTTTGAATTTGCATGTACCTGGCATATCTTACCATGCTGTTATCTCTTGCTTTGCAGTCTATGAACACACAGTACATGAATGCTATCCATAGTTTATGTCATTGTATTTTGTACCTCTCTTCCTAACAAATTTACAGCCTGACTAGGTGATTTGATTTTGTTACCTGGTGCTTAAGTGTAAGGGTTACCTAGCATTGTGCTGAGCTCTTCCAGAAAATCAGGTATAGTTTGAAATTTGTATGTGTGAGCTTTAGAGCATTATGAATATATAAATTGTTTTCATTTGTGGTGGTTGTAACTGTTCTGCTTGTGGCAGTCTTGGGTAAATTATATTACATCTACACCAAAAGTTGTTCTATTGTGGTTTTCAGCTCTTGATCTGCCATCAGAGAAAGACCTTCATAAAATCCTCCAGGTTTTGGAGCCTCATGTTTCCTTCCTAGAAGACTTGACCAAAATGGGAGGTGCAATGAGATCAGTTCTTACCCAGGTTTTAACTAGCCAACAGTTCTACAAAGACCTTAGCTCTGGTATGTTTGTGTTATTTCTAATAATTAAATTTTCAAACTATGAAGAATTAAGGGCATAAGTTTTGTTTATAACTTCAGTTTCTGCATGTTTTTATTTGGCATCTCAAAACACTGAAAAAAAGCATATTTTTAAGGATATTATGTTGATAGGAAGGTGAGCTTCAGGAGTGACTAGAAACATTTGTTAAGACCCGTGAGAGCAAACATCTGATCTGTGTCCCAAATAAAAGTATAAAGAACATCCTTTCAGAAAAGTTTTTTTAAGAAATCCATTCTCTTCAAAGTGGCGTGAACATGGTGATGTGAAACAAGTACCTCCAAGTTAGGCATAACAAGGTTATTCAAACTTATTTTGGGATCTGCTCTCACAGAGGTTACTGGAGGAGACCTCAATGGCAAAAGGCCATTGTCTGTCCTGCATTTCTGTGCAAAGCCTTTTCCGTCTTTTTTTCTTAAGCATTAGCCCCCCCCTTCATTATTTATTCCATCGTGTACCAAATCACAGTGAATCCAAAAATGTTGGCCAGTCACAATTAACCCCAAATCCCTAGCGTAAATTAACTCCATGTTATTTTCTTGTGATTAAGTGTCCTTTGCGTAGATATAAAACAAACAGTAATTACTGTAGTTTTAAGTTGCCATAGCTGGCTTGGGCAGCAGCTAGTTAAAGAACAGGCAATCTCCAAATCTTTATTTGAAAGGAGAAACACTTAGTAAAGTTGCCTCAGGGGCAATTCTCTTTATTCTTTCCTTCCTTTTTCTTTCCTGTTATAATATTTGAATGGGAATAATTTAATTACTTCTCTTTCCTGTATGTGATGGATTTCCTGATACAGAAATATGGAAAGGAAATTGAAAGTAAGACATGCTTATCTGGACTCTTGGAATGGAGAATATGTGTTATTAAATTAAAACATTGTAGACCATTTTTTAGATTGCTTGCATAGAGTATAAAGTATATGAACCAAGGAGCTGCTTTTGTGGTTTAATACTGTTTTATGTATGTATTCAAGGTGTTGGAGAGAATGCATGTGCAAAGAAAAGTCATGAAAAGTACCTCATTGCTTTGAAAGGCTCTGGACTGGCGTTTCCTGAGGATAAAATTGCGTGTGGTATGCAGGAACAAGGAGCTGGAACTAGCACATTATCTGTTCAAGGTTTGTGTAGAAAAATATTTTAAGAGAAGACTTGATTACTGATGGGTTTTATATAAACTGCTTTAGGTTTATTTTTTAAAAAAGCTAATCTTAATGAAACTTAGGGAATTACCTGTAATTTACTGCACTACCATATTGCCGGACTCTTACTTCCATCAGCAAAGCTAAACATGTTAACTTTCTGTTGCTGATCTGCTAAGCACCATTTTTCCAGTCATAACATTAGTGGAATTTGAGTAGGCAAGATGAAATTGCTCATAGTGGAATTTTGCCACTGCAATGAAGTGATTATCAATCCACAGCACCTCTTCTTATAAAGGTTCTGTGGATTTTTTTTTTTTTTGATCACTGCAGTCCATCAGGGTTTTTATTTTCAATTTCTGAAAGAACACTCCTTTGTCAACATAGTACATTGAAGTTCTGCAATGGAACATACTTGCAAATCCCTGATTTTGTATTGCTTGGAAATCTTACTCTTAATTTCTCAGTTCGCTGCTATGTATCTTTTAAAGAAAATTAATGTAGTGTTCCGTTTCATACTGGCTCATTAAATATCTTAAAATACTGTCTTTTCAGTATAAGACTTACGAAAAGATTCTCTGAACTTTTTTATTTCAAAAGGTTTGACAGGTGCTACGGCAACATCAGGACAAGGGGATTCTTCAGATGAGGTGAGACTTTTTAAAGACTGTAATGAGCTGCAACAGAATATCAAAGGGAGAGGATGCTTGCAGCCAAATCCTACAAAACTTCAGCCTTCTATCTGCCATTCGTTACCCTGTTTTAGTAATTAGGAATAATGGAGGTTTAAAAAAACAGATCTTATGCCTTTGATTTAGTAAGGACCTCTTAAAAAAACCTCTTGGTTTTTGCTAATGCTGTTTCAGTTTTATTTATGTATGTAATGGAGAAGAAACCTGTGTAGGTATTCCAGAAGTCACTATCAAGTAAATTGGACTTGATTAAAACAAACTTAGAGCATGTAATGCTGTGAGTGGTGTTAGCAGTTTTTGGCACTTGAGAATCCAGCTGAACTGGTGATAGCAGCAGTGAGAATTTCTTTGTAGATAAATTCCCATGTGTAGACTTGACCTTACTTACCAAACACGTGGAGTGGGAGTAGAAAGGAGAGAATCTCATTTTAGGCTGAGCTTTAATGAATAGGTGGAATTTAATGAGGAAAGTTAAATTCTGGTACAGTAACTTTATCAATTTATTCTCATCTTTTTTTCTCAATTTTTTAAAACCTAATTTCAACTAGTAAGCCTTAGCAGACATTCTGGTAGGGTAACATAACAAAATTTAAATAATGTAAAGAGATATCCAATATAAAAACATTTATTCCTCAGTGTGGCAGAAGCGTTCATGGACTGTGTTTTATTTGGTTCCTTGGAACATAAAATCTTCTTAAATAGCTGGACAGGTTTAGAGAGGGCCTTTTTTCTCCTTTTGCAGAAAGGAAAACATGAGAAATAACAGCCGTCCTTCAGATTAATTTTTTGCTTAGAACCATCTACTATTGTAGAAGTAAAATTAAATACTGAACTGGCAAAACTTTTCAAGGTGTTTAGTTCCCTGCAGAAGCACTGTTCTGATTTGTAATCTATGTAAATTTTGTAATCTAGTGTTCCAACTGTGAAACAATGCTACCAATTAGATCTTGGTAAGAAAGAACATGTTTAACCTTTCTAGATTCATTTTAAATACCAGAGGAAGAAAATCCAGTTAGAAGTGTACTCTTGCCACATTTCTAAATTATAACATAATTTTACTCTGCTCTAAGAGAGTATAGTAAGGTATTAAAAACAAACTGTAAATACCCTTTGTAACTCACATGGGAGTACAGAGGAGAGGAACATTTTCCTAATAAGCATTTCAGCTTTCTGCCTGCACAGTCTATTTTGACTTTTGAATGAAAGGAGTGGACTTCCTTTTCAGTAATTTGTGTTTGTCAAGCAGATCATTATTAAGAAAAAGATTATAAAATAAAAAATTAACTTTCTTCACCGATGCTTTTTTCAGGGCAGGAGACTTAAGTTGCAGAGTCCTGCAGTTCATAGTAATATCCCAGGAAGTCTGATTTTTTTCTTGGTAATACTTGGCCCCTCTGATAGAGGACTGGGCAGTGGCAACATCCTGAGAACTTACTCATTCCTGATTGAAGTGCCAAAGTACCCTGTGTTCACAAAGACCACAGGATGCCTAAGTGTTCAAATGTGTGTCCATCTTAAAACAAATTTTCAGATGGAGGTAATGAAAGGATAGGAAAAATCAGACCTTTCATTTACACCATACTTGTGGTCAGTCCTAAGATTTAAAGTACGAGCAATCTTCTTCCTCAAGGCAGAATAGTAACTTCTTGAGATTCAGATTCTTTATCGTTCCAGAGAAGTTTGGAAGTAAAACATGACGTTTGCTTAGGGGAGAAGGATATTAATTGCTTATTTTTAACAGTTGATATCTGTGTTAATTTTAGCTCTTTTGATTAGTTCCAGTAAGAATCTTTATTTCTAGTTTCGTTAGGACCACCGGTGTTGGTAGAGATCCATGCAACATTTAATATACTCCTGTAATGTCACTTTTTTTTTTAACATCCAGTATTAGATTTTGTGAAGTGGTGGTGAAGATGTTTTTAGCTTGTATTACATTCTGAAACCTTTGCTGTTTAGTTTGTGGATTGCCTTGAAAGCTTCAGGTGACAAGTGCCTGTGTAAAATGTATTATTCTGTAGGGAGCAAGCAGTTAGAATTGGCCTCTTGGAGATGTCAAAAATGCTTTGTTCTTGCATCAAAAGTTTATATTGATTAGAAAGTATCTAGCTAATTGTATGTGTTGTCAACTTTGATATACAATATGTTAGTTGATATTTTTTTCTCTGAAACAAAACCCTACAAAGTGGATAAGGTAAAATCTTAGACTTGCAAAGGTTAGAAATTTTGTAGTGTTAAACTTTTGTAGCAATCAGTTTTAGAAAACAAAGCAAGTAAAGTTACAAAATTAATTAAATAAATGTGGATGATAGTGTTGCCTAGAGGGGGGAAAAAGGCAATTAAAAAAATTATGTTTTTCTCTAAAGAGTTGCACACAGTGCGTGGTTCCTGTAAACAGTAAAAATATTTTTCTTGTAAGAATATATTGAAGGCTTCTCTGTTTTAGTTTGCTAGTTAAACCAGAATTTTGAGAGCATACCATCTCTTGGCAATAAGATTCTAAGTATACAATAATCAATTTTTAAAATTCTTCCCCTACCCCAGGAGGACCAGGATGGTAGCCAAGGTGTGGGAAAGCGCAAGAGGGTGAAACTAAGCAGCACCACCAAAGGTATTTATAAAGTACTGATCTCAGTTTATCATGTTTGCTTTATGTCTGTCTTAAAAATATTCAGGGATACTCAGTTCGCTTCCCGAGCACTGTAGTGCTGCATGTGACAAGTATTAAACATAGCAAAGTTTAAAAAGGAATAGCAAGTGAAAATGTGGTAATTGGCAAGTTAGATTTCTCTTGAGTGAGTACCACTGTCTGGGACTCTGTTTGACCATTTTGTCACTTCTGTGTTGTAAGCTGACCTCCAAAAATTCATTCAGTTTTCACTGTGTGGCTATCAAGGCTGCAGTATAGCTTTACAAAACAAGTGTTTGATGTAGTTGTTCTTAACAAATTTTTTTGATTGTGCCGCTGTACAGTATGATTGTGTTTTCAACCAGGCAAGAATGGTTCTTGCTGGTTCTGGTTGGTCTTTCTGTACTGTTTTAGTGATATTTAAGATAAAATAGGTGAATGAAGTCTCCCTTGAAACCACTCCACTGTTTTCCTAGCTTGAAATTAGTCCCTTGTGCAGTTTCTAGTCCAACATGAGCAGCATTCACATTGCGGTCAGGGCAAGTTTTAATTCAAGAATAACCATAGGCTAGAGACAAGGTAGTTCTGTCTTGTGCTTGACATGTTTTTGTGCTAAAAAGTGTTTAATAATATTTAGATGCTATTGTTAAATAAAGAAGACCTTTTTGGTTGTGTTTTTTTTCAATATGAATATGAGGAGACTGACATAGGAAGCACAAAGAATTACAGGCCTTGAGAAAAGAATGTTTCGGTAGAAAAAATGTGGTGAAAGTTGGAATAAAGTTTCTGGAAGGTCTCTGGAGTGAAGGTTTGGAGTTCGAGTTTTAAATGCAAAGGTTCACGAATCAACAAAATACTGTGATGTGAGGAGTATGGGAAAGTAAGATTGTTTCTAGTGTTTTCAAATTGAAGGAAGAAGAGATGAGAAAGCTGAAAAAGCAGAGAACTAAATGTTTTGGCAACAGTGTTGTTTAGTGATGATCTTAAAAATGGTGTGAGAAAGATTGTGGTAGAGAATAATACTGTGGAAGAGGCAGTTGTTTTGGAGAAATGCAGGAAATGTAGAGACATCCAAGGAGAGATCTCTTACTTGGATATAAGAGGCTGTTAGCTTCTCTAAAAGATGAGTTGGAGTCAGGTAACACAAGAAAAAAATGCTGTTGTTCTGATGCATAGTAACTAATTAGGGAAAGAGACGGAGAGGAAGCCCAGATTTAGAAGCTGCCTGATCAGAAAACCAGTATCAGCAGTGGCATTTCAGGAAAAGTGATACCTGAATTCAACATTTCATTTTCCCCCAGGATTGTAGTCTTCCCCCTCTGAGGCATCCCAACATGGACTGTGGTCATGATGTTAGCTCCTAATATCTGCCCCAGAGGAGGGAGTCTGCCAGTGGGGGAAGGGTAAGTATCTGTTTTTATTAAATATTGAATAGTTTTCTGAAGTTTTCAGTATTCATATTTTATGTCCAATAGGGTATAAAATAAGAGTATGAAAAGAAAATTTTGGAAAACTGAGTATTGAATAAAAACAGATTTACCTTTTCCGTATAAGCAGACTCCCTATCCCATCCTAGCTCTTCAGTGGTACTGTCTTCATCCAGGGTTATTTATATACTGGGGATATCTTGGAATGCTAAGTCTCATATTCCAGAACACTCTGTGAGGTGTTCTGTGGCACTAAGAAAGAATAAAATGTTTCTTTAAAGGAAGTGCAGTTTTTATGTTGAGGTTTTCTCATACAGGTATGGGACTGAGTACTGAGAATTTTTTTTTTCTTTACTCTGTTTTAAAACCTCATCCTGTATCCATCTGAAATACCAGATGTTTAAGGCAATTTTTAACCCAGAGGCACTTTTTTTTTTTTTTAAAGAAATTTAAAATCTAGCGATGCTTTTCAGAAGAGTGGGAACATTAGTCCCAGTGTTCTTGACACATTTTCCAAGTCTGGTAAGAGCATTTTGCCTGCTTAAATTATAATAGCAGGTGTAAGTGGATATGTATTGCTCTGTCCCTGCCTGAAACTGCTGCATAAAGTATTGGATACGCACTGTTCAGCTGTGATATATGTCAGAAGGCTGCACATCAGTGACAGATACAGTGCTGTGTCACTTGTCTCCATGCCTGGTGTTCTCACTCAGAAGCATTTGGCATGTACCAAAACTTGTGCTCTCTGTTCTGTGGACAGAGGACTTCAGTCTTGCATGGTTACCAAGCTTGCATGGGCAGTCAAATCACACATGCAATTTCATAACAAGAAAAGAACATAAATGAGCATCATATGTTTGTTGCAGTAGGTGATGTGTAATACCTTACAAAATAGTTTAATATTAATTAATATTACAAAATATTATAATATTTTAATATCTTTCATGATTCTGTGAAAGTAATGTTTTTGTATCAGTGCTTGTAGAATATATTGAATAAAACATATTCTTGCTTTTTTGTGGCTTGCTAGAGTCTTGAGGAGAATCCTAAAATTGAAGTCTGGGCAAATTGGTTACTTGCCCAGGGAACGCTGACATTTGGTAATAGTGGAAAATGGATGTAATTCCTGCTTAGGAAGAGCACAAATGCCTGTCTTGCTTAGAATAGGCACAAAGCTATCCAGTGCAGTCTCTAAAGATGTCACATTTCAGTGAAGATGTGAGTCCTCAAGGCCAGACAACGTTCAGTGTAAATGTTTTTGGATGTGTGCTGGTGGGAGCACTTCATACACTTGTATTGGAATGTGTGATTTTGTGTGGAGTTACATATCCTCAGGTGTAGTTGATTTCTAGTAAAGAGAAGTAGTAGTAGTATTATTTTCTTCTTTAGTCCTCATATGTTACTGGAGTGAACACCACGTGTTGTAGTTGTAAAGCATAAATAATCAACCTCTTGAAAAATGATGATGACTTTATATTTTAGAATTTTTAAAAACAGAGTTAATATGATTTATGCTCTGTCAAGTGATAGTTTCATGAACAGTTTATTGTAGCAAAGGTCAGTTTGCAGCTTTGCAATCAGGAAACTGATCTGCTTGAAAACACAGCTGACAAAATGGAAAGATCCTGGACTTGATTCCTTGGTAGGTCCCCCACAGGGATCTACTATCAGCATGAGTAACGGTGTAGAGTGAATGGACAGGAGTTGGAAGGGGAAAGATGAGACTGTCTCTCCTGCTACCATCAGGAGCTAGTGCCTCCTGATTATCTGGTTATGGTAATTTTTATGTTAAAAAAAACCCAACAAACAACTTAGTGGTTGGTCAATCAGTGTATATATTGCTTTGAAAGTAAGAATAAAGGATACACTATTGCTTCTATTTATTTTGTTTAGAGCTTTGTAAAGTGTTGTTTAGGTAATAGAATTCATCACTTAATCATAAATTGTATTTTGTTGTTTTGATATTTTAGCTTCAGTTAAGTAGTACTCTACATTGTTTCCCCTGGTTAAATAGTTGTGTAAATATTGTGCAATCTTCTGTGATGCATTATAATCAGTGCAGCTGTTACGGTGAGATGATACGATTCAATGCAAGCAATGAAGATTGGACTCTGTGGTAGAATTGTACTGAAAACTTTCACTGGCTTCTCTGGGAGGTCTTTTTATAGTTATAGACCCTGACACTGTGCGGTGTTAGTCATGTTCATTTGTCCAGTGTTTAAAAAGAAATTATTTACAGTATGCACTAAGATGTTCTTAAATTTTTGTTCCTGAATTTTTATATGAGTGCAACTGCACTATCGGTGTTCTTGGTTTTAATATTTACTGCATTACACATGCCCTGCTTCAACCTTTTATGCAGATCAGTCTATCATGGATGTTTTGAAGCATAAATGTTTTCTAGAAGAATTATTATTTTGGACAATAAAATACGAGTTTCCACAGAAGATGGTGACTTTCTTACTCAACATGCTACCAGATCAAGATTATAAGGTACTCGGCCTTACTTCATTGAAACCTAAGTATCTTTTCTTATTCACATACTTAGTGTGTATTATGCCTTGCATGACACCATGTATGCTTATGTTTGAATAATAAGCAGTAAAAGGATGCAGATTTTTTACCTTGGTTTTGAGTATTTTGTTAGAAGTTCTAAAGTGTTTAGTATTTGAAAAGCAATATGGACAAAACAAGATGGATAAATCTGGAGCAGCATTATTAATTCTGATTTCATGGTTTATTTTCCTTTTTGTCTGTTAGTGCATATTTGCATGTGTTGGATTTTGTTTTATTTTACTTTGTAAATTGTTTTTGTCACTTAAAACATGTGGATTAGCAGTGTATGTTTCTGTGGCGTGGTATGACTAGTGAATAATTGCAGTGACTTCACTCCTGTTTCAATTATTGTAGTAGGCAGTGGTTTCTGTGGACAGGCCATTACAGTGTGAGTGTTCTTGCTGCAGCTATGCCCTAGGTGATTTTGGCAGCCTTCCAGGTGCTTCCTAACAGAGTTTTGCAGTTGTCTATACCAAGTATCTCCTGGCTTGGAGTTGTGGAGACTGGATGTCATCTTCCTGTTTTAACTCTTGGTGTGCAGCCAGGTTTGGTTGTTTGCTCCACATGTTCCCAAGACCTAGTATACATAGCAATCAGGCTTAACATTTTGCTCTGATCATGTCATACCCTTGAGCCATGCAAATATTTTGGACCTTCTCAATCCCTGCTGGGAGGCAAAGATCAAGAAATTCTGAAGTCCAGGCATGCAGATTTCTTCAAAAATGTCTGTTTATAATGGGACAACCCTGTATTTGTGCCCCTTTAAAACCTTGCTGTGTCAAAACAAAGGACATGAAGATAACTTGCAAGGAAGAAAAAGATAAGATATGGGCCTTCAGCATTACTGTGTCCATGTCAAGACACCATTTTGATTTGGGATGCCAGCATAGATTCGTCTTGGTCTTAGATTCAGCTAATACATGAGGAGACGTTAGGACTTCTTAACTGATGATCCATTGCTGTGAAGCTTGAATTCTTCATGATATTTGGACACCCACATGGACATCCAGTTCTCCTGATCCATTGCCAGCTAAATTCCTGCCTGTAAAAACACCCAGCTGCTAGCAGCATGCAGAAGAATCTGGTAAGTGTTGCTGTGTTTCCCTTTTTACTGTACCATGTAATAACAATAGCTTCTAATGATTGTGGGATCTTTCTTCCTTTGACAATGAGCCACAGTCTTCAGTGACTTTCTTTGTTCTATTCATTATCTTTCTTCACTCAGAATGGAGATCATGGAATATTTGGTCTCTCTACTGATTGCCACCTTTAACTGGAAATAGTCCGTTTTCTACCCACCAATACTACATGCTCAGATTGAAAGGTTTTTATAAACTTTGTTTGTTTGGGGTTTTTGTTACCAATGTCATACTGTTTTTCATTAAACAGTTAATTCCTATGTTAAAGCTTTATTAGTAGCACAAATACCAAGTATTTGAAATTTTTTTATTTAATTGCTGTGATTGTCTAAATGGCATTTTTAAGTAGGAAGGAAACTCAGAGCAGGAAGTGTATCACACAGCAGTAGGGAGGCAGTAAATTATTTTTTTGCAAGAAACCTGTGCTTTGTTGCAAAACTGTCAGTGCTGCATGAATTTTAAACATGTTTATGAGGTCTGTGGTTAATTTACAAGGAGTGGCTCTGCCTTTTACATGTAAAAGAGAGAACATAGCATTTTGGGATGAATTAGAAGAATGTTTTATCGTATATGCTTCCATTGAGCTTTTTTGAAAGAAAAGCTTGTTTGCTGACTAATCATATTGCATTCTCAAACAGCAGGAATACCTCTAGGGATATAAATTGTTCCAAGTGGTCACTCAGCTTTCTGCTACTTTCTCTCATCCCATCTACACCACATGTACTGTTCTAATTTTTTCTGTATCTGCTGCTGTGCAATTTATCTGATTCTTCATGAGGCAATTTAGCTCATTAAATCAGCAGAATTCTGCTAGGTTAGATTTCTGATAAACTGAGGGAGCTAGCCAGACACAGAGAACAGAGCTGGCTATCAGTGTATGCTTTGAAATTGTTGAAATCTCTGACCTCCAGCATAAACATATTAGAATTCATCCCTGTCCTGTATAGCAGTCACTGAGCCACTAGCAATCTCAGTTACACAGATTTTTTTTTAAATAGGAAAACAAACTTTCTTTTTAGGATTCCCAGTACTGAAAAGAAGTGTTGAAAGGGGTGGGCTAAAACCCTGGGTTAACTAGCTCTTCCCTCTCTCCCCACTTTGGCATATGAGAGAGATAGCACAACAAAAAGTGTGGTCTTTGCCTTACAGATTTGTGCTTGAGACATCCCTTCCAGCACTCTCTGACATTTGGAGCTTGGAAGACTTACAAATAAAGAAAAAGCAGAAGAGAAATTTATTGAAGCTTCCAAGAAATTGAAGGTGTTATGGTGTGGACAAGAGGAAAAGCAAAAGGCCGGAGGAACAGACCTTCATGTAACCAAGGAGAAGGCAAAGAATGTATTGGCAGTAAACAGGAAGATGGTGGAAGAGTGTAAATCATCCAAGAGCAGAACCTTGCTGAAATCTGGAATACTGGAAATACAAAAATGCGAAAGCATCTGGTAGACGTAATGAATCAACAAACATCATTACCAGAAATGCTGTGCCTTGTCATGCGCTTCCCATAGTGACCCTTGAGGCAGCTATTACAGCAGTAGGACTTCACTGAACCCTGGATATGCTGTTCTATAAATTTTGTAGAACAGTTTTTCTACTGGAACCTTAATTTTAGTGCAGCATTCAGCTGGCATAAATAGTTTCCATTTTAGCATTGAGAATATAAACATGGGAGATGTAAGTTCTAACTGAAGCATGGGGTTGATGTTAGTCTCCAAGAAGTTCTGGGATTGAAGTTGAGTGGTCACCAAGAGGAAAGGCTAGCTGAAAAAACTAACTTTGTTTTTCCATAGGTAGAAATTTAGAAGCTGCTCAAGATCACAGAGAGTAAGTCAGTGAAGATAATTAGATATACAGAAAGCATGTCTGTCTTAAGAGCCATTTTTTGCAAAAGGTTGGAAGCTGAGTATTTGGAAACATGTTATGACAAAAATTGCATTCTTGCTTCACTCTGTATTTTTCCTTAGTTGTGTATATAGCTTTGGCCACTGAAAGAAAGGATACATGGATGGACTGATTTGGCCTACTATGGCTGGTTTTATGTACTGACTGCAGTTTACCACAGTATTTCAGCTTCTTAACTTCTGGAATGAGTTTAGTTTCTTCCTCTCAAAATTGGAAAGGACTGTATTTGTTTGTTTAACTTGCAAGTGAATGTAGGAGTAAAGCATCTGTCTTTCCTTTAGTTAAGTGTTTTACACAGTCTCTGCCATTATACTGTAGTGAGAGCAAATTTACAGTACTTTCGGAAGTTCATTATGGTAAATGAGTGAGGCACAAAAAATTTTGATTCATGCCAATATAAACTAAAGAAAAAGAAAATCCAGAATATGTCCTTAGAGAAAGACCTTGTTTTTGCAGTCAACTTGAAGTGAGCGTGCTGTGTAAAACAAGTAAAACATGGTTTCTACATCACAGAACCCAAAAATCCTATTTAAACATAATACAGTGTGAAGAAGTAATATATAAATAAAGTGTACTTTTTTACTAGGAGCATTCATATACTACCTTCTTAAAATACCTGGTACATAATTTCTGTCTGAGGCTTAACTTTAATTGTGTGAATGTCTTGATGATAAGTGCTAATGCCGGTGATGAAAATAGTTTCAAGCTTTTAACTTAAAGGAAGTTATGTGATGGGAATATCTGTAATACCAGAATGACACTGTATTAACTTTGCTCAAGTATTGTGAATGCATTGTGCCAAAAAGGCTTTAGCTGAAAACAGTTACCATTGTGCCGGGTGCTGTATGTGGAACACACTTTCAGTTATTATGCAGGTTTCCATCACTTTGGACCAGGCAAAGGAAGGCAAGTTAAGTATTCTTGCAATGTTTCCTGCAGTGATGTCCCCATTCTCACCCTGGTCCATTTTTTTCCATCATCAACTTTACATTTGAGGTTATTTGCTGGGAGAAGCAGTTTCTGTGCCCAACAGCAGAATTATATCATATTTTGGAAGTATTTCTTAAGTGATAATAACATGATAGTTCCATAATTAAAGTATGGGAGAGTGGGAATATCGGCAATTTATTATCCCACATATCAATGGGATGCCCTGAGTCTAAGGCAGGTAAAATCAAGTAGTGATCTGTGTATGGCCTGGTGAAAACATGGCTGCCTGAGGGTGGTTTTAAAATTTCTAATTCTCTGCTTATGAAAGGTTAATACTTCCAGAAGGAATAGGCACGGGATTTTTAGACTTTAGATTTTTATCACTACACAGCTTGTCTTCTTACTAAGCCAAGCAAGTCCAGATGGTGTTAATTCAGAACCTAAAGTACTAAGTGAGAAGTGATTTCAAAGCTAGCAGATAATGTTCATGTAAATGCAGTGCAAAAGGTTGATTTATAATGCATTTTGAGGCTAATGGAGTGGAACACAGAACTGTACTAAGATTTATGTGTGTATGTACAATACATTTAAATACTGATCTGGTTTAAAAAAAACACAAACAGTTGTGTGAATAATAAAGCTGGATAATTAATTTAGTTATTGAGGGAAAAGCACTAACGTTTTACTTAAAAATATAGGATGCTATGATAGTAGAAATGAAAATCAGTGTAGAAATGTCTTGCTTGAAAAAGAAATTAAAACCTTTCTTCATGGGTAGATGGCTGTGAGTGATAAGGCAGCTTTTTAAGGCACTACTAAACTTATTGTTCATAGTGTATCATTTTAGGACATGCTGTTGTAGGATGTACAAATTTAGGATAAATTAATTATTAGAGCTTAACTACTTTCACAGGCATGCTGAGACCTAATATTCCTTGTTTGAACATTTCTGGGTTGTTTTTTTTTTTTTTAGTGTGGAAAGTATAGAATGAGAAGATTAGATTCTGGGAAAAGGTAATAAAATTAGAAGCCTAAGATACCCCTCCCTATAAATAGGCCTTTTCATTTGGTCCGTTTCTAGAAAACAGCCATGAGTTTTGGTTTGTCACAGCAATGATGTTTCCCAGAGTATGTTGATTGTACGTTTGTAAAGGAATATTTTATAATGAAAGAAAGCTATAATTTTTGTATGATGCTTATTAACGTCAACATTTCTTTATAATTTGCAGATTGCTTTTACAAAAACATTTGTTCAGCATTATGCTTTTATTATGAAAACACTGAAGAAAAGCCATGAATCAGACACCATGTCTAATAGAATTGTGCATATCAGTGTTCAGTTGTTCAGCAATGAAGAACTAGCACGCCAAGTAACAGAAGAATGCCAACTGCTGGATATTATGGTCACTGTTCTGTTGTACATGATGGAAAGTTGCCTTATTAAAAGTGAATTGCAAGGTAGGTTGAGTTGTTTGGTTGTTTCTTTCCATTGATAATACATTGATTGTAGAGGAAATTTAATCTTTCTTTGGTGGTCAATCCACCCCTCTGATGTTTTTATAAAATGTACAGGATCTAGCAATATGTAGTAGAGGCTGAGTCTCAAAATTCCCTGGAAATATAAAGGTAGTTATCAAGAGTGATACTAATATTTTATCCTTTGGTTTGTAGGGGTTTTTTTTGTAGGAATGTTACATAGTTTAGAATGCAGATTATTACCTTGCAAGTACTTAATTTGTTGTGTAAAGCGCATAAACAACTATTTGAACAAAAAATTATATATGCCAATTGAGACCCTTATGAATTTAAAAAATATTTTCAGAGAATTTCACAAGCTATTTGCAGTATTTAAAATTGTTTTAATTTTTAAAACCTGTGATTGGCGTAATAAAATTTGGTATAATTAGAGGAGAATAATTTAATACTTTGTAAATATAGTAATTTGATCAACCTTTTGTTTGACGGAGAGACAGTTTGAATTTGAGCTATTGTAGACTGTATAACTTCTTTAGTGAAAACAGCTGTCCTGTTTTCACCTGCCTTGTTTTACCTGTCCTTGTGTGAAAAGGGCACAACTGAATCTTGCTGACTTCTGTCATTCACACTTTTATGTGCCTAACAGACTGGAGACCTCTCAGCCCCCTTTATCCTAGTTTGAATCTGAAAGTCCTCCCTAGGCAGGCTGGGTGCTGCTGCTAAATAAGTATCATGAACTTCTGCATGAAATTCTATTTTTTTTTTTGTCCAAAGTACCCTTTGTCTCAGAGTCCACTCTATGTATAGCCTAAACCAAAATGACTGTGCAGAAATGGGAAATCCTCACTCATCTAGCTATCCAGAGTGCCCTCATTCAGCAGCACTTCAATATGAAAAATTTTTCTGT
Source organism: Struthidea cinerea (assembly GCA_013397865.1). NCBI lineage: Eukaryota > Metazoa > Chordata > Aves > Passeriformes > Corcoracidae > Struthidea > Struthidea cinerea. The sequence goes on along the minus strand of VZTI01000348.1, from coordinate 158,351 downwards.
TGCCCTACATAGGTTGCTTTACAGTATTAAAAGAAAAATGAATATTTAACAGTTTGTATATCAAGTGATTTTTGCTAAATTAATGTCATATTGGTGGAATGTAATTTAAAACTACTTCTAAGCAACTTTTGAATGTTACTTTTCTGTCAATATGGGATGTTGCTAGCATGGTGGTAAGGTTCTGTAATGGGTCAGAATTGCAGTCAAGCAGAGAAAGGCTGTGACTGTGATTAGTAACTTTCTGAAGGATCTTCCTGGTAATGGATGTAAACTGGAGCTGGTAAGTTAAATATTGTTGGATACATTTGTGATCGATGTGTGAGAAAAGATTTACCTTTGGAGCAGCTATTCTACTGTTTCCTTTTCTCTTTTCCCAGCACCAGTCATTTCTCTTAGCTAAAATGCCATTATAGAGTTATAGAATCTTTTAGGCTGGTCATCGAGTCCAACAGTAAACCTCATACTGCCAAGTCCACCACTGGGATATGTCTGGTACTTTTCAGTGTTTTCAGTGTTTTCACAACATTTTCCCCTCACTGCTTTATATATGAGGGTTTGGGCATAATGTAAATGGGCAGAAAAGAAATCATAAAATATATTGTTGGGGTTTTGCCCTCTCATATTCTCAGTGGCCTTCTTTTGCAGTTCTTTGAGCTTGTATCTTGTGCTAAGTTCAAGTTATCTCTTCTAGTGCTGGAAATTGTGAGAAGTCTGTGTTGGTGAGATAAATTCAGAATTCTGTTTGTGCAGCTACTGTAAACAATATGTTATTTAGTATCTGAATGAGACAGAATTTACAAATCCAGCCAATGCATATGGGGAGAAAGCATGTGTCTGAATGAGACAGAATTTATAAATCCAGCCAATGCATATGGGGAGAAAGCATGTATCTGAATGAGACAGAATTTATAAATCCAGCCAATGCATATGGGGAGAAAGCATATTTAAGAGGAGCAAGGAAAACATGGAGCAGGACTTGTGCGTGCTGCATGTTTAATTTGCATTGCTCACAGATCCTGTCTTTTGAACAGCTGACACCTGTTTAAAATGTACAGTTCACTAAGGGTATTTGTGAACAAACTGTTTTAATGAAACCGAGTTGGCCTGTGTTGATACCAACTTCTAAGTGTCACTAACTCAGCTTACCTCTCTGTGTGAAAGGATGAGGGGTGGAAATACAGATGCAGATGATAAAACTGGCTGAAAAGATTTATGTCCATATGTTCTTAGAGAATTTTTTCATTTCTATCAGCACTTTCCTTCTAATAAACTTTATATGGGAAAAGAATTTTCTTTATAGCCCCAAGGAAAAAGTGTTGGTAATGGTTTATCCTCTGAAAAACCAATCTGTCTAAAATGACTGTGCATTGAGGCAATGCCACTGTCCATTTGAAGTAACTTTGGATTTGTGTAATCTCTACTGGGATAGATGTAACTGTTGGTTCTTTGCAAAATCCTTCAGCAGATTCAGGCAGAGATGCTATCCTGTTCTTGGACAGGCCAAAGAGAACGACTCTACATACTCTACATACACTCTCATCAGCAGAGACTGGAGTCTCTTAAGTGTCTTTTTAGTGCTGCTGTGCTGTGCTGCTTATGACTCCTTCGCTGTGTAAAGGGTAATTACAGGGGTCCTTCAGTGCATTTGAACTGGAATAGAGCCATCCCCAAAGCTGCTCATCAGATGCAAGTTTTTTTTCCTCTTTTCTTCTTTCTGTTGAAACAGAATATTAACTGACATATGGGTGCTGGAAGTTGTTTTGCTTGGATCGTGAATCCAGAACCAATTCTGTTTCCCTTCTGATCTTTCCAAGGGTCGCTCTTATGAAAAGGAAACAAAGAGATTTATGAGGATGGGCTTCTGTGATTCGGGGTGGGAGGGAAAGAACCCCCCCCTTCCCCGATTTCTTATCCTCCCCTTCTAGGAATCTTCTCCTGCCCTGGTCTTGGACAGGCTGCATAAACCCTCTCTCTGTCCCAAATTCAGAGTGGAAATGCTTTTCTCTGCTCTTCTCAGACTCAACATGCCAGTGTAGGTTTCAATCACCAGGTTTCTTCTTGAATGCCGTAAGGTACCTTGCTCACTGGGGGTATGTCAAATTCAAAGTAGAGTTCAGGTGTCTGTAAGAGGGATTGTATTGTTTGGTCTTTTTATGCTTCTTAAAAATATTGGAAGAGCCATAGTTGTGACGGTTTTACTAATATGCTGCTTTGTTCAAAGTTCAAGTGGCTCCTACTGAGTGGGATCTATGTTGGTCAGTCTATGATGAAAAAACAGCCTCAGGTACCACGAAAGAACCATTTTTCTTTTCTGCAGTTTTCTCTGTATGTGTCTGACCACAGCATTACAGTACATCCTAATTGTTATTTTTGCATTCTTTGTGACTTTATTAATAAAGGAAAAAAATTACTTTGTCTTCTCCTTTAGTTTTGTTTTTTTCTTTTTTAAATCTAGATGAAGAGAATAGTTTACATGTTGTGGTGAATTGCGGGGAAGCACTACTAAAGAATAATACTTACTGGCCCCTGGTTAGTGATTTTATAAACATACTTTCACACCAAAGTGTGGCAAAGAAATTTTTGGAAGATCATGGTCTTTTGGTAACATGGATGAATTTTGTATCATTTTTTCAAGGTATGTGACTTTTATAATCAGTACTAATACAAGGATGTTAAGACAGTTAATGCTCACAGTAGCAAAATCCCTACAATGCTGTATGTAAATAATTTATTAGTGTTCCCCTAAGATTGTATTTCTTGAAGAGAGCAGTATATTCTAGAAAACAGGTTACAAGAATTATCTAATGGATCTGTTTCTTGTGTGAAGTAGTTGAAGATCAGTCACATCGCTCTTAGTCGACTGAGATCCATGGTGCAAGAATTTTGAGGTTGTACTAGATCATAACTGTAAAACAAACAGTTTTACTGGTGAAGTTCTAAATTTAAATGTATGGGAAATTAATCTGATGAATCTGGATCTTTTTCTAAGATTTTTCTGGATCTTCACTGTTGCTGTGAAGAAAATTTTTCTATTATATTAAAAGATATGTTAAAATGGTGAGCCTCTCAATACTAATAAATGTTCTGCTTAGAAAGAGGACCAGCATTCAGATGTTCTGATTGACTAAGTGGCATTCAAAGTAGAAGTTAATGTACCCTGAACAGCAAGGACTGCAGTTATTAGCCAGTCTTTTATCTTTTCTGGTTTATTTCTGTTCAAACTTTGTTGCTTGTTCCAGTGTTTTATCAAAAATTCTTCTGCTAAATAAAATAGAGTATTACATTTTGTGGAGTTGTTTTTAGAGGTGTGTAAATGCATAATACTTAAAATACTGCATTCCATTTAGCCCTAGTTAAATCTTAAGTTGTATAACTCTGCTTAAATCTTTGAAGGTATGAATTTAAATAAACGAGAATTAAATGAGCACGTGGAGTTTGAATCGCAGACATACTATGCTGCCTTTGCTGCTGAGCTGGAAGCCTGTGCCCAGCCAATGTGGGGTCTTCTGTCACACTGCAAAGTTAGGGTAAGGCTAACACTTCCCTGTCATGGTTCCCTGTTTTATTCATGACTTATTCTAGAATTCTCAGACCTGAAAGGTCTGTCTTTTGTGCTTGAAAAGACTTTGGTTTTGCTGTCTTTGTCTATTTAAATAAAATATAAAACTCCAATCAACTCAGATTCTGTGTATAATGAGTGTAGAATTCATACTTGTAGATAATTTATTGTCTCCAGTACTGGGACTACAAGTTCAGGATGTGTGTGGTCATTTCATATGACTGACTGTACATATGGAATAACTTCTAATCTAATGAAGAACTTGATAAATGCCTCTGAGTCATTCTGCCTTTGTTCAGTGGGAACCGAGATACATTAAGTCATCCTAATGTGATTCTAATGTTGGCTGTGTCTGCGAATAGACACTTCATTATGATGGGGGATGGAGTAATTTATGGGTTTGTGTGGTTCTATCAACTTGAGGTGAAAATGTCTTAGGTTCTGACATCTCCTGGTCTCCAAACTAGAGCAAGGACTTGTTACTATTTGCTAGACTGTAAAGTATATTAAGTTATAGCAAAAATAGAATCCATCAGCTTTTAGGAATACTTAACATACGAAAAAACTTTTTACTGTTTTTCTATTTAATATTTACGTTTGAAATTAGCTTGTTAAGATACATAATAGTGACAATGAGGCAGTATTGTGTGAATTGAACTGCACACTGAAAAACTGCGCAAGCAGTCAATGCAGTTTTAGAACAGTTTGAATCAGGCAGTTGCAAAAGCTTTTCAGTGATGTAATTCACACTAATACATCATGAATTTTTCAATTTATGAGTCTACATTAGTTTTTGAAAATGGAATTACAACTTCTGGCTGTTTGAAGTGTTCCTTTCATTTTTGCCTAGGGATAGAACGGGATGTTCTTTTTTTTAAGGCCATGCTCCTCTGCCAGTTGTCTTGTCAGTTATGTCTTCAGTCACATGTTTGAACCTTTTGATCATTCTCAATAAATCTGAAAGTGTTCAAGAAATTTCATAGCTTAATTCTTGTACTTAGTGGAACCTGATGGGTAGGAAGAGATTTCAGCTCATGTCTCACAGGATAGGGAAAGCCAGCAGAGCCTGGCCCTCGTGGAGAGTGGAGCAACAGGGTGGGAGCATGCCTGTTTGATTTCCTGATGAGAAAAGGTGCCGGACTGAGGTAGTGGCCACTTGCACAACTTTTGGCTGGCCCTAAGCGCTGCTGGCTCTTGCATGAGAAGTGTGTCATTTGATATCCCGAGAGTGTGAGGCAAGTCTGGAGTCTGTGTTTAGGGGGAAGGGAAGATTAAAGGAAAAATCTGTTAAGAAAAGAGGCTTTGCAAGTTCTGCTGATCACAGAGCAATTTGGTTTAGCTTCCCTTCTACCTTCCCTTCTTGCACGATTGCTTCTCTCCTGAAGGGCAATGTGCAGCTCTAGTCCTGAAACATGATTTAACCTGAAATATAGTACAGTTTTATGGCATTGTTACAGAGTTATATCATTCAATCATAACAAGGTTTGCTTACTGTTAAAATGTATGTAGTATTGTGGTATCATATCATTTAGGGTGTTTTGTGTTAGCCAGCTGTAAGGACCTTTTAAGTAGATAAAACTTGCAGGCCATTAGCTATTCCTTTTGGTTGCATGGAAAGACTATTTTTTATGCTTACAGCTCTGAATTATGGGTAAAAGTAAATGGACAAATTAAACAACAGTAGACAGTGGGACCAGCTGACTGTTCTGAAGGTGCCCTAATTCTCACCATTAGAATGGTCATCCTTTAGAGAAACAATGAAACAGTCCTAATACTTACTAATTTCCGTATCAGGAGGGCTCAAAGTTGTATTGGTGGCCAGTCACTAGTGGGGTTCCCCAAGGCTCAGTATGTGGGTCAGTTCTGCTTAGTATCTTTATTGATGATCTGGATGAGGTGATCGAGTGGTCCCTCAATCAATTCGCAGATGACACTAAGTAGGGCAGGAGTGTTGATCTGCTGGAGGGTAGGAAGGCTCTGCAGAGGGATCTGGACAGGTTGGATTGATGGGTCAAGGCCAGTTGCCTGAGGTTCAGCAAGGTGAAGTGCTGGGTGGTGCACTTGGGTCAGAACAACCTCAGGCAGCCCCACAGGCTGGGGGCAGAGTGGCTGGAAAGCAGTCTGGCAAAAGAGGACCTGGTTGACAGTGTGTCCCCAACATGAGCCAGTGTGTGCCCAGGTGGCTAAGAAGGCTGGTGGGATCCTGGCCTCTATCAAAAATATTGTGGCCAGCAGGACCAGGGCAGGGATTGTCCCTCTGTCCTGGGCCCTGGTGAGGCCGCACCTCAAATCCTGTGTCCAGTTCTGGGCCCCTCAGTAGAAGAAAGGCATTGAGGTGCTGGAGTGTGTCCAGAGAAGGACAGCGAAGCTGGTGAAGGTCTAGAGAGTGAGTCCTCTGAGGAACAGCTGAGGGAGCTGGGAGTGTTTAGCCTGGAGAAGAGGAGGCTCAGGGGTGACCTTACTGCTCTCTACAACTCCCTGGAAGGAGAGTGTTGCCAGGTGGGAGTTGGCCTCTTCTCACAAGTAACCAGTAACAGGACAAGAGAAAAGCTGCAGCAGAGGAGGTTCAGGTTAGACAACAGGAAGAATTTCTTTATGGAAAGGGTGGTTAAGCACTGGACTCCACTACCCAAGGAAGTAGTGGAGTCCTAATCCCTGGAAGTGTTCAAGAAACAACTGGACCTCGCACTTAGTGCTGTGGTTTAGTTGACAACGTATTGTTCAGTCAATGATCTTGGAGGTCTTTTCCAACCTCAGTGTTTCTGTGTACCATAAAAATATTCTTGAAATAATTGCATTTATTTTTAGTAGGAAAACAATGGCACTTAAAACTGTTTTGGCTCATGTAGTGTGCTGGTTTCTCTTAACTGCAGGAAACACAAGAATACACACGCAATGTTGTCAGATACTGCCTTGAAGCGCTTCAGGACTGGTTTGATGCTATCAACTTTGTAGATGAGGTAAATATCCTTAGTGAATTTAAGCAAAGTACTGTGAAAATTAGATTAAATTTCAAAGTTGATACACTCCCTGTGCCCAGCCCCCTCCCCTTAATTTAAGTGACTGTTCAAGGTAGTGATCAAAAAAGGATTGCCTGAAATTAGAGTTTGTAGTTAATACTTACAATATTATGTCGTAGGATCCTTTTTTTCCTGTAGAGTCTTGGTGATTTAGATTTGCGGGTGCAAGCTTAAGGTGTGTGAGTTTTAAAAGCAGTGCTATCGACGTACTGCTGTGGTGCTGAATGAAGAGCTGAACGAAGCAATGGCAAAACGGAAGTCCTCTTCTGCTGTGGTAATGGGGAGGCGCTTTGCCACTTGGCAACTCAGTCAACTCAGAGTGCCATTAGCTTCTGGGGACTCAGTAAGAGATGAACGACAACTGTCTGAGGGAAACTTCTGAATAATCAGAGGGACAGGGGAATGAAGTACTACGGCTAGCTTAGTGGAAAGTAAGTCCATCAAATGAAGACATATAAGATACTGTCCTTGGTGGTTGTGCTAAAGATATTTGTATGTTTGTTTTTCTTCCATATATTATATTAAATACCTTTATTTTACTTTCAGCCAGCACCTAACCAAGTTACTTTTCATTTGCCACTGCACCGTTACTTTGCCATGTTTTTAAGTAAGGTAAGCACGTGTTGTAGTTTTGCAGAAGATGGAAATTCCCTGTTGAATGTGATCATTCAGCACAGCATGTGCTTGCTTTTGTTTCTAGGCTGTTAAATGCCAAGAGCTAGATCTGGATACTATCTTGCCAGATCAGGAGATGCTGATGAAACTAATGATTCACCCACTTCAGATTCAGGTATGGGCAGACTTCTGACTTAACAACAGGAAGTATATCTTAATTGTGGAATAAAAAAATGAGCAACATATGACAATACTAACTAGAATATACTGAGTAGTTCTGAGTAGTTAGGGTAATGTCTTTTTTTTTCCTTCCTATTTCCAAAATTAAAAATGTGCATTAGTTATCATAATCTGAGAAGCATATAATAATCATATTTACTATAGCACTTACAAAATGGTAGCAAGAGCCAATTCTTTGAAAACAGAATTGTAATGTGAATAAAATGAAGTGCAGGCTCACAAGAAACCCGAATCTGGAAATTTTGTATTTAAAATTGAGAAATGAGTTCAAGAATGGATGCACAACATTTTTATTTGCAAATTTGGACTTACTTGTGTGTAAGTGGCAGTGAGTAGCATTTGTAATCACTGCTTTTAGAACTAAGCTCTTTTTAACCGTGATGCCTTAATTTTTGGTTCATTTTGGTTCCATGATGCCTTCATTTTGTGTGCATTTCAAGATTTTAATGAACAACTACATGTATAAATCATTTCATTTGTCCTTGATTACTTTCATTGTCTGAAATGCGCTCTCATATGAAAGTATAGTATCTATTTCATAAACTTGCAGTGGTTCTTTTCATCTCTCACTCTCCAGGAAAAGTAAATTAGTATAAAAAAGTCTATGAAGTTGTAGTATGTATTAATATTTGTAAAATAATGAATAAAATGATGAGAGGGCTGGAGCACCTCTGCTATGAAGACAGACTGAGAATTGGCGTTGTTCAGCCTGGAGAAGAGAAGAGACCTTAGGGTAGCCTTCTGAAGGGGCCTACAAGAGAGCTGGGGGCAAACTTTTTATCAGGGCCTGTTGCAATAGAACAAAGGTAATGGGTTTAAACTGAAGTAGGGTTGATTTAGATTACCTGTAGTAGCTTTTTTGCTATGAGGATAGTAAAACACTGGAGCAGGTTACCCATGGAAGTGGTAGATGTCCCATCCCTGGGAACATCCAAGGTTAGACTGGATGGGTCTCTGAGCAACCTGACCTAGTTGAAGATGTCCCTGATCATTGTAGCGGGGTTGGGCTAGATGACCTTTAAAGGTCCCTTCCAACCCAAACTATTCTATGACTTTCCAAGAAAGCCACAGAGGGACTTCTTACAATGACATGTAGTGACAGGACAAGGGACAATGGCTTTAAACTGAAAGAGAGTAGTTTAGATTAGGTATCACAGAGACATTTTTTACTGTGAAGGTGGTGAGACACTTGAACAGGTTGCCCAGAAAAGTCATGGATACCCCATTCCTGGAAGTGTTCAAGGCCAGGGTGATTGGGGCTTTAAGCAACCTGTCTGGTGGAAGGTGTCCCTGCCCATGGTACAGGGGTTGGAAATCTTTAAGGTCCCTTCCAATCCAAACTGTTCTATGATTTCTATTTTTCTGTAATAATACACTGATGATCTGCTAACATTGAACTGAGTAGCTAAACATCCCTGAAATGTTTATAACTTTATTTTCCCTGAACAGGCAAGTCTTTCTGAAATTCACAGCAATATGTGGGTTAGAAATGGTCTACAAATTAAAGGACAGGCCATGACTTACGTGCAATCTCATTTCTGCAATTCAATGATTGATCCTGACATTTATCTGCTGCAAGTAAGTTACGTTTTCTGAGAAGCCAAGCCAATATTATTTACCCACAAACTATTGAATAGAATTAATTTAATAGAATTTATTTACTCTCTTTCTACAGGTCTGTGCCTCTAGGCTGGACCCAGATTATTTTATTTCATCTGTTTTTGAAAGGTAGGACTAAAAGATGAATGCTCTTGTTCAATGTTGTGCTAGGTGTTGTGCTAATTTATAGCATGTAATTGAAAAAGTGCATTTCTGATAACTTATCTTCAGTGGTACACCTCTGCCTAGCCAGCACTAATGCTTACCTAAGGGCTCTACTGAAAGAGGTATCTCTTGATTTTAAACAGTGTTGGCTTTTGATTTACAGCACAGTAATGAAGCTTCAGATATTTATTTCCTGAGCATCTTTAGGGTTTTTTAAGTTTCATACATGTTCATATGCTAGGATATTCTGTCCTGAAGAAGTAGGTAGCTGGAGCTGCAATAGTAAGAGACACAGGATGTTTACTTTTCTGGAAAAAAAATCAAGGTTTGAAAACCGATTAATATGCATTAGTTTTTTTATGTTGATAAATACAAGGTGCTTTCATGTGGAGTGAATATCACTGTAGCATATTTTATATATAGTTAAATAAAAATTGAAATTTAAAAAGAAGAGGGTTTTCATGTATGTTTGTTTGCACTTTGGGTTTTCATTTGGGCTTTTGTATTTCATTTTACGTCGTGAATGCTATCCTGAATTTATCAGTACATTTCACATTGGTGTTTTAATGGTGGAGAATGGTGTTTCTGACTTTGCTGTTTGCTATGTAGATTTAAGGTGGTAGATCTGTTAACGATGGCATCACAGCATCAAAATACAGTTCTTGACTCAGAGCACGAAAGGTCCATGCTGGAAGGAGCCTTAACATTTTTGGTCCTTTTGTTAAGTCTTCGTTTACATTTAGGTAAGAGTCACTGCTTTAGGAATACTTGTATGTAAATAACATTATTACACCTTCATTTATGTTCAGCACTTAGTAGCTGCCTTAAAGCTCTTTAACCATATAGTAACTTAAAGCATTCAACTCTTGGTTTCATCTTTGCCAGTTACTGAATTTTAATCCCTTATGAATTAGAAATAGATATAATACATAGAAATGGAGAAAAATGGCTTTAATGGAAGTGTAGGTGATCACATGAAGATTCTGTATCTTTTCCAGAAAGACAGCAGTTTGAGTTTGTACTTGTATTTTCTGATTGAGATTGTGCCTTTCATAACATTTGCACACCGCCCTTTTTTTTCTCCTGTATTTTTATAGCACTATATCATTACTTAATATTAATTTGTATCATATTTGACATGCTTTTAATGTCAAATGAAAACTGAATGTGTGTTTTAAAATCATGCTATTTTAACAGCTTTTTACATTTCTTTGTTCCAGGAATGACAGATGATGAGATCCTCAGAGCGGAGATGGTAGCCCAGCTCTGTATGAATGACAGGACACACAGTTCATTATTGGATCTCATATCCTTGGAATATATTAACTAATGTGCATGAATGAGAATGACAGGTGCCTGGATAGTAGAGAGACCTGAACTACATGTTTTTAGCTTATATAATTAAAAAACTCTGTGAAGGTGTGTTTGCATATACTTACTTGCAGAGGCATTTACTCCAATTTTTGTTTTTCTTGCAATAAATGCAATACTTTTTAATAGTTTAAATTAGTTTTGTTACAAAATGCCTTACTGGTCTTTTTATTATTTTTCTAACACTGCAAAAGTCTTTTAGGTGTGAGGTAAAACATGTGTTTTCCAGTGACATTGTAGAAGGTTTAGCCAAGCATCACATTTATCTGGATTTGAGCCTTTGATTTTTGCCAAGTTTATGCCAGTATGAAAAGGAGCCATTCTACATTATATGCTTTTGCTATCAATAGCTGAAAATGCCAATGATAGCAATCCTGCAAGCTTTGATGTTAGAGTGAAGTGCATGTGTTATGGGGGAAAGAATAGCAAACTTTAAGAAGTCCCTCTGCACAGGCATACAGTTCATGTCCTGGACAGCTGACTACAAGTACACAGGTTTTCCTGCTGTCACTCTTAGGCTGTGTAAGCAAATTAAATAGCTCGCCATGGTTACATAGAAGAGCTTACAATCCAGGGATAGGCATTGAGCAAAAATAATAGGAATACAAAGATAGGAAAGGATGAGATTGAGACTAACAAATACATAATAAGAATTATTAATTATTATGGTCTAGTAACTCAGTCAAGTATGCAAAATAAGTGATAACTTAGAGCAATTCGCTTAAGTGAATGACTTAACTATGTAAAATAAGTGAATCGTTTATAAAAGCAGTCACTTACCATTGAGCAGAAGTTTACTTACTTGTAAGTGCTGCTTGCGTTTTAGGGTATTGTCAGTAGGTCAGTTAAGTATTGCTACCAAAAATGAGAGTTGTCCAATCCAAGATGCAGAATTACTTACTGTGTTGATGGATCCTGAGCTATTTGCTTGCTTTTTCTGCACTTAGCTGTAAATGCAAAATATTCTCCTTAGGAAGAGAGACAAAGTGTTTGTAAATAGAGGCAATTACAGAAACTTTTTATACATTACAGGCAGGGGTTTTCATTTCTCATTAAGTACTAACATCTTGAGCCAAGCATGTAGCAAGTCTTGCATTAAAATGTTTTAATATCCTAGCTGGGAGGCTTAGATTCTCTTCAGCAATAGTTACTGTTCTTAGCAGCTGGAGCATACAGACCTCTTGTGGTAAGCACAGAGCACTGCTGAGATGTGGGCTGAAATGACTGACTGAAAATGTCAAGAGGGGAGTGAAATGCTGTGTCCTGCAACTAAATTAACTTTGCTCTCCTTAACACAAACATTACATTCCAGAAAACCCCAATCCTAAAAGTGGTATTATTCCAGGAAGCTTAAGCTTTGAATCAGTCCTGTCAGCAGTTGCTGACTTTAAAGCCCCTGTTTTTGAACCTGGAGGTTCCATGCAACAAGGAATGTATACACCTAAAGGTATGGTAATCAGTGTTCTCTTGTAACATACTCATTGAGAAGATGCCTAACCATGGTTTGTTTGGTTTTGTTGTAGTGGGGTTTTTTCCTTAAAAAACCCAAAAAGCAAACCCAGCCTTGTAGTGTTGAAAACCCCATCCCATCCTCCCCACGAAAAAGCCAAACCTATCGCCACCACCAAAACCCCACAAAACTTTACTTTTTCATTATTTCATTGCTTATATTTAAGAGCATTGCTAAAAACTATGAATGGTCTTTAATAAATTGATTTTGATGTAGAGTGAAAATGAGCTTCTTGTATTAATCAGGTACCCTCAGAAAGCAAAGGATAATGGAGAAATGAAAAATTATCTTATTTGCATTTTACTGATCTGCATACTTAATTATTCATGTGATATAAATAAATCTGATGTATATTTAGTAAAGAACTGTTTGCACTAGTGAAATGTCAATTGTAAAGATACTTTCTTTGAACTTCTCCACCTTTTGATTATAAAAGTTACCATGATACATAATTCTTTATTTTGTGTTCCTTAACTGTATTAGTATCCTGTAACATTTTTTCGCAGTCAGTAGTGAGGGTCTAGAAAAAAGTTCAGGCTAGACTTGTTACAGAATATTGTTCTGTAAGTCTACAATGCATACAGTGCAAAAATGACAAGTTTCTTTCCCTGACCAGCTTGTAATCTAAATGGGACTCAACACAGCATTGGTATATCAAAGGAGAGAAAGAATTTAAGAACTCAAGTGTTCCGTTACTGTGTCCTGTCACTGAGTAGATAAGCCTGTAGAAATCTGAAATGTTCCGTGGTGTGCTCTGGTTGTGCTTCAGGCTAATGGCAAAGCTGAAGAGGGATTAACTCCTTCTTCCCCTGCATACCTCCCTTGAGAACTGGGAGGGTTAGGGTCTGGCAATTTTGAAACCATCTGGTTTATAATATTTCATGGATTTTTTGGGGGGAGTTGTGGTTAATGTAGGTACTAATACTGTAATAACTTGTTTGCCAGGTTTTGTACTGGGAGATTGAAGCGTCAGTAAAGCTCTTTTATACAAATTAACAACTAGTGAAGTAATTTTGTAAAACCAAAGTTTTTGGAATTGATTCATCTTGGCTCCTTGACGTGTAATTAGGCAGCTTAGCACCTATGTATCTAAAATAACTTTAATGTTATGTAAATTGCATTTCCTTATGTCATGTCCCGCTTCTGGAGCTAATGACATGCTAGTCTTTTTCATAACACAATGTGAAGGAAGAAGAGATGGATTATGCTGTTTTTAATTATAGCACTTTAGGGAATCTAGTGCTAGATTACAGTTTCTGGAGTTTTTTTGTATCTAGGGTTTTTTTTTTT
>VZTI01000348.1:121652-144947 GCA_013397865.1 Struthidea cinerea | reverse complement strand
TTTTTTGGGTTTTTTTTTTTTTTTGTTTTTTTTTTTTTTTTTTTTTTTTTTTTTAACTTAGGTAAACAATTTATTCCAGAGGTAAACTGTGTTAAGTATCTCATCTGTAGCAGTGAATACTGAAGTGATTTTTAACACTTTACAGATTCCCTTTTTCTTAAAGTAATAAAAGTTGAAAAATCTTCTGCAGGAATAAAAGCTGATACGGTTTTCTTTACCCTCTTACGTGTTCATATTCTCCATAAGACTATATAGGTTCTCAGACACTTTGCTTTTAAGAATTGTAGTTTGTGGACTGTCACAGTTAAAGTAAGTCATGATCAGATCCATTCCCTCTAATCCTCTAATCCCTTATTTCCCTAAATTTGAGGGGGTTGGAATCTACTTTATGTTCGCAGATCCCTAGATTTTACTTCCATTAACCATTAAAAAAAAACCAAAGCCAACCCAAACCAACTTCCAAAGCCAGATTCTTTCTACACACTGTAGATTTGTGTGCTGAAGATGAGCTGTGTGTGCATTTCCAATATTCACTGTATGGCTCACTCAGTCATTTTTTCTCATTATGCATTAGCAGCCCAAACAAGCTTGGCGTGTGTTTCAGACTTCAGTACTAAATTCTGTCCAGAAAAAATGTTTTTTTTTTTCCTCAAGCTAAATTTGATCATATTTCATACATAATGGAAACTTTGCTCGGTGTTCTCTCGCAGCAGTCTATGAGGATATCTGTAGAACTGTTAGCCTTAGCAGGGGTTAATATATAGACGATAGCCACTGTGGAGGAGTATAGACACTTGTCTTCCTGCCTGGGGAAAATTAATCTCAGAAGTGTGGCAAAGCTGCTTATTTCTGCCTGTGGAAACTTTGAAGAATGTTGTAAGCACTTGTGTTGTGTTACACCTGCTGGTGGAGCTAAAATTCTGTATCTGCTGTGTTCCTTCCTCGTTTTAGAGTCGTTGGATCTTGCCTTCCTTTTTTGTGTTATGAGAGCTCAACACTTCAAAACAATTCACAGAATTAATGTCTTCATTTGGCTTTAGCTTGGAACTTAGTTTTGTTTTTTAATAACTTGTAAATAGAAAAAAAAAAAGGCCACTAAATGGGATATTTTATAGACTGTTTAGACTTTTCTGTTTGTGATTGCTCTGAAAAGCCACTCTGGATGTCACTTTAGAGCTACTAAATTAAACAGATGTAACTAAGATTTTAATGCTGAAATGATACATAGATATTAGTTATAAAACAAAGGCATATTTGTAAAGGATTGATCACGAATATTATTTGGTACAAAGCTTGACCATTTTTGATACCGAACAAGAAAATGTGGTGTTGTAGCAATGTTGTTCAGTATACTTAATGGTAAAATATCATCTACCTGCTAACTGCTCCACAGTCTACTTCCTACTTACAAGAGGGCTTGTGCTTATCATGTACCAAGTGAAAAATAATGTAAACCTTTTCTTACATGTACTTAAAAAGGAAAGAGAGCAAAAAAAGATCCCTACAGAAATGATGTTTTCGGGGTTGCTTAGTAGAGTGTTATATTTTTGTTGTGAAACCAGTCAAAATTGTGCAAAATTTTTTTTTCTATTTTGATAAATAGTGGTAATTATTAGTATAGAAAGTATTATTAGTAAGAATTATTATAAATTGCTGCAGTCTGCCAGGAAAAATTATATAATAGAAGTGGCATAATTAAAGCTAGTTAAGAAGAGAATCTAGAATAAGTGGTAAGGTCTTTAAAGAGAATGTTAACATGTAATTTCTTTTGAACAACAGCTGAAGTTTGGGATAAGGAATTTGACCCTGTCATGGTGATACTTCGAACAGTTTACCGTAGAGATGTGCAGTCTGCAATGGACAGATACACAGCATTGTAAGTTGGATAATTTTTTGAAATGCATCATATTGTTGCTCATTCCACAACAAATCTTTTGTTTTCACTGCCTGGTAATGCTAATCACTTTATCAGTGTTTTCAAGTCCCAGATTTGTTCTTGAGTAAATTGTCTGTAAATTTACAAGCAATATCAGGGTTTTGGTTATCTTAGTCTGTTACTCTTCCATAAATGTTTAAAAATACAACTGAAGGGCCACAGACAAGTAGGGAATGTCATCACAGATAAAATACTTCGCCAAAGATGGTATTTAAAAATCAGTTACAACTTACTTGAAGGAGTCATCTCTGTTTATTTAGTTTACTCTTAGGTACACGAAGTGAAGCGTATCTATAGCAATGGCAGGTTTCTACATTATTGCAGTGTTTAATAGTAGTTTCAACATTTAACATTTGTTTCAACAGCTTAAAGCAAAGTGGCAAATTCCCTGGAAACCCATGGCCTCCTTACAAGAAGAGAACACCACTACACCCAAGTTACAGAGGTCTCATAAAGCTTTTGCACTGTAAAACCCTGCACATTGTGCTCTTCACACTTCTTTACAAGGTATAGTCATGATTTTTATTAAGTGCATTGGTTTACTTCCATGTTTTTTACAAAAGCTCTTAGAAGCATGATTTTTTAAAGTTTATTTGGAGTAGTCAGGTTCAATTTTATCTAATATTTTTGGTTTTGGTTTTATATTTTTAGTCTAGTGTGAGTTTTTTTCCTACCACTTTGATAATTTCATGAATGATTGTTTCATATATACACACACTAAGTCAGTACCCAAGTGGGTGAATGATCGTGTTCTACTTTGAGAAGACGATACTAACCATCAGAGTTGCCATTCAACGTGTTCTTCCATGTTAGTTTCAGGGAGCACAGTGGCATGAGTGGAGTTCCTTTGGCTCCTATTGCAGAATTTTAAATTCAAAAATACACCACTTTGATGGCTTTAGATCCTCAGCGTCAAATAAGTCTCATAACTGCAGTTGTTTCTAACATCACTTCCCAAATACATTCTGGCTTTTAATAATGTTATAGCAATTGTTGTTCAGGGCTAATTGGTGCCTTTAAGTTATGTTTGGTTTTGTCTTTGATAGTTGGATGCTGTCTTTAAGAGAAGCACATCCTCTTTGAAAAGTCCATTCATCAGAAAATGGACTTTGTACTTAGAAAGTGTTTTCAAGCAGTGTGCCGCAGAGGCAGATGAGGGACTCTGAAAAGTGGTTCGTTTGAGTAGTGTTCTTCCTGGGCAGGCTTTTCCTTTTGTGCTCTTTTAAGGGCTCCCAGCTTACCTAAAACTCATATTTTGTTTCACTATTAAATTTCTGTTGACTAGAAAAAATCTGTTGTACTACAGGAAGGCTGGTGAAGGAAAGGAGAGCTTGGGACTACATAGAAGATCAAATATTTTGACATGGAACAAAAAAGGAGAATATAGGGAAGCAATGCATAATCTTTTACTGTCTTGCTTGGGGCTCTTTGCCCACTTTTTCTCTTATTCCATTAAGAGCCTTCAAAGGCTTAAATCTTGAGAATCTTAACCATTGCTGGGTTGCTGTTTTAGATGGAATACCAAATACTTTTCCACCAGGTTTATGGATGGTGGAAAATATATAGTGGTTGATTCCGTGGGTTGGCTTAAACAATGCGTACTCTGTTTGTGAAATTTTGCCAATTCATGACAGCCTTTATTATATCTCTTGGCTTTTGGGACTTCCTGTGGAAGAACAGTAAAATATATTTGGTGATGTTACTTTTCAGAAGCGTTGGTCAATATGACTTTTGATTCTGACTGGTACAATTGCACACACTCTTCATATTAGCATAATACTGAGTCCCCTTTTTAGTTAAATAACCTCTATCATCTCAGATTTGGTTGGGTTTGATTAAATCAGCTGCTCAGTCATTTTTTAGAAAAGCTGTTGTAAAACAATGGTTTTTTTAAGAACTTTATCTCTCTGACATTTCTAATGGCTTTATCTACTTAGAAAATTCATCCGTTTGTAACCAAGTCATATTTAAAACTTTACTAGGTTACAGTCTAAATATACTAATTTGTATAGTAACCTGTCTGCAGGGAAATTTTAAACATACTTTCTCACCCACTTTTTTTGGTAACTTGTGTTTTTTTGCAATTTTCTTTCCTTTAATTCAAGATATTCTCAAGAGGAAGGTTGTCCTGGTTTTTAATTTTAGCAGTACTGGTTCTTCCTCTCAATGCATTGAAAGCTGTGCTAGAAGAACGATATGGGCATTTATTAATTTAAAGATAAGGTTGTTTATTATTTGTAACTAAAAAAGATGATGCGAAGGCGGTTGTGAACTAAATTAATGTTAACCCTTCTGGTGTTCCCAGTTATGCCAGCACCGCTTATAGGACTAGGACTTCCTGAGGCCCTTGGTGATCGATCACATGAAAAGGGGAGGGGAGGCTTGGAGCAGCTCTGTGCATGTAACTGGCAGGAGTGGTGTCTCTCCAACTTTACTGCCACTCTGGCATTAAAGTAAATCACAGCTTGGACTAGTAATAGCTTTAAGGTACAAATTTGTTTGACTGGAAAGATGTAAAATTAAATTTTGCTTTTGTAGTGATGATCAGTGGTTAGGCTTTTTCTAAACTTCAAAATAATTTTTCATCAAATTAAAAAAAAAAAAGAACAAAAAAGCACCCTCAAAAAGTGAAGAGTCCAAAATGTATTATCCAGAACACTCTTTTATAAGTTTAGATGTACCTTAATCTTTTTAGATTAGCCTTAATCTTCTATGATGTGTCCCTTTTCCTACCTAGATATTAATGGATCATCAGAATTTATCAGAGCATGTGCTTTGCATGGTTTTATATTTGATTGAGCTGGGGTTGGAAAATTCTCCTGAAGAAACAGATGAAGAGGTAAGAACAAATACCATCTTATTCTTCAAAATACAAAGGTATTTTTTAATGATTCAGTATTCTCTAAAATTAGATTTTTACCATAGGAGTCAGAATAAACCATCTTTATTAACTTATATAGGGAACAACTAATAAAACAGTAAATGAAAACATACTGTTCTGAGGAAGAGTATGGTGTCTTGTTACGCTTTTCAGCAGTTTCTCTATATGTAATCTGACAACGCAGATTGATTAGATCTTTACTATGCTGTAAAATAATACTAGAAATTGTGCAGAGAAATTTTAAATCTTTGAGTCTAAAATTCTCTAAATTTTCAGTTGAAACCGTTATCACTGAGCGTTTTGTTGTGAAAGATCTGGATCTTCTAAAATACGTGAATTAATCAGAATTTTAATTCTACTTTAGATGACATTTGAATATAAAGAGCCATTATTTTTGTGATTCCAGATTCCCTTATGTTAGCATAGGGTTTTTTTTTACTGATCAACACTGCTTTTTGACTAAGAATTTGCCACATTTTTTTTCCAGAGACTGAGTTCTCTATAGTTCTGATTTTTTAAAAATTAATCTTAAATTGTGCAACTTTGGATTACTCTGTGGAGTTCCTTTTACTTCTGCTCGCTATCACTAATGGCTGTATTTGATTACATTCAAATGAAATACTTAGACTTATGTATTTATCAGCCCTGTGGTCCTCACAGGCCTCACATCAGTCATCAAAATTTTTAAGAGGTATATTAATTTTGTTGAGGTACATAATGTTCAACACACTGTTCTATCTCATGGAGACATTATGACCTCTAATATAGTTACAAAAGCAGCACATATTATTTTAATACATAAGAGAAAGTATACCAGGGTTTTCTTAATTGTTTTAGGAATCCACAGGTGGACAAGAGCGTTGCCATGATAGCTGGTTTCCAGGTAGTAACTTGGTTTCTAACATGCGTCACTTCATTAACTATGTCCGAGTAAGAGTACCAGAAACTGCTCCTGAGGTGAAGAGGGAACCACCTGCAAGTACGAGTTCTGATGGTTTAGCTTCATCACATGTAAGTAGATACAAATACTTGATTCTCTAGGTTAGTTTAAGTTACTGCCTGTGTTGGCATTTTTGTTAGTTTTGCTACTGTTTTTATCAATTTCTTAGGATATTTTTTCCTTCAGTTATTTTTCCTGTATGTAGTGATAGCAGAAATAGAAGTTATTTCAAATGATCCCTCCTTCGAGATGATGTATTTAATGACTTTTTTTGTCCTCAATCTACCAGAGTTCAAGGCGGAAGAGCCTCCAGAGAGAGGTAGATCTGTGTGCAGTTTGTTCTAAGTGATTAACTAGCAACTTGGCTTTAATTGTGCTCACCTTAACATTCAGTGGAATCTTCTAATTTTCCTGAATTTCCTTTTAATTCATGTTGCAAGGACTCATGCTTTTTTCATGTTCTCGATGGTAATCTTAGGTAGTAGACTTTTAAACAATAAAATGTCTTTACATTTTTAATACGTATATGGAAATAAAAGCTTCCTATCAAATATAAAATGTCATTGATAGCTTACTGCTTGAGCTTTGTGTTTAGGCCTGTTGAATCTTGCGAAGATACTACTAACATTTAATAATGTAGAATAGTCTTAACTTTCTTGAGTCTAGGTAAGTTTAACCTTACATTGAAAGTGCATTTGAAATGATTAATAGGAATTTTTTGTTGTTGTTGTGAAAACAAAGGAGTATGTAAGTGATGGGATCCTGAAAGATCTATAGCTGGTAGATGATATAATCTGTGTGTCAATGTTGCTTTTGTATCTGTTGTATACAGCACTTCAGATTACTATGGGCCAGATCTAGCAAAATACAATGGATATTTCTTTTGCATGTTCATGTCAGAAAAATAGACAAAATCTGAAGTAGGGAGATGGCATGAAATAGATTAAAACATAAAGAAGGTAGGTGAGATGTTGGTCAGAATCCCATTTTTATATTTGATATCTCTTAATTGCCCAGCCTTCTGAGGAGGAAGGGGGTAAGATGTTAGTGTGCTGAATTTTGTGTTCAAAACATTGAAGAAATATCTTTCTGCTGTGGGTTCAGTGTATGTATCCTTAATTTGGTACTGCAAGCAAGAGTAGTATAAGATAGAGAGATCTAAATGGGCTCTGTCATTAATGTAACTGCACTCATATGCTCACATGCCCTGGATAGCAAGTTCTGCTGTCAAATAGGGGTATGGGGCTTCTGGATCTTACCTGATAAATCCAGACAAAATAGAGAATGCCCGTGGGGGTGTGTGGGCTTACTTGTATTCATCTGTGTGACATTATGAGCTACATTGTGCAACAGTGCTCAGTAGACTCGAATAAAGGTATTTACATGACATAAAGATACTGAAATTATTACTATTCTACAAAAACTAAGGAAATATTACTTGGATAACAGAATTGTAAGTTAGACTAGAGTAAAACCAGTTGTTAGTTGTTTTGGTATGGACATTTTCCTTTGGTACTTGGCTTTTTATGCAGTCTCATATAACAGACTTGGACAAAAATACAGTATGCAGGCTTAGTATTTTGCTATCCTAATTTTCAATACATTTTGGGAGCGGAGAAGAATCTTTAAGTTTCATGCTTTTCTTCCTAGCTTCAAATATTTTCCATAGTTTTAGAAATGTGTGTTGTTTATACTTGTATTTTTGCAAATTAATCGTGATAATTTTTTCCCTAAGAACTCAGGGACAGCTCAAGTGTTCAGTTTGGTCGCAGAACGTAGAAAGAAATTTCAGGAGATCATCAATCGGAACACCAGCGAGGCAAATCAGGTGGTGCGGCCCAAAACATCAATGAAGTGGTCAGCACCTGGTGCGACTCCACAGTTAACCACAGCCATTCTAGAAGTCAAGGAAAGCATACTGTCTTTGCTGATTAAATTGCATCACAAACTCTCAGGAAAACAAAACTCTTACTATCCCCCATGGCTGGATGATGTGGATGTTTTAATCCACCCAGAAATTCCAAGATACTCTCACGGAGATGGAATGACAGCAGTAGAAAGAATTTTACTGAAAGCTGCTGTACAGAGCAGATTGAATAAACGTATAATTGAAGAGATTTGCAGGAAGGTGACACCTCCTGTGCCACCAAAAAAGATTAGTTCTTCAGAGAAGAAAACTCTGGATAAAGAAGAAAGGTAACGTTAATAACAAGATGAAGGGGCAGTAGAAGGAGAGTGGATGTTGTGCATCTATTTATATTAATTACATACTAAAAGAATGTCTTAATTCTACAGTTCTATTTATCTGATTTGAATATACGTGATTTACATAGGTACTGAGGAAGAATATGCACCTTGGTATTTTAGATCTTTAAATTAGAAAATTTTAATAATAATTTTTTGTGATATACATGCTTATCCTTTAGGTTGCCATTATAAAACTCATACATACAAAGGTGTAGAATTAACATTGTGGTAGCTTTTGTGGCTTAACCTGAAGATAAGTTAGAATTTTTATTTGTATTGTCTGTTCATTCACATTCATGCACCATGATTGTTTGGGGGTTTTGTTTGCTATATATGGGTTTAATAATTCTACCTTTTTTGCTTGTCTGACCCATTCAATTTTAAAAGTATGTTTTTAATTTTTTTATAATTCTTACTTAAAAAAAAGAAGTTTGTGTTTTCTTATTCTGTGGCCCGAAAACTTGCATGCCAGATGTCTGTCTTGAGCTGAAATTTTTTTTGGGAAAAGCTTGGACAGTTTTGACTTTAATTTGGGACATAATGAGTCCTGAGAGCCCCCAGAATACTGGCAGTTTTGAAACTAAATGCGGAGACCCTGCTTCTCTTCCGCTTTCAGCAAATGTTGTGTTGGCATGAGAGTCCTATGGAAGAGGAATCAGCTAGGGGACAGCATCTAGAGCTAAGAAGAGAAGTGAAAGCTAGAAATGACAGGGATAGTGTTGAAACTGGGACTGGAAGGAGAAACCTTGTGGTCAATGTACCAGTGAAAAAAAGAGAAGATGCCAGGGCAAGTGATTAGTTGATGTGGGAAGACTCAAGCTGGCAAGTGGGAATATTATGAAGATATATGAAGAACTGGGTTGTCAAGACAAAAGTACTCAGAGAAGAGTAGCAAATGAAAAAAACCCAATTTTTAGTTAAAATCTCAGTGGGGAAGAATGTGGTCTTGAGAGTTGGTAGGAGAAGAGAGTGTGGAATAGGAATGCAAATGTCTGGAGGGTTTGAGTGAGGCAGAGATTGACGGTTGGGGGATGTCATAAACTCAGCTGAAAAGAAGAGTTGGCTGGAGTGGGAAGAGACTGACACCTGGCTGGTGCAAAAGACTGGAACATGGTATTTGAAGGGAGAGGACGGTGGATAGTGTTAGAAGGTTGGGGCACAGAAAGTGGGGAGCTCGGGTCAGAGTACTTGCCACAGTAGCTGAAGTAGAAAGCACGGGCTGGAAGGGACAAGAAGATGATTGAGTTCATGCAGTATTTTGAAGGGTTTAGGTAACCAGACTATGTAGTTATGGTTCTAGAAATTTGGGTAGAAAAGTGCAGTCAACTGACTCAGTTGGTTTCTGGATTAACTTTATTTTTCTACTATTTTTATTTGTTTGAAAATAAATTTTTCATTAAATTCTCTCTGATATATCCAAGGCCTACACTGTACTGGAAAATTACACATAAGAATATGGCAAATAGATTTAGTATAGTCATATGTTACATACTTTACAAAGTAAAATTATTTTTGTATTGCTAGTGTTTGTTTAATAGTTTAATTTTCAACATTTCTTGTAATAGTTCATTCAATGAGAGAAATAGCCAAGGTTTAGCATGTAAAATTGCTAATCAGAAAAGTCAGAATGAATAGCTGCTTTAGATAAAAGACAGCTACATTTTGGACACCTAATCATTATTGTGGTACTCAATAGTGCTAGATTTATGTACAGGGGGAGCACGGGCATCAATGAAACAAGTAACTTTTCATATAGTAAAGGGTAAGGTCATTCCTTTTCTCCTATAAAAGGATGTGATGTTTTCAAGGATCTATTGGAGGCACACTAAATTTTCAGTTAAGTTTGGGGGCTAAAGCAATGGTGAAAATGAATGTTTCCTGTTCTTTGTTGTTCTGAGTGATTATTATCTTCTCTCAAATTTATAATGGTATTGGTGGACCCATGAAGTTTATTAATGGACAGTGTGATAACTGAAATTATTAAATGCATAGAGTGACAATGTTCATAAAGCCAGGCTGCAATTTTTACTGTTTTGATTGTTTTGTTTTCATTTTCCCCCCAATTCCAGTTTTGTATCAGTGAAGACTGAGCAGACTGTGCACGTTAAGCAATTACCTTTTTTAGCTTACTTCAACATGTAATGGCATCACTCAGGCAATGGATTGTTGCCATAGAAACTGAAATACAGGACTAGAAGCAAGCTTGAGCTGCTTGCAGTACTTTTTCAGTTGCAGTGTCATATTCCCATAGGCCATCATGGAAAATTACTGAGCTGTACTGAATCTGTCAGAGTTTGTTTATATCTTCTTATTAAATGCATCTATTTACAGTCACTCTGCTTTTAGTCAAGGTGTTTATTGAGAAATTTCCAGGGAGAAATAAATAAAACCAAGTCTAATGAATGCCCTGGTCTGATCCTCAGAATAATGAATCTTAGTGATGTTGTAAATAGAAGTTATTTTGAGAAATGGTGACTGTACAATGTAGCAGATAAATGGGCAGAGATATTTGGGTCTTTCAGATGCCTTTAAGAAAACGAGTTAGAAGCTGTGACTTATAAACAGGTCAGCTCAGGATGACAGGTTACACTATATGAGCTGCTTTGGGCCTGTGCGTGCCAGTTTCTGTGCCAGGACGCTGATAATCAGACGGTGCTTGAGACTAAAGGACTCACCCATCAGGATATCAGACACCAAGTGATGTTTTTAAAGCCCATGTTAGTTATCTGAATCATCGCTGAGCAGTGTAAAAAATGCATTGTAAATGCTGATGCACAGAATCTGTACCTGTGTAGAGCTTCTGTAGCTGCACAGAGGGAGCTCTGTAGGGAGGTACTGTGTAAACTCCTCAGCTGAGGGCATGTTCTGTGTGGTGAGCAGCTGTGGTGTAGGGCTTTTGTTTGGTTTTCCCACTTTCACTGTCCTATTTCCTCTATTTGTAAACTCATGTCAAAGTAAAGAAAATTAATGTCTATTTTCTTTATCTTTTTACTTCCATCAATATTCCTCTACCCACTGCAGTATATATTTATATAGGGAGTTATATAGCTGGTCATATAGCCTTGTACAGGTCACTGATACAGTTTAAATAGAAGGATAGACAAGAATAAGTCTCTAATGTCTTCCATTTGTAAATCCAGTGCTGTGACAAACAATGAGGAAAAAGTTAGTGAAGTCATCTTGGCTTCAGGGAGATAGGGGCTTTTAATCTGGGTGTAATCTCAAGGTACTTTAAATCCCAGTATAAAAGCTGTTGGTGGCCAGAATCTTGGGTGGAAGTGGGGGAGAAGGAACCACTGTGAGCAGCCTTAGCTGGAAAATAAATTACTCATAATTGTTTCCCTTTCCATCAATCTTGATATCAAAAGGGAGTGACGTAGGCTTTTATTATTATTGTTATTATGAACTTTCGAATGTTGGTTTCTCACAGGAGTACTCGTTTTTGTACAAATGACACTGCGCTCTCTTTTTCTTCCCATGTGTAACAGATAAAAAAGTTTCAAGACTAAGGTCTTGGGTTCCTTTTCTTGCACTGTTTTGGCCTAATCTGTTAAAAGATATTTTGGTGAACACCTTCGAAGGGTGTTTTAGGACAGGATTTTATTCAGTTTTTTTCAGACTCAAAAGAAAGTAACACTAATTTCTTAAAAAACTCCATTTCTAAAGCAAGAGATTCCTTTTTTAGGCTTGGAAATGATTCCTTTGTGTTAACCTTAATTTGGAGCGATACTGTTTAAGGTGGTAACTGTAATCAGCTTGACATTATAAAGTATTTTTTTTGCTCCATTATGTATGCTAATTTTTTATTCTTCCCCCTTCTTTCACTTAGACGACAGAAGGCTAGAGAAAGGCAACAGAAATTGTTGGCTGAATTTGCCTCAAGGCAGAAAAGCTTCATGGAAACTGCCATGGATGTTGGTACGTTTTTGTGTTGTTGACTGCTTGCTTTTATGTATTTTCCCACGTGTTAGTATTAAGGTCTTTACTCAGTTTAAAAAACAAAGACACACACAAAAAACCCTCAACCATCAACTACCCCAACCAAACAGGAAATCCTCCATCAGATTCCACTTTTGTATCCACTTGTTAACTTTATACTTCTTAAGAAGCTCAACTTTGTTTTATAGGACAGATATTACTGAATACATAATTGCTAAATAATAGATTAAATCTGTAGGACATAAATTTATTTCTAGTTTTTCTTAATATACAGTAGATGAAATGATTAAATATGTGATATGTTTTAAAGTATTTACCTTTAATATAAAATGTCCCCAAATTAGTTTGCATTTTTAAGACTGTGTTTTCTTTAATCTGTAATAATACAATTTAAGATTATTTCTCCATAGAGTCTCAAATTTTAATAAGGTAAAAGTTTTGCCTTTTAAATATATTTATGGATCTAAGGAAAACATAATTTTTAGATCACCTCAGTTGCTATAAGTGATAACATTGTATTCTACTTCAAATACTGGCTTTACAGCACAATCAGGTTTTTTTTTGTTGAGGATGAGTTCTTTAAGATTCTACTGCGTAGAAGTGCATAATCCTGATTAGTTTGTGTTTAACTGAGGAATGGAAAATATTTTTGTCATTTGATCTACTTCATTGAAAATTAACCCTTCTGAAAGATAAGAAAAAGTGGGCTTCTTCCCCCCCTCTTCCATCAACTACCATGTGCTATGAAGTTTTGATTTGGGTTTAAGCATTGGTTAGAAATATTTTGATGACTGTATTTGCTTAAAAAGTTTGTCTTTTGAAATTGTTAAATTCCCTCCAGTTCATAGGTTGCTGAGATTTATTCATTTATACTTACTAAGGTTTTGGATACAGCAGTCTTGGATGGGACTCTGAGCAACCTGATTTAGTGCAAGATGTACCTGCCCACAGCAGGAGGGTTGGAACTTGATGATCTTTAAGATCCCATCCAACCCAGACTTTCTAAGATTCTATGAAATTAATCACTGTATATGATGTTACGTTTGGAGTGTGTGCAATACACTTTATTTTTATCTGTGAACTTTGTATTGTAAGTTAATGTCCTTAAATGGGTAGCTATTTCTTTGTAATCTATTTGTAGAAGTAAGGAAGAAGGGAGGAAGAACCTTGCAGTTATCCTTATTAAAAATTAAGTTTTTATACAGTCATGGCTAATTGAAAGTAACTCGGAAACTTTGATTCTTCAGTCACCTATATTTTGAATTCTTCGTATTGCAACTTTGAAATTGATGGGGTTTATTTATAAAATCAGATGTATGTGTATATATGTAGATATGGATATAGATATACCTGTCAATAGCTATATAGCTAATTTGTATATATACATAAATGTACCTAAGTACTTCCATGCATAAGTTTTATAAGCTATGTTTAAGATAATTGCTTTGATTTGTGGATGAATCATAGTAGCTAAATCAGTAAATTACACAGCATATATTTTTGTGAAGGACTTAGCTTTTAGTTAATTAATATTAAATTCTCAGCTAGGCAGACCTGGGCCTTTGTGTTTATGATTGTGCATTAAAAAGTTACTGGGCATGCAAGATTTAAATAGTTTGCTTCTTAGTATTTGAAGTATTAATAACTTAGGTGTCTCAAAGTAAAATGTAGTGTTTGTTGTTAATTATACCAGGTTGTGCACAGTACTAGATAGAACCAACTTAATGAACTACATTTTCATGAAGTTATTCTATATAAAGACATTTGGCAACAACTTAATAGAATTCCAGGCATTGTGTTAATAATTACTCTACCTTTTCACTAACTTTCAGTTAGTGAGTTTTCAGTGTCTTCTATGCTATTCCATTTTCTGACTTTGTTATGAAAATACACTGAATTAGTACTATAGTCCAGTATTAACTAGCTTTTATGTTCTGACTGGCATTAAAATAACTCACTGAAAGTAAGTTCATACACCATTATAGTGCATGGGGTTTGTTTTAAAATTTAGATTAATTTTTGCCAGGATTGTTTTCTTCAGCTTGTTGAATCTAAGTGGTTTGTTTAGTTGTGAATTCAGTCTCTCTGTTAAAGAAAACGACTGAAAATGTTGTAGAAACTATTGTTACTCTAATTTTAAAGCACAAGACCTAGTAAGAATTCTGAAACTAGTCTTTCTGGAGTGATTCAATTTGAAACTACTCTTACGTAATTCATAGGTTTACCCTGAATTGTAGCATAGCAGTGCTGAAGTAGCTGTTTGAAAATAAAAAAATTCTTTCTTACTAAAATCAGTAAGAATTCATTCCCCTCTCACACAAAGTTTGTTACCTGTTACTTTTATTATAGTAGCAGTAGGTTTCTTTCTTAATTTTGTTCACTTACTGTAACAGTAATAATACTGTCAAAAATGCAGGGATGGTGAGGCCTCAGCTCCCTTGTTTTGTCACTGTTTCAGTTGGTGTCATTTGGGCAAATTTATATTATCATCATCATCTATTAAGACTTTAACTATGAAAAGTAGATGTGATTCAATGGTAAAATGTGAGAACTGCTGTAATTGGTTTTGGGTATAGTACTTAAAAACTTCATAATGCCTTTCTATTGACAGTTGTAGAAGATGGGAAATAGTCTGAAAATAAATGTGTGTAGGAAGAGATAGGAATGCTGGAGACTAGCCAAAGTTTAAAGGTTATTTTATTAAAACCCATATACTTGATAGTTTCTAAAATGTTTAATAAAGTGCACAGAGGCACTGTTAATGCCCTGAGATATTCCTCTTTGATTGTTGGGATGCTGCAATGAAAAATGGCTTAAAAGGAAGTTACCTAATTACATGTTAATTATTCAGTATTAAATGGGTCTTATTTTACCAGTAGAACTTATTTATTTGGATTGAAATACACAAATTCATCTGAGATTCTGAAAATAAAGGTTGGCATTTTCTTTCACTCAGTTACTGTAGAAAAAAATTCCAATTACGTAGCGCTTCCCATTTGTGCCCCCTGTTACTTTCTATTTGTATTCTGTGACATCTGCAGAACTGCATTGCCATTCAAGCCTGCCTGGAAGTAATTAGGTGAAATTTAGAAACAGTTATGTTAATGAACTAGGATAGAACAGCATCCACTGTGCTGTCTTTAGCTATTTGACTGCAGGATAAACAAAAAAAGGAGAAAAGTAAACCAAGAAATGTGTTCTAAGAACAGCAAATAGAGCTCTTGAAATGTCTGAGGAGACTGTCCAGAGTCCAAAATGTGGGTTCAGTTTCAGCTCCAGAGGCCTTCCTGGCTCCTGGTTACAGCTCCTCTGAGCTCTTTGAGGGCACTGCCTCAGGGTGAGATCATGGTTTATCTTGTGATGTGGAACTCTGTGCAAAGGATTTTTGAACCTTCATAACCTTCAGGAGGGACTTGATAAGAGCAAAACTAAACCACCCAGTTCTAGGTTAATAGTAGCCTTTAACAAATTACAGTGATACTTGTAAAGATCTGTGTATCTGAATTTTATAAAAACAAAATACGATCCATTCCAGGCAAGCTGCTGAACTACTTATCATATTGAAAATTTGTGAATTGGTTAAGTTGTTAATTATAAATATTAAGATACCTTTCATTTCTCAATAGTTTTCTTGTCTCTGAAGTGGCTGATGTGATTTTTAGACTTTTTTAATGCATCCTGATAAATAAGCAGATGATCTTTTATGTCTTTTTTACAATGTGTGTCTTGGCAGGATGTAATTTTGTCCTTCATGCAACATTCCTTAGTTAGACTCGAAAAGAAGCACAGGGTTTTAATGCAAGGTGACATATATTTCCTAACACTCAATCTTCTGAACCCAGATAGAAAAATAAATTAGGTACTGATCTCTTGAGAATATGTATGCTGGGTGAGGGCACAGAATATTAGCATACTAATGGTTGCTTTGATACCAAGGGGCTGCTTTGACACAATGTGTACAGCAGGACAAATGTTGGCTACAGTCAGTGGAGATTGTGAGCTATATTTACTGTGTTTACAAAGCCCTTTCGGTTTTGGGGTTTTGCTGGGTAGGGGAAATAATGGAATGCATCCTTAGCTCTGGAGAGTAGAAATGAAATTAAATTCAGGTAGCAACCCGTTCTGCAGTACATCAGTGTACTAGATTTTAGCAGATTGATCAGTAATTTCTTAGGAAGTAGGAAGTGCTAGGTTTTTGTAACTTTGTATCTCTACTTCTATTGGTACAAAACTAAACAAAGAGCTAAATAATTATCTTTTTAATAACTCTTGGGAACTGTAGGGTTTGCCTCTTCCCTGGATTTCTGTCACAGTTTAAATTTTTTCATCCTCCTTCGGTGTTTTAAGGTTCATGTTTATTCAGATTTGTGAAATAATTCACAAGGACAAAGAAAAGCTCTAGAACCCACTGTAAGGGGATGAGGTGTACTACAGCATTAGACAAATCCTATGAGAGAAACTTGGTGAACTGATACCTGTGAAATCGATTGGGTTAAGTCTTTGGAGCTAGTTTAAGTGAGTAATTGAGGTTTATCAGAGTCCATTCAAAAAGAAGCAAGGGGTTTTGTTTGGTTACAGTTTTTCTGGTATGCTTACTTATTTGAGATTTTAATTTCTTGCCAATATCCCTTTGTTTTCTTTTACTAGCTCTGGCACAAATTATTTTATTAGGAAGTCTTCCTTACTGCTAGTAGCTTACTTTCCTTGAAATTTTATTGTTTGGCAGAGTAGCCTAACTATATCTACATCTAAGTAATTGTGAAGGAAGCATGCACTTGATCACTGAGTTCTAAAATTAAATTAGCTTGATTTTTATGTGCCTGTTCCCCATAGCCAATAAAAGTATAAATTGCATATATTGAACTGGTTTTAAACACATTTTAAATCCTAAGTTCTGGTTTGTTTTTTTTTCCTTCAGGTTAAAAATACGCAATTTATGATGAATGAATGGTATTTTGTAAATTAAATATTGACAGATTTTGATGACTTCTATTGAATTGTTCCAAATCAGATTGATACACTATATTCTCTTTCTACACTTCTGAAAAATATTGGATGGATGCATATTTTCTGTTGCATTGACAATATTTTAGAAAAAGAGAAAAAAGAAAGCTGAAACTCTAGTCCTTGTCATTTCTTGCATTTGATACATAGGTGTGCATGAGTGTGCATTACACAGTTATGAGGTGATGTTAAATACAAAAAGTTGCATTTAGTGTTTACTTCCTCCCTCCTGTGCTACAGTTTGCTTCTAGGTTTGCTGGATGTTTTGGACACTTGCAGTTGATGCATTGTTCTTTTTCTTTCATTGTACATCTGGCTGCCACTAGATGGTGATAGACATGTGTACAATATTAACAACTGCACGTCAGTGAAGATCAGGGTTCATTTTCATATGACCCTCAGTAACTGGCTGGGAAATCAGTAGTTACTAAAATAGTGTAATTTTGATTCAGCCCTGTGAGCAAGAGCATTGCATGGAGCTCTTTACAGCAAAGAAATATTCTGCCTGGCATCCAACACACCTCTACTTATGGCAGCAGCCTCCTGTGCCAAACCTGTAGTAGACTGTCAGAAGACAGCAGTTCTCCTAAAAGCAATTCTGCATGAGGACCGTTGCTGTACTCAAAGTTTTCGGATTCTCTATCCAGTACCTCAGGCTGCCTAATCAGAGAGATAAAGGATATGGCTGAAGGTAGGGAGGAAGTGTTTGCCTTCAGAAAAATTATGTTCTAGGACAGACATAAAGAACCCACATATTCTAGATGAAGAGGCTGACTGTATGTGTTCCTGAGCAGTCAGGAGTAGATCATTTAGTCCTAAGGTGCTTTTCTTTCAAGCCAATAAAGAATTCTTACCTTTGATTGTAACATGACATAAAATGGCTTGCCCTGAAATCAGCACCACCAACTGTCATGTGATCAAAGCTATATCAAGTGCAATGGCTTTGATAATTCAGAGCTGGACCTTAGCCTTGAGTGTTTCTGTGCACCTAGGAAGGAGTAATGTGGCCCATAAAGAAAACAGATCTCCGACACATCTTGTGTACAGTAAATGTTAACCTAAACATCTGCTGCATTGCAGCTGGTTGCTTTCTTAATACACCCCAAATTCTTAAAGATTGTCCAAGTTTCATATTGAAAAAATACTTTCTGTTTTAGTTGCACATTTCATTCACCATGTCTAAGCATTTAAAATTATTTCTAAGGTGTCCAGGTTAACTTTTTCCTTCTAGTGGTTGTTTCAGTCAGCAATGAGCAAATCTGGTTTTACTAGAGATTCCTATCCGTTGCCCTTCATCTCTCTATGTTCAAAGTTTTCAGTATAATATCTAATGAAATAGAAGTTAGATCTCTGTTTTATAGAAGTTTTAAGGAGATCAAGTTTAATACAAAACTTGGATGAATTGTTTAATTCCACAGAGAGTAATTTAGCTTATGGAAAAACATGTTTTTCATTGTAGGTGTCTTTCTTGGAAGCAGAAAGGTTCATTTCAAGCAACTGACAATGTTTTAGTTGTAGATAAACTAGGGAAATTATTTTGTAGTTTTTTCATCACTACCTCAATGCAGATGCAATTGGATTTCTTTACTTCTGTTTAATATAAATTTTCTTACTTCTTTTTAGAATCACCAGATGCTGATATTGCCATGGAGGTAGCTACATCCGAACAGCATGTTTCTGAGGCAGTATATGATTGTGTTATTTGTGGACAAAGTGGCCCCTCTACTGAAGACAGACCTACAGGGCTAGTTGTACTATTACAAGCGTCCTCAGGTACGAATGTGTGGCTTGTAGGAAAAGCAGTGTTCCTGCAGCTTTTAGCATTTGAGCACAAATCCTGTTGTGCCTCGTGAAGTCTGGAACCACAGGGTTTCCTATTTTTTTTGTGGATGGTCCTCTAGGAGACACATTAGGGACTTTTTAAATGTTTGGGGAAAGAACAAACAGTTTAATTCCCTCCTACTTCGCATAGCTTTTG
The DNA here is from genome assembly GCA_013397865.1 of Struthidea cinerea. Lineage (NCBI taxonomy): Eukaryota > Metazoa > Chordata > Aves > Passeriformes > Corcoracidae > Struthidea > Struthidea cinerea. The sequence continues at coordinate 126,022 of VZTI01000348.1, read as the reverse complement.
CAAATGCAGCAGTGCATTGCAGACCTGCAGGAATAATCAGTACTGAAAGGAAAAGAAAATTAAACAGCCATCAGTGTGTCTGCATGTAGATATGAGTGTTTGTGGATATAGGTGTGTGTTTATATATATATATTTCATGTACAAGTGCAAAAGCATGACTTTCAGTATTTGGATTCTTCAGTAGGTTTTGACTTTTTAACATCAGCAAAGCACATTAAAGTTACAAACCAAAATTGCCTGATTGTTTTATTAATTGTTTAGCCAGTTGTTACCCATTGCAGTGTGTATTGCTGCTTTTCTTCACACAGTGTTGGGGCAATGCCGCAATAGCACTGAGCCAAAGAGACTCCCAACTACTGAAGAGGAGCAGATCTATCCCTGGGATACCTGTGCCACACTGCACGACGTGAGGCTGACAACTCTACAGCGATACTTCAAAGATGTAAGGATTTCATGGGAACAAGACCACCACTTAAGAAAAATTTGTGTGTAAAAAGATAAATGAAATTACAATTTAGAGTTTTCTCCTAATTTCATTTCTACATTTAGTGAATGCTTTTTCATGTTGCAGTCATTCTGAAGGGTTTACATTTGATAGGGTCCTTATTTTTAAATAGTGTCCAGCTTTCCCCAGTTATATTTTTGGCAATAGGCATCTAGTATATCTACAGGCTACGTAGTCATTACATATCTGCACAGATATTCTCTAGAAGAAGGTATTTCATAATCCAATGTGACCACACAATTGTAATGTGGGTTTGCTGTCTAAGCAAACACCAGTTCTCTTGTAGCCATTCAGAGAACCCAGTCAAGGAATTGCTCTTAATCAGGTAAAAGTATTTTGGCAGCACAAAGTAAGTGGAAAGAGTTGTTTTAATCTGTAACGGTTTTCTGAGCCACTACAGAGAAGGGGAGTATGAGTGGATGGGAAGGAGAAACCAGTAGAACACACCCTCTTCTGCTGAATCCTCAACTCTGCACAACATCTGAAGTTCAATTTTACATTAATTGGTAGTAAATGTCTGCTTTGCAGTTCTGTTAGCTATTCCAAAGAGAGTTTTACATTACTTCACAAAGCCAAATTACAGCTTTTCACATTTAATTTTGAAAGCCAATTCTTGTTGCTTAGCAGGACATGTTCAGTTGTAGACCTTTGTGGAAGTGCTGCCTCTGACTTCCGTTGCTAGTGCCTAAAAGAACTACGTGAGATAATACACAACTGTTCTGAGAAGTCATTCTCGGGGAGAATAATATGGAACCTGTGACCCTAAATTAGCTTCTATAGACTAGTCCTAGGTGAGATGCCAGCTTTTCAGCATATCTAACTGAACAATTAGCCTTTAGAAGCTTAAATTTTGGCTTTAAATTGGAAAAACTGGCAATTTTTATTCTAATACAGTTGCTAGCTTTTTCATAATGACATCCACAGATAACTAAAATTTGCCAACTGCAGCCAAGCTTGCTTATGTAGATTAATGTATAGTAAAATTCATAATTGTTTTGATACAGTCTTAAAAATTGGTCAGTCTTTCAGAAAGCATCTTATTCTAAGGCAAGTGTCATGCATTTCCTTGCTAGAAAGTGAAACTCTTAAATACCTAAGCAAAAAATTATTTTTTAACAGAGGATTTTTTAGCTGAGAAAGAATCTGAGGACAAGCTTTTCTTCTTTTGACATTGATGATACTGGTTTAGTGTTTCAGATAGTTAATTAATATTTTTTCCTGCTGAAGTGATAAAAACCATTGAAGTAATGTTGAAGTGGAGCTTTACTTTTGCATGTTTGCATACTACAAGTGGAAGGAGTTCCGAGCAAAATGTTACCAAAAACTTGATCTTACTGAAGTGTGTGTTTCCCTTTCTGTGCAGTAACACTATCAGCAGATTAGTCTAACATACACTGTAATGCAATGAGCAAATGCATTCTGCTTTCAAAAATTCCAGTCCTGATTCAAATATTAGTTGAATTAGCTATTTTTGCTTGCATGTTTTCAGGTCAATACTGTGCTAAAAAAAGTCTCTGCATGAAAAAACTAATCCTTAAATTGCTTTTGACATAAAAATGGAAACATTGCTAGTATCTTGAGTGTCTTGTTCAGCCGAGCTAAGCAATAAGAAGTCCCTTTGTTTATCAACTGTATCCTCTCCAACGAGTGTCCTTCCTCTAACAGATTTCGGGAGGCAAGTGAATAATTTCACTTAGATGTAAACATTTTAAGTCATGAAATAAGATCTAGCGTATTCTGCTAGAAGAAAAAAGTGCCATTCAGAAGCTACATGCTGCATAGAGGTTGGGCAAACCAGATCACTTCCCTCCATAGAGATTTCTTTTTGCACTTTCTTACCTGGAATTTGACGCTTTCTGTCCGGGAGTAGAGTTCTCGCCCATTAAAGGAAAAATCACTGAAAGTGATTATTTTTAGTATGGAGAGGTATGACTAAGGATTAGGAGATAAAATTTCATATACTGAATTGATAGGACTCTTCAGAATCACACAGTACTCTGTAACCAATAGCTTGATATAGATGTGCTCCATCCCGAGCCTGTGGCTTGCTTTGGAATCTCCTTTATTTCTGAGCTCAAGAGTAAAAGAGTAAAGCCTTTCTGGCTAAGACTTTGGGGTTGTTTTGTTGTTTGGGGTTTTTTTCTTCTTTTTGCAACTGCTACTCAATAGCCCGTTAGATACCTGCAGTGAATGATGATTTTCTGAATGACCCATGGGTCCTGCGGGGCTTAGCCAGATATATCATATAACCTCATTAGTACTGCAATCTACTAAATCATGCAGGAACCAGCAGGAGAAAGTCTTTCTTATATTATGGCCTGAGACGCTCACAGCAAATTATGAATGACAGGTTGAGCCATGGTAAACAGGAGCATGTCCCATAGATAAAATTTGTAATTTTGTTTTGATTTCCTGCTCATATGCAGAAAAAAAAAAAAAAAGAGATGCTAGGACACCCTTAAAAAATGCAAGTATCAGAGTTATTCATGGTACCCTGACTTTACATCATACCTTAAGACCATTTTAGGGTGAGCCTGCACTAAAAATTGTTTTCCAATTCCGGTAGCCATAAATCTTTCTCTGTTCTTTGAACGTATAACCAGAATGTACATTTCAGTCTGTGTATTAAATTTTTGAGAAATGGAGATTTAATACTTAGACTGACTATAGTTAGATATCCTGCAAGAGAATTTTCTAGAATTCCTGATAAGTGTGACAGAGGTGGTTGTTTCTTCAGTTCATTATTTCCTGAAAAAAAGATACCAGTGGGGTAACTTTTTTGGACTCGTGGGCTGTAAGTGCAGTCTTCGAATAAGGCCAGTGTTTTCAAAACAAACCTAGTGTTAAACTGAGCTCACTAAACAAGTATTTGTTCTCTTTTCCAATTTTGATGAGTTATATATGATGCTATTCAAAAACTCATTAAAACCCGTGTTTACACTAAATTTTAATAACAGATTGGGGTTTAATTATATAACTGTGGTATTGTTATTTTGGTTATCTACAAAAGAGAATGAAATGTGTTGGAACAGTATATTGCCCTAGTAAATGGGGTAACTTCTGCTCTTGGAACAGCTGTTGGAGTTAGACCCACCTTCATGCTGTAATACAAGAGGTTCCTTAAAGAAGTTGTTATCTTAAGTGACAAGAACTGCAGAAGTTTAATTTAACTGTTTGTCTCTTTGTTGGAAAGAATGGCATAATGGCAGCCATGTCAGTCAGCATAAATAAACACTTTAGAAAATGGATTTTTTTCTTTATTTCCTCAGGATATCTTTTCATTAGATAGCATGCAAATAGAAATCTGTGTATCTTTTAAATCTTGAAGTTTTGGTAAATTTTTTTATAGCCTTATATATAATCGTTGTTTTTTCTTACTGTTTTTGCTTTGTTTTAGAGTTCCTGCCTACAAGCAGTGTCAATAGGCTGGGAAGGAGGTGTTTATGTACAAACTTGTGGTCACACTTTACACATAGATTGTCACAAATCTTACATGGAATCTTTACGAGTAAGTAAAACTGAAGATCATATTTGTTTATTTGGATCTGAACTGCTCTTACTGAAATAAATTAGATTTATGCTGTTCAAATCAGATCAATCACGTGTTTTGTATGAATGTACAGAATGGTTTTATTATGTTTCAAGAACTTAACTGCATCTCTTATTGCATCTTGACATTATTAACAAGAGTACTTTGTTTTCAGTTATTCTGATATATCAGAAAAAATACTTTACAAAACTAACCAGCGCAAAAAAATAAAGACTAAGTGATGACTTCTTGTTTTATATGAACTGGCATTGTTGTTCAAGATTACTTTACAGGATATATCTTCAGGTTTTTGGTTTGGTGGGTTTTTTTTTTTTT
>VZTI01000348.1:93417-121531 GCA_013397865.1 Struthidea cinerea | reverse complement strand
GCAATTCCTTGTATTTTTAGTATCATCATTGCTCATACTGTGAAACTTAACCTCTAAATAAACTAGGTGTGCAAGCTTTCATGGATCCCATGATTAATTGTTCTTTTCCATATTAATTTAAATTTGCTTGCAGCAGTAATTGTGTCATCAAGATAAATATAAAATAATATAAAAATTATATAAAGTAATATAGCAGCAAGATCTGGACTTTCATGGTAGAGTCTCACTTTACAGAATTTTGGAAAAGTAATGTTTTGCATCACTTAAATTCTGAAGTCATTTTTCTGGTGGATTCTCTATTAAACTTGAAATAAACTGTTATTCCATGTAATTGTATTCTTGAAGATTTCTAGATTATTTAAGTGAACTTCTGATCCTAGCACGTTTTACTCATACCTAGATGAGCGCATAATAATTTTGACTGTTTACTACCATTTTTAGTACCAAAATAGTTTATATAGACCTGTGTTCATCTGGATAAAACATTTATTTTTACATAATACAGTCAGATACCAACATGAGAAACCATGGAGGCAATTCATGAAGCTGAAGCAAGGTTGCTTGCCAGTTTAAGAGGAATACTGAGGACACGTCCTCATTTCCCAAACATGTACTTCTGTGTCCATTTTTTGATCCTTCATGTGGTACAAGATATAATCAGGGTTCTTCTCGTGATGCCCACCAATGGCTACTTGATTAGGTTTTTTTCAGCTGTACTTGGAGTCTCAAACTTCATGGGAATTGTCAGAAAGAGACAACACGCATGAAATGTTGGAAATACTCCATTGAAGTCTTTCTACTTTATTATGGAGATATTGTTGACAATGGAGAATACTTAAAAATCAGGAAAATTAGTTGAGTTGGAGGATTATAAGACACACTCTAGTAGCTAAGACCTTTGTCAGTAAAAGGGGGGAACTATTCTAATTATTCTTTCTTTACAGTTTCAGGTTTTAGACTCAGTTTTTTTAGCTATACACCTGAAATATCAAACTAAAAAACTATAGTAGTTTGCAAATTTCAGCTACATCTTCTTTATTTTCTTTTAGAATGACCAAGTCCTCCAGGGTTTTTCAGTGGACAAAGGAGAATTTACCTGTCCCCTGTGTAGGCAGTTTGCCAACAGTGTTCTTCCTTGTTATCCTGGAAACAACATGGAAAGAAGCGTTTGGCAAAGTCATAGTAACAAGTGTATGCAAGATCTTGTGCAAGAGGTGGAAGATCTTCAAGAACAGCTGGGAACTTTCCCAGTAAGCATCAGTGTAAGGCAGAAAGATCCTTGTTAATTTGCCTCTACCTTTCAGTTTTTACATTATATTGCATTTGTGATCTCTTAGAAACCTGGCAACCTGGGAAAGTTCATTTTCTTCTGATATGGAAGACAACATACTATTGTTTTCTTATCAAGAAATTTTAAATATTTAGAGATTTACTGCATTACCTACTGAAAATAAACAGTTGAAAGCTGTGACAAAATGTGATTGATACAATTTTTTTGTTGAGTACATTTTCAGTTTTCTCCATAGTAATTTACATAGACCAAAGTAATGTAATATAAAATATGTTTATAATTTCCATGCAATGAAAAAAACAACAGTATTCTTGTAACTGGAAGCTAATTAAACAATGTCTGTTAAGAACTTTGTTAGGTATGGACTATTTGTTTTACAAAACAAGCAGTTTGCAGATGCTCATGTGTTACAATGTTTCTTGAGGTCCTCTGAATGACAGAATAAATTCTATTAAATTTTATTTTAATAAAATTTATTTTATTAAATTTTATTACCTTCCAGTCTTGATGGAGATGCTTTGTGTTTTTGTGTACTTGTACAGTGCAAATATACTTTAAAATAGTGCAAGCAGTGAGATTCTTAAACTTAGGAGATGGACAAAACAGTTATGTTTTCACATTCAGAGCAAATCAGAATAACTTTCCAAAATATTCTGACACTTCTGTGAGACAGAATACTGACTTTTAATGCATATTTTTTCATAACCTGCAAATGTGTTTTACACATATGAAAGTGATACGCTTTACAATCAGCTACTGCATTTCTTCAGGTAAAATTAACTAATATTTTTTCGTGTCTTTGTTCATAGTCTGAAACCAACCTCAGTAAAGAAATGGAATCTGTAATGAAAGATATAAAAAGTACTACACAGAAGAAGTATACAGATTATAGTAAGACTCCTGGATCACCTGACAATGATTTCCTGTTCATGTATTCTGTAGCCAGGTGGGTATGTTTTTCTATTTTTTCTTTTATATTTCTCACTAATGGTATTAGTCACTAGATAGCTTTCTTCTTTAAAAAAAAAAAAGCATTAAAAAAATATTTCATCCTCTCCAAAAAGGACTTTTTGAATACTCAGTACATCAAAGTTACATTTTCTGATTTTCATATACAGGCATTATGCAAGATGAAAAGATGTGCATCTCAGTTAATTTTTGTTCTGTGCAGCAGTGGCACAAAACCTGGACAACACTGTGTTGTATGCTTGTTTAGTTTTCTTCTTAATTCAAGGTTTTGCTTTCCATATAGCAAAATTCTATGTTGCATTTCTTTTTTACTTTGCTTTCCCAAATTGTCAAATCTACTCTATCTCTCTTCAGCAGAATGAGATTTTTTTCTATATCACTGCCATATTGCTAGTTTTTAAATCACAAGGTGTTTTTAATCTCTGTGCCAGGCATTAATTTTATTTACTTAAATGAGAATCACAGAAGAAGCTTTTTTTTTTTACATCAGCAACCAGGAATTTCTCTTCATGTAGTCTTCAGACTTCTAAAAAATTGTCGAAACCAGCAGCGTTTTCTTTGTGATATTTGATTGTAGTTTTAGACCTGTTAGTGTCATACACAGTCTCCAAGAAAATCAGTCCCTCCTTCCATCTATACCATTAATGTTAAGGTACTCTGAATGGTTAATGTATTCAGAGTTACTGTAATACATAAGAAGTTGAAGAAGTTGAAATACTCATTAAGCAAATAATTTTCTAAACTCTAACTTGCTGAGGCCTGCAGGGAAGGTGCCGACTGCAGAGAAACTGCAAGCATAGAAGTGATGCCATTGAGTAGCATTTTTTTATTGCAGTTTCATAAACTCTGCTGAGTGACTTTAGTATATAAGCAGTGGAAATATTCAAGGCTTGGCTCAGGAGGACTCTGGGTAATCAAATCTAAGGTTCTGCTTTTCACACAAAGTTAGACCATATAATCTCCAGAATTCTTTTCCAACTTAGATTATTGTATCATTCTATTAAAAGAAATACTATCTGTATTCTTTCGGAGTATTTTAACTGAAAAAGAAGAGCTATGAAATTTTATACATAGCAAGTTAAAGGATTATTCTATATTTTTAAATGGTATATGCTATATGAGGATAAGTAATGTTAAGCTTTTTAGCAATTATGTTTGATCAATACAATTTAATACCCTTCCAAAAATATAAAGGACTCAAAATTAATATTTCACATATAAAAGTATGATTACTTGTAACCATAACTTGACATGCCATTTAAGATACAAAAATGGTGTTAAAATACATTTCTGGGTGCAGTGTTATATAATTTTAAAAATGCTAGCTAAACATATTTCAAATGTATCTATATATTACTTTTATATTTACACTCAGAGCCCAAGGTTTGTTTTCAGTCAAAGAGTTAAAAAATACCTCAAACCAGAACAGCATTTCATTGCTGCTTGCATTGCTGGAGAGAGAAATTGTGGTTGAGCACTAAGATTAGGATACGTCACTTGTACTCCTTGTGGCCTCTTCCTCTTAGGGTTAGACTGCTGTTAGCAATTTTCCGTTTATCCATGACTGAAGATTTCAGGTGTTGGATCCAGCCTTCTGCACTGTTACTGGAACTCATAAGATCACTTATGAGGGAACCTGGTAGATCAGCTTCAAGGTGGTTAACTTCTCTTGCCTTTCAGTGCAGCAATTCAGATTTACATGCTTCTACTACTTGATAATTGCATCAGAACTATAGGTTAAAAAAACCCCCAACTTCTAAATAGACACTTTAGTATAACTTTGCAGTTTGTATTTATGGAAATATGTAAATCAGCTGGTAATCGCCCAAACTGAGTTTTCTTTGTATGATTTTATTATATTTTTAATTTTAAGTAATCAAACAATGGACTATCCACAATTAAAATGACATACTGAAGTAATTTACATTCTGTAAGTTATTCCTGTCGTTCGACCTGTTTCTTCCTTATTTCCATCCAGTTGTTTTGAGGTAGGGATAACCTTCTGTTCAACCTGTAACCTTTGAGCACTTCTAGTTCCAGGTGTTCTGAAGCATTTAACTGTTTTTGGTCAGACGATCTACAGCTGTTACACAGTTTTCCTGGTATTTAACCCCTGTTTAGATGAGCATTTGAATGCAATGATATTTTTATTAACTCCATATATTTGCATGTGAATTAAACACTCTTAATCTTCTTAAAAGTCATGTTCCATTTTCAGTCAGAAAATGACATCATCTCCTGTCCTAAAAGATGTTAGTTTACAGCTGAATGGCAGCTTTGAAGTGGATTACTGCATGCTGGAATGAGAAAGTTACTGGTGAAACAGTACGTAGCCAGTTGCTGCAGGTTATTCTTTCTTCTTCAGGAAAAAAGGAACTTGCTTTACTTCATTTTTGCTTACCCAGGCATATGTCACTGGTAGCAGAGAGAAGAAATTACAAAAGAACTCTTTACCACCTAGTGGGAGGGCTAACCACTGTCTGTTCTCCTAGCAAAAGAGGTGTTCTGGGTCTTGGCATCCTGATTTGCATGCACAGCTGGAAGAGCATCGCTCCTTGGCTACCTCCTGCTTTTCCAACAGTCGTATCTTGTTAAATTTGTACGCTTTTCATATGCATTCCTCCTGGTCTTTGCTGACATTTATGAGATTAGTGTAGTATGTCATTCCCAAATCATATGTGCCTAGCTTCAATTTTAATAGTTCCACATTCATAGCATTGAAGACTGTCATTTGTGGTGATGTCTTGGAGGACTGTTTCTGTAGTGCATAGCAGTAGGTTTCATGCTTTTGTTGGCTGTGCAAACAAACCTTTGGTTTTTCTGTCAGCTATGTATATGGCTCTCTAATATAAGAACCATGTGTTCTTTCCCTCTGAATCTGTGTGTCATTATCTGGGGTTTTTCCATATATGTGTTCTGTTTGTAAATTGAAGTGAGAAAAATTATGGTGCTTAGTATGCTTCTTCTGTCCCAGCAGGAAAAGCAAGTCCATCCAAATATATTCCTTTTCTGGAAAGGACACTGCATTTTTACTTCCCCCTACTCTGTCCTGGTATGAATTCTGAGAAATATGAAATCACCCTTCCCACCCCCAGTATGTTCCTTTAATAAAAGCCCACAAGAAGGGATGAAGTAGGTCTGTTTTTAATCAGGAGTCTGGACAGCTGAGCAAAATCCATTTTCTCAGGGTTTTTTCTGTGAGTGAGGAAGATAAAGGCAGTGTTCTACAAATTTTTTTTGCTTCAATGAATGACGCTAAGATTTCTAGATAGGAAAAAAAAGAAACTCGTATAGATTTTCTTTCTCATTCCCTTTCCTTCATGTTGAGGAGTCTGAGATAGCAAAGGATTCTTTCAGAGACCACTCTGTGTTCCATGCTTCTATCAGATGCCCCCAATTTTTCTTCATTACTTTTCTTCAGTAAAGGGCAGAGGGTGCTCAGATCCTCAAGGCAGAAGGGAGCTCAAATTAGGGACGAGATACACTGGTCTCCTTCAAAAATGATTGAGGTCTGTACCTGATGTAGGATATTTTATGAAGGATAAGTGTTCATTTTCACGGTAGATGCTTTCTCTACTGTGCATTTTTATGCCAAGGTACAGGTATGTTTTGAAAGAGACATATTGAAGGAAAGGGTTAATATTTACATTTCCAAGAAAGCTGAGCTGTAAGGTGCTGCCCTTGGGAAGCTTAGAACAATGAAGAGGTGTGGGAGGTGAGAGTTGGTATCATATATGTGAACAGGGAATATGTTTACAGAAATAACTTTTCTTACATTCCTTATGGCAAAAATACTATATGACACCTCATATGTACCAGCAAGAAGTATTTTTCAGAATTGTCCTTGAGATTTGTTTTGTGAAATAGCACATACGTCTTGGTGAAAGGCAAATTTAAAATTGTAGATCTAGAAAATTATTCTTAAATATTCAGGTAGTCTTTTTGATTTAAATCTTAATTATCTGGGTTTTAATGGAAGACTGTCATTAATTGTGTTCTACAAATTAGTTATCAGAAGGTTTGTAGAAATAAAACATACTGATTTCCTTCTTATTCCCATGATGAACTAGCACATGCTGATCTACAGTTGTTATTTTGTCCACTAATATGAAATCCCTGTCCCTGCTTCCTTGCTGGTAGATTTTCAGAAGTTCAGTGAGCACTGCAAATCGCCTGAAGAGTGGAAAATTCCCCTGTCACACAGATGCCCTTATCAGCAGCAACCAGATGGAGCTCTGAGCAGGCACATTATCAGTGTTAAATTGCCTTTTCTGAGTAGAGAGGATTAAAGCATTCCTTCAGAAATGGATGGCATAAGCTGCAAATTTAGGGATAGGAATATTCAGAAATGTTGCTATTTTAAAAACATGGGAAGGTATCTTAACAAACACTGCATATCAAAATGTATTATTCTTTCAAGTTGATGAAGCTGAAATTCTTAAAAATAATTTGTTTTGAATAAAAGTCATCCTCAGTTTCTTCTTAAATGTAGAGGGGGGGAGGGTGTTCTTAGCTTGGATGCATTATGTGCCTAAAATTCTAGAATAGATTTTAGTATGGATTCAGCCACATTATATCAAACCTAAAATTGTTTCATTTTTCATTAAAGGCCAAAATATGTTTAGAATTAGATTTGCAGTTTGAATTGAATTAGCAAAACAACACTTCAGAATAATAGAATTGTAGTCCTTTATTTTAATCAAAAATGTATGTTGACTTACTAAAACAGGCTCTCAGAAAATATAACCTAAATTGTTTGTTCCAAATCTTGAGAGTGAAAGATAATGCAGTACTGAAACATCCAATTCCAAAATTAAACAAAATTATCGAATTTGGCCTAAACAATTGATGCCTAAGTATCAGATTACAATAATACTAAGAGAGAAAGCATCAGTGTGACATGCTGAGATTTAGTGACACAACTCCTGTTTCATACTAATGAGCTGCAGTGAATAGTGCTTCATTCAGAATTAACCTCCAAGGCTTTTATTAACTAAGATATCTATAAAGGGCAGTGCTTTAATTATAATTTAGACTGCGTTCATATTTAGTTGGTGCCATATCCATTGCACTCTCTGGTTGTTTAAAGTGAAACAAAAGCCCTGCCAATAAAGAGAACACTTTTTAGATGTATATGATTGACTGAAAGTTAGCCAATCTGTGTATTGTCTTTTCAGATTTGCACATAAATTCCCTTATTATTGATCTGTGTGTGCATACAGAAGAAAGCCTCAGAATTAACATTTTTTTAATTCTTCTCTCACAACTCAATACAGTACTATATTAATTTAGTACTTAAAATCATATATGACAATATCTTGATAAACTTTGTTTTGTTCCGAGGTGTATTTTGGCAGTATTTCACATTAGGGATTAGTTCACAGTATTCTTTTATTTAGTGTATGCTGGGAGTTTGTCATGACTCATTTGTGCCTCTAGAAGCTTGAATAATATTCCATTTAATACTGTTAAGTTTTTGTTACAGAACAAACTTGGAACTTGAGCTGGTCCATCGAGGAGGAAATTTGTGTTCAGGAGGTGCAAGCACAGCTGGGAAAAGATCATGTTTAAGTAAGTTCCATGTTATTAAATGCAGTATAAATTATTAGAATATTAAATTAAGACGTCTGGTTCTTTCTGGTATTTTCTAAATTACATCAACTTTTTCCTTCTAAAACCTTTTTATTTCTGCCAGAAGGAGTCTGTTTTTTTGTTTCTGTTAGAGAAATCTGAAAACTAATTTGCACAAATTCTTCATTATAGCTGTTCATGTCTTGTGATTACAGTTCTTTAGAAATCAATTGTCATACTATCCATGTAATATTTTAATAAGTTCGCATTTTTATGAGTAACACTAGAAGTGTTTATGGGTGAAGCAGGAAAGCTTTGTTTCACCCTGGTTGTTGCTAGCAATAGGAAAGAAGTTTGTTTTCTGAATGCTAATATAGCTCATGACTTGGTCTCAGAAATACGCAGCTACAATGTCCCGTGTCTTTAATTTGCCTAGTTCTTCCACAGAGTTTTGCAAATTTTCTTTCATAGAAATTTTCAAGTTTTTGTTGTTCTGAAACCTTTAATAATTGTCAAATAAAGCAACTTCTTTCTGCCAAAAGTGGTTTTTTTCTCAAAAGAAAATATTTTAATCTTTCACTGGAATATAAACAATTTTAAGTGGACATTTTATTTTGTCAGGAAAAATTGGAAATCCTGCCAGAATACTGCTACTACTACTAAAGCTTATTTAAGTCAAGCTTATGTAGCAATAGCAGCAGATTCTGTAGGAAAAAAGAAAGCTTAGGCCCACCTCTGCCTTTTGGTACACAATTTGTGGGGGATGCTTTCCTCATCATTTGAGGTGACAAGCCACCAAAGAAATCTCACCAGGTGCTGTGCTATCCATATTCCCTCTAGGACAAAAGCCTTCTGTTACTGCCAGGAAATGTAGTTCAACTAATTTCATTCATGTGTTGTTATTTTGAAAAGTGGTTTTAGACCATACTGCACATTGTCTTTCCCCACCATCATTATGCCCCTTTCTCAGCAGACCAAAGTACTTGAAAAGTGCGTGTGTGAAAAGAACATCTCTAGGTCACTGTATGGAAATTTGAAGCATTTATTAAACTAAGGTTCTGCAGATAATTTATACTTGGATTACAATGTATTTTTAATTGTATGCTCACCTAGTAAGATGGACACTTTCTCCCTGAATTTTAGCTTCTTGCTAATGTGTTACTCATTTCACAGGCATGTGTTTGGAAGGACATGATGAGCAAGTTAGGGTGGAGATTTCAGCTTAAAATCGAAAAATTTTTGGAAGTGAAAAAATTTACAATGATGTTACACAAAATGATAGTGTATCCTTGTTTTCACGTGGCTTTACTGGTCATAAAATTTCTTGACATTTTAGAGTTTAGAAGAATGTATGCAGGGAAGTGGCTGGTAATCTGCAAGGTCATATTTTTATCTCACTGTTAGTTTTGCAAAATCAGGAGATCTCAGATTTTATGGGTGATATACTTTTTTAAGATAAAAGTGGAATGAAACACATTCATTAAAACACTGTGAAATGTTTGTTGTCCCATCAAATTTTTGTTACATGTACCTATTCAAAAGTTAGCTAGATAGGTAAATGGATCTAAAAGATAATGGGTTTTCTCATGGTGCTTTATCACCAACTAATATCATTAAGTGCTGGAAGATTATGATTTTGCAGAGAGTGCTTGAACCACTGGATTGGTGGGCAGCTTCCTTTGTGTACGTCTCTGTAGCTTCACTTGCTATTTGAACTATATGAGTTGATACAAAGGGAGAAACTACCTCAAAGTGGTTTTTCTTTCTTTGGGGTTATTTGAAGAAACATGAAAGAAAAAATGCCACCAAGCTAAGGCCTGGTAGCTGACACTAGGTGGTTTGTATAATACATTATTTAATTTTTTTCTTATTCTTACCACACCATCCCTTCAACGTCCTCTTGCATAAAGAAGGACTCTTACATACTTAGGACCTGACTTTGCAAGAAAGCATACCTTTTGCTGACAGTCTGTGAAAAGATTTGTCAGGAATTTTAATACATATTTCTCAAGCCTTGAAATGTATGGAAAATACTTTAATCACTGGAGAAATTTCTTTTTGGAGAATTACAAAATGGGAAATGATACATGGAGGATGTATTTCCACTGGAGAATTGTCTTATGCTGGATGGACACTTCAACTAGGCATGACAATTTAAAGTCCTGTTTAAATTCATATATCATCCTTACCTATTTTTCCAGCCTTTTTAGTATCTTGCCATTGACTCTGTATGTCTCAGAAAATGAACCAGTTTTCCTGTTCATCAAAACAGATTACTGGAACAAACTAAACTTACTAAACTTATCAAAAGTTAGAGATCCTTTTCACGCATGAGAAGTACAGGAATTGTCTTGTTAAAGAGAAGCTTTAAGATTACATCAACTCTTGCTTTTACAAATACGTGCTAGTTTACAAAATAGAAAATGTTCCTAAAATACATCTTTCTTGGTTGCAAATCCACTGTGAAACTGGGCATTAATTGTCTGTATATAAAGTACAATAGTGCAGTAAGGAAAGCTTTGTTTTCATAGAATCACAGAGAGGCTTGGGTTGGAAGGGACCTTAAAGATTATCCCCTTTGTATTCAGAATTGTGTATATATTTAGGGAGAAGAAATTCTTTTTCCCCATGATGTGATTCGACTGTTTAAGTGTACTTGCACACAGGGATTTAATCTGAAATTGCTAGAATATTGATTAAAAAGCATATTGATGATTTTTTTTAAACCTGATAACATATCTTGATTTTATTTTCTGTTTCTACTTACAATACATTGCACTTTGTTTATGATAATATTTTTCTGTTCCTTTCTTAAACTGTTGTGTAATTTCAACTGTGTTGTACTAGTGCTTTTTCCTTTAGCAGTTGCTAAAAGGATTATAGTCATATTCTGATAAAGGGGTATGGACGGCATTTCACCACAATGCACTTAGTTTTTTCCACACTTTTGGGTAGAATGGAAAATTTTCTTGTTTACATCTAAGTCAGTCATGTTGGTGTTTTTAATATTTATCTTGCACTCCAGAACCATTCAAGGCCTTCCAGGTAAAGACACTATGTATATGAATGTGTTGTTGCACTACACAGCACAGAGAGGTGAATGTCATCTATTCATTGGTAAAATGTTCACATGTTGTTTATGTTCTGTATTGGTACTTTGTAAAATTGTTAGCAAGCTAGTCATATTTAATCTTGCATTAAAATAGACTTGTTTTTAATGTAAGGTGATGGGGTTCTCCTAGAACAGACCTGTACAGTATTTCCATTTATTATTATTATTATATTTAGGTTCAGACGTTAGGTTAAATATGACTAGTGGCAGTAGAGTTAGCTTTATATATATATAGCAGGGTTTGTTTTCACCAAACCAGTTGTCTTGGGGTGACTTTATGATGTGTATCCCTTATCGCCTGCTCTATGCCCAGACATGAGTCCTGTGCATTTCTGTGCTTTTAAAACTGGGTCCGAGAGAAAGAAAAAGTCTTTTTATAATTGTGTGTTTCCTTCATTGCCCCTTCCATATCCTTGCGTTTAAATTATGAAAATTTGCAGTTCTGTAGATTCATGTTCTGAAGTATATTTTATCATCCTTCCATAGTCATTTATTTTTCCAAGAGTAATCCTGTTTTTGAAGTTTCATTTAAAATGTGCCTTCAACTTCATTGTCTTACCCAGTGAGGAAAGAATGATTTTCAAAATCCATACCCTATCTAGAACTTGAGTACTGTTCTGTTAAAGTCTTGCTTGCACAGTATTGAAACAGGTTTTGTTTTTAAATGTCATTCATGTCAGGTTCAGCAGAAGTAATCTGAAACATAACCTGGTTTTGCTTTTTCTATGTGTGAGATACTGAGGGGTTTCTTTTGTGATTAAGCATACCACTCTGTAGTAGTCTTGTAACAACTGTGAAGTTTGGTGATTAGATATTGTGGAAAATAAAATATGTTGTCCCGGATGAGCTGTTACCACAGCGAACATCAGGGAAGATGGTGGGAACAAATAGGTCAAGAACTGTTTTAGTGGATTGCACCATGAGGGCAGCTGCTCTTGGGAGCTAAAATTAAGAATGATTAATGTAGCTCCTAGTATCAGTGACCAAGTCTGTGTGAGAAGAATGGTGAGAAGAAAATTTGGCTGCAAAATTGCCATTTTAAAGCTTAAAGTTTTGTATGCGTGTGCAACCAAAAAAATGCAAATAGGATCCTATTACTTAATAGTTAAAAATCAAGTCCTATTTGAAGGAGTGCATTACAGTTTTAGAGTCTACGGCCTTGCAAATTCTCTTGGGTTTAGGGAAAATTATGATATATAACAACTGTACAAGTCTTATTTCTCTGTTTTATAAAGTGTAATAGATTTGTGTAGCTCTTTGTTTTCATTGTTCCATATTTATAGAGCAGGGTCAAAACACAGCATTAAGGCTGAATAATTATGATTTCTCTGTACGGTTTTTATTTAAGGCCTTGTGCAACCTGGTCTGATGGAAGGGATCCCTGCCCATGGCAGGGATGTAGGGGGTTGGGACTAGATGATCTTTAAGGTCCATTCCAACCCTAAACATTCTCTGATTCTGTGACCTCTCTTTAGCTTGTGTAGATGTGTTTTTCTTTGCTATTCATACTCTGGTAATCTTGCAGTAGTTGATGAACAGTTCTACAAAATTTAAAGGTTACCTATAAATGAATTTATTATCTTCCTTTTTTAACTTTTAAATAGTACTTTTCTTTCTTTCTGTCTTTTTTTTAATTATTATTTTTTCCTTCTTCCCCTTTGTGAGAAGGATAAGATTAGGGTTTTGGGGAAAGATTAAATATTTTATCCTCTTGTCCTCTGGCTTCAGTGTCTCTGTAAATGAGCTCCTTATCCTTATGCTTCCCACAAATACCAGTCTGTCATTGCAGCATCAACTGCAATTATTGGAAGGGACGTTATTTACAACTGGACTCTTCTTAAATAGAATGTCCAGGACCTTCGTAACTTCTGCTATGGCTCTAAACATTGAGAAATGGTATTGCTCCACAGGAGTTGTTTTTCTTGGTTGGTTGGTTGGTTTGTTTTGGTTTTCTTTTTATCATTCATTTGAAGCCTTTATCTTTATTATGATGTTAGTATCAGTTTAATCAGTGCTTTTAGAATTTTTGTGAGCATAGAAAGTCATTGTTTCTCTTCATGATCCTTCTGTATCAAATTTTTCAACCATGTTGAAAGTAATGGCTGTCTCCATTCTATCAATATGGACAGTCACACTTGGAGCCACTTAGTATTGGTCATTCCTGTAGGGGAAAAAAAACCTAATTCTTTTATAATTTGCAAGATTGAGTTGCAGCTGTCTCTTTCCTGTAATCGTTAATGTGGATATGGTTGCAAAGAATCCTATGTGGCTCTCTGCAGCCACTGAAAATGAAAATAATAAAAGAAGTTTTCAGGAATGCCTTGCTACAGAGGGTTTCTGTGGTTGTTTGGGCTTCTTGGTGTTGCAGAGTTTGGGGTTTTGGATTTGTTTGCTTGGTTTGGAGTTTTTTTCGGTTAGGAGCTGTCAGTCTGCAGTTCCTTGGTGCCCATTCATGCTAACTTGGAAAAAGCAGTTTTTCTCACCAGCAGGTGATCCTAAGTATTTTCTTTTGCTAAAGTTGATTTCATACACTGGTGAGTTTGGTGTTGAGGACAATTAGCTGCTTCATCAGCAATTAAGACTTAGTAAAGATGTAAGAGATTTTGTAAAGACTATCCGGTCTTAATGCCTTAATAGGCTTTTCCTGACCTTCCCATTTATTTTACTGATTCAAGTCTACTGGATCAGTGATGAGTGGGAAGATGTTGTCAGCAGGTCCTTGCAGCTTCTGTTGCTAAGTGGACTATGTAAATCTCTACCAGAACAAAAAATATTTCTCAATATCCTTATTGACAATCAAGCCCCATCTGGTTGTATCAAGTGGTTTTTGTTATAATCTACATTCTTCTTGATAGTCCCAGGAAGCTTTGGGAGAAGTAGGGAGAAGCGTTCCTGGTCTGGTAGGTTCTTCACAGTTGAGACAAGGATGTTTTCAATTCCACCTGCAGTGAACTGCTGTGTCACTGTGTGATGTTTTCACATTGTCAATATGAATACTAATTTAGGGAATGTAAAAAGAGAAATCTGGATCAAGACAGAAAATTCCATGACAGCAGTATATGTCCTAAAATAAAGAGAGACTGGGGTATAAACACATTGCCTAGACTGTTGCAAGCAGTACAAAGTCAGGTAATCCCTTAGTTTTCTTTGTTTTCATTATGACAGCATGTTTCTATACCTTGTGGGATTGGAATTAATAACAGAAAACATAATTTGATTTGAACTCTAGTAATTTGAGTGTTTACAGTCAAGAGACCAGAAAAAAACAAGTAGAAAAAAAAGGCAGCAAAACTTATCTAGAAATTTGGGATCACTTTGGCAAAGACCAAACCAAGAGTATGAGTGAGACCAAAACTTACATCTGCATGCAACTTCCTGAATCACTCATTTTTGTCAATGAGCACAGCATTTTTAGAATTTGTACCATTCATCTATCAAATCGCTATCTTTTCATGTCTTGAATTTAGTCTTCTTTTGTTCTGGGCATATCACACTGCACCTGAAAAGGGCTGTGAAATTGCCTTTGTAGACTCCTGCTTTTTGCACTGTGACATAGCAGAATATTTTTAAGAGCTTTGTCAACATCTGTAAAATGAGTGTGCTTTAATAGTAAAAAAACAGTAAAGAATGCAGGTGCTGGTGCAGTGTGGATATATAGACAAAATACTCATTATTTTTGGGGTTTGTGAGAGGACCAATATTATAATGCTTCCTCTTACAGCTTCAGTCCCAGGGCAAAGGCAGTGTCTTATCCATTGAGCTGCTCTTTTGAAAGTACAGATTCCAACTGAGTTTGTTGCTCCCCTCTCACAATAGTTTAACACCAAGAAGTAGAGTTGATATAGGAAGAGTTGAAAACAATCTACCAAGAACAGCAGTGAAAATAACAAAATAACAATAGTTATTGTCATCATTTTTAGAAATGGATTTAGGAACACTAGTGACTGAAAGCTAGTTCTAACTGCTATTCTAGATGATTCTATGAAGTGTTATTTAAGCTTTACATTATTGTATGAAAATATAGGCATAAGTTGAGAGAGTTGTGACAGCAGTGCATCAATGTAGGTAATACTTGAGTCTGTGAACATGTTTTAAAACAGTAGTAATCTTGTTCACTCAAATGTCTAAACTTTGGAATCCTGCCAAACCCCTGATGACTTGCAGCAAGACATTATATTGTGCATCCAAATTGTGTGATTTTTATATTTATTCAAATTGTCTGGATGCAGCCTGTCTCAAATATTACAAAGTTATTAGAAGAGAAGGATCATATTCAAATTTTTTTAAAGTTTATTGCTGCTGGGCTTTCTAAAATTGATATTCTTTCTACAAAATTTGGTTAAGAATGATCTTTTGGTGACTCTGAGCTACAACCAGGTCCTGCTTTTCCCCCTTACAAGGGTGGACTCTCCTGGAGGGAATCGGCTGTTAGATGGACTGTGAGGGACAGAGGGGTTTGGGATACCTGGTGAGGTTATGGCCTTCCTTCCCACTCTTCACGAGACTGGGCAAGATTGATGTTTGTGGGCCATTGTCATGGTGATGTTTTGCTGCTGCTTGTTTAAAAACAATAATTACTTGTATTTTAAAGGTTCCAAGTAGGGTAAAAGAAAATGGGAGGACAGTCTATATTTTTATGCTTATGTTTTGGAATTATGCATTCCACAAATACACAGGAAAAGCCCTCGGGTATTCCTTTGGCCCGAGGCAGGTTTCTGCCAGTCCCTCAGGCATAAGGACGTGGTGCAGCACCAAACACTTGGTGCACAAAAAGTTGCCAGTTCTTGCTTTCCAGTGCTCTGCTGTTTTCCTTGGCTTTCTCCAGTACTTTATAGTCATATTAAGTGGTAAGTAAAGCAATTGGAGTGACTGTGGTGTAAAACAGAAATAAAGCTGGCTGTGCGCCTCTGGCCGGAGCTGTTCCGGGCGCGGCGGGGCCGCCGGGTGGGGCCGCGGCGCTGCCGGCAGAGCCCCGAGGGCCGGGGTGACCGCGGGCTCTTACCTGGGGCCGGCTCTGCCTCCGGGCGCTGAACGTGCTTCCCTGCAAAGCAGCCGCACGGCCTTCATCGCAGACAAAAACTGCTGTCTTACACGGCTGCTGAACTGCATTTTCCTGGGCAGATCCAGTCCCTGTTAGAATGTGCTTCGATTCCATAAATGTTACACACGTGGAGATTACAAATAAATTCTCCAGTGCTAAGAAATTGATGCTTCCCTGCTTAATTTTTTATTAGTAAAAGCTCGGGAGAATAGCTGTTAAAGGAACAGGGGATGAATTAATTACTCTGAACAATTTTCAGGTTTGTTTTTTTTTTTAAATTTTGCGTAGTTGCCCATTTCTGTTTAAAGCAAGGAGCAGTTGAGGGGAAAAAAGAGCATTCATTTTAGCTAACAGGGAGGAGGGACGGAACAGATATTTTCATGGGTTTCATTCCAAATAAAACCATGCTTGAGGGGTTTTTTAAATTATTTTGATGAAATACAAGTACATTTTCAGAATTTTGAACTTTATCAGCAAAGCAGTGTTTTGCTAAGAATCTCTTGCCAGGAGAAAAGATGACTTATTTTGTCCTCATTGACTGTTTTTACTCAGAAAGCAGGTGGCAGCTATCAATTCCAATGCCGACTACAGCTCCAATTATTTTACAAACCCCAGGAGCTAATTACAGGCCTCAGGCTCTGGCAGTCAGCTGAGTTCATCATGCGACTCTTTTGGCCATTGTGTGCCTCTGAGTAATTGTCTATTTATGGAAAATAAATTAATAGCTGCTATTTCTGCTTGAAAAAGAGGACCTGCGAGTGTGTAGGTTGAGCAAGTGGGTTGTAAAAAGCAGGAGATAGATTTAGAGAGAAAGATGCAAAGGGATCAATTGAAAAAATATGGGGTGGAGAGGAAAGATGATGTCAGGATACTAAGGGGAAAAGTTAAAATGAAAGGGAGTAAGGAAGCAGGGTCCTAGAAAATTGAACAGGAGAAAAGCATGACACCAATTAGCAAGATACAGTGTGATAGGAAGAAAAAAGCAAGCAAAATTGTGGGAAGTGATGCTTTAATTATTTTATTACATATAAACGTATGAAGATAAAAAAAGATTCACTGAAAAAAGTGAAGTCTGAATCCCTAATAGTCCCTTATCTAGTTGAAGATACTCCTGCGCATTGCAGGGTGCTTGGGCTAGATGACCTTTAAAGTTGGTCCTTCCAACTCAAACTATTCTGTGCTTTTTATTGCATGTACATCTCTGAAAATGCTGTCAATCTAAATGGTGCTTGCTTTCTTGGGTTGCTTAATGGGATGAAGGGATAGATGTTGTCTTTATTTGTGTTGATCATATGATTCATAGATAAATGAAAAATGTACATTTTAATATAAAATACTGCAGTAAATCTCCAAGAGTAATTATGCATCCTCTGTTCGAAAAATTCTGCAAGTGTTTTGCAAATGATACTTTTGATACAGTGGAAGTACAGAGGGTTTTGAAATGATGGGTATCAGCAAACTCTGCCTGCAGGTTGTATGGGCAATTTTCTGATATTATAAAGACTGTTGCTACTTTAGTGTTATTGATCTGTAGTCAGAAGTTTGTTGGTTTGGGGATTTTTTTTGTCCAAAAGTTACCTGCAAAATAACCATATGAAGGCAGAAGGAATAATAAACCTTTTAAAGCTGAAAAGCTGAAGTGATCCTGCCATAGGCCAGAATTTGTAGCAATTTAAAGGTAAATTTCAAATATGTTGTGCACAGAACTTAACTGTGAGAGAGAGGAATAAAAGCTAAAAGTGTATCAGTCCTTGTTACGAAGAATTGTTTAGGAAATCACCGCTTCTGGCATAAACTGGAGAGGCAAGTGAAGTGAGCATGGAACTTTAGCAACATAACAGCATATGAAACAGGATTTTTTAAAAAACGCCTGTAATTAAGTACGTGGAGCACCAAAGCAACTGAGATCTGGTCAAAGCTTTCCAAACAGCCTTTCTCTGAAACATTTTCCCGTATATATGCATGCGTTCACTGCCTCCTATTGAAATCTTACTTCTCTTCAAATCCTTTTTTTGAAAGTAAATAAATACTTAATAAAAATATGCTTGTTAGGGGTACCAGCTTATTTGGAATGACATGGCAGACTTCTCAGAATCTTGTAAAATACATGATGGCAATTTAATGTAAAATAGTTCATATCACTGTATATAATACTCAGCAATCTGTCTTCTTCACCTTTCAGATCAGCTGTTTCACGTGTTGGCCATGCACATGCGCCTCTACAGTATAGACTCTGCATACAATCCCTGGAGAAAACTAACCCAGCCGTTGCAGGATAAAAATTCAGAGCAAGTATTTTAATTTACTCAATATCAGTTTTACCTGGTGAAAGAAACATCCTTACAGAGGGACTTTGGGTAACTGTCTTTCTTAATTTAAATTCTCTGTGAGGTATGCTGATGGATTTAACATCTAAAAATTGTATGTATGCATTTGTAAAACTAAGTTTTCTGATTTCTTTTACATAAAAATCTGACAAATACCAGTTTTGAGCTAAAGTTTAAATATACCTCTTGCGGGCTTAAGCACATGCAAATTGAATAGTATTGGGTAAGTGGATAGGGCACTGCTGTTCCTGATATGGATGCTCAACAAAATTTACATTGAGATAAGTTGATAAATACTTTATTGGAAGTTATGATTAATAGCTGTGAATAGGCCTAATATATGTGAGAAAGAATTATATTTTCAGCTAAAAATTTTCATCAAGCTTATTATTTTAAACAAGTTACTTACCCGAGTTTGCTTCTAAAACATTAACCTTACATACACAGTTGTACAAGGATCAACAATATAATAAATTGAGCCATGTACTTCGTTCCACAAGGACTCATCTCCTTACTTAAGACCCATCACTTTTCAGATTCTACCTTGATGACAGTAAAGGACAGTAAAGGTTTCTTGCCTAAAACCAGATTATGATTTTTCCTCATAAGAGGAAAACAGTAGATTTTTTTCCACTTAGCACCTTAAGCATCTTCTTCATTCTAAGCTCTACACTTTATAGCTTGCGATTATGTCAAAAGACTGTCCTTTTAGTGCCTATCCAGCTCTGTGTTTGTCAGTGTTTTTAGGAGCCTGAGGTAGAAAGCATCATTCAATTTCAGAAACTGGTCTAGAATAGTGATGCCACAATGCTAACTGCAAACTGGGGAAAACTATTAAAACAATTATTCTCATTTCTAGTTTAAGATTTTATTGTCTGTCCTCTTGGAACCAGGCTTCTTTTGGCAATGAACATGAGATTACTGGAGTAATTAAACTATATTAACAGATTAGTTTATAAACCATTAGCAGAACAAAACATCAAGCATTTTATAACCAGAAAACCTATGCTGTTCAGCATGCATTCAGACTGCTCTGGGGGTCTCTTTTTGTATGATTCTGATTGAGATCTGACCTAGACTGAGCAGTGGGACAAGGTTAATAAATTTGGTATATGGTTGGCTGAGTTTATATGAGGCAAAATTAAGGTCATTTGGCCAGAATGGCTGTGGGACAGATCGTGCACTTCTTGTTTTGGCTTTTGAAGAGCTTGCTGGCTTTGGAAGGAGGTGTTAGCAGAGGGGGCTTCCAGACCTGATAGAATTCACCATGCATTGGTCATGTCAAGGCTGAAGTGCAGCAAGTTAGATTTCATTAGGCAATATTTTGAATCGCTTAGAAATAATTTGTGCTGTAGGACTGTAACACCTTGCTTTGCAGAAAGGGTTGCATGCTGGGAATGAATCTGAGCAGTTCTCATGTTTTCTGCACTGGTTTTCAATATTTCTTTGAAAACTTGATGATATTGTTTTGGCACAGAGTCCTAAATGGTTTGTAGGAAGCTACAACTGAGATAGCATCCATTTTGCCATGAGATAATTTACTGTTGAGATGCACAGATGCTTTCGAGCTGGAATATTTTTGCTCACTCCTTGGAATGTTTTTCCTACCTTAGTCTGCAGGCACCAGAAGGCTACAAAGGGGGCAATTTGAGGACATGTTTTTCATGTATAAATTATAGCATAAAATGAGTATCTGTAATTATATTGCAGAAATTTGAAGTGGTAGTTTCACTTGAAGATGGCATTCATAGGATTGGTGGGTATGATCTGATTGCACACTTCTTAGAGTCACACAGCCTTTTGAGAAATACAGAATAGCAAATTTTTTCAGGTACAGGAAGGAGTGCTCAGAGCAATTAGAAGGTGACACACTGCTGAAAATTGAAGAAGCTTAAGAGAATGGTGGAGAAATAATCACTGCAGATTTTAGATGTGAATGGCATTCTGCCACTTTGAAGTTAAGCAAGTCATCTAAATCATCAGCCTGACCTGCACATGAGACTTCAAGCAAAGACTTGTAGGAAAAAAAATGTCAGTGAGAGGAAAAGATCTATATTGTCTGACTGTATTACTGTGATTCCAAACAATTTAACTTCAGGAAAGTCACAGAAGCAAAATAACTTCAAACCAATATGCCATCTTTTTCTATTTAATCTTCACTTTAAATTATTATTTGAGTTGAAAGCAGTTTTCCAGAGAAGCTAGTTTAATTGTAATTTATTTAAAAGGATAATTTTGAAAATGGAAAGAAAAAAGTCCCCCACACATGGAAAAATCTGTGGAATGCAAGTGCCATTACATTGTCTTCTCACCCTCATTTAATTCTAGCTATTTTCTTTAAATATACATAAATATTTACAAGTAAAACTACCCAGATGTAGAACCCACAATTTTTATCTTAGTTTTCTACAACTCAGCTGTCATTCTTCATAAATAATGCCTTAGATTTCATATGTCTGGGAAAACTGATGAAAGTAACTTGTAAAGAGTCTCACACAGTTGCTTCACTATAATTCCCAAAACCACTGGTTTTGTCCAGTGTCTTCTACAATTATATTTAGATCTCCTTGTAGCTGAAAATGGCAACTGAAAGGAAAGATAGGATGAAGCTCATGCAGCTGCAGCAAGGTAAAGTAGAAATAAGGAAATCCTGAGCAAGAAGATACCCTATCAAAAAGGGTTTAAATAATGTGAGCTGTTTGGAAGATGACGGGGAAAAAGATGACGGGGAAAAAGAAAAAACTAAGTTTGGTGAACTGTGAATGGTTTAGTGGATTATTTCTCCTGTGCAGTTTATGTTGCAAAATTCAATGTACGCTTGGTCCCACAGGCTGTACTTAAGCAAATTCATCCAGGGACAGATCTGGTTTCAATGGTGATCAAATAAACAATTATTGTGGTGTAAAGGGGGAATAATAGCTTCTGGCAGGGGGCAGGCAAGGAGCAGCTGGAGGCAATAATTACTAAACCCAGATGTGAATTTAATGGACTAGTCCAAATAGCCACAGGAACAACAAACATGAAATGAAAGAATACACATCTTTTTAAAATTTAAATCTCTATGAAGGCTGAAATTTTTGTGTCTGTTTTGACAGACAGAATAAATCAGCAAAGAACGAATTGGTAAAACATTAAGGATCTTTGCAGTAGAAGCACTTGGGGGAGGAACTGCATGATAAACTGAAATTCTGGGTTATTTTTACTACCATGTTTCGCTGATGTTTCATTCTGAGCTAGATCGCTTCAGAGATTGTTTATAGTGTCATACTGGGGCAACAAACTGCAACTCAGGGATGGCATTGAGCAACTGTGCGTAGGAACCTCTTAAGTCACATCTGCATCACAGAAGCTGTTGTGAAATGGGAAAAAAACACAGTTTTTATTAAGATACTCCGAGGCAGGGAGAGTGGGATGGTGGGATAGTGGGGTTTAGTTAAGGTTTATGCAAGAGGTTGGTCTATACATACATGGTCTATACATGGTGCAACTGATGTAATCTATTCCATACAACAAAATCCTGCCTGAAACAGATGTCTCTCAGGATATATGGTATAGTACATAGGTTTTGACAGTAGTGGCGGCTTTGAGAGTATTTGCTCGTGGCTGTTTCTTCCTTCCCCTGCACTACAACTCACCATCTTCTTTGGCTATGCTGATGTAACTTGGGCAAGCTGCATGAACAAAGTCAAGCAATGAATCCATGTTTTAAAAAGGTTAAATTGAATGAGTTTGGGAATGGGTGACAAGGGACCACTGGGGGCACCGTGGTAGAAGAGAATGGGAGATGCCCAATGTTAGTACTGCCAGTGAATGTATAATGAGAAACTGACCTGCTGTAAAATCTGCTGTGGCACAATGAAGAGCAAATATGAAATTGTGATTATATCCTAAAGTGCAGCCAGAATAAACAGTAGAATTCTGCTTTCTTTCAGTGAACATCAGAAGCTGTGTATTAGTTTGACCTTTCTGCCATCTGGGATTTGTGGGCTTTACTTCTTATCCTGCAAATTCTGAAGAAAAGTTTGCCCTAGTCGATGAAGCCTTTTTTCAGGTGTACCTATATCCCTGTGTCTCAAATTTTCTGTGTCTGACAGTTCAAAGAGGTGTGAGGCTCAAAACTTACTTTACTTATTGAATTTCTACCTTTATAATCAGTTGGAGTTAGCATCAAGCAAACAAAAACTTTTAAGTGTCTCTGGTTGAGAGAAGAGGGAATGGGGAGCATAAATATAAGGAACCACCATAAGCAAAATGCTGCTTATTTCAGAGTACAATGCATAGCATCTCGCAGGAGGAGGATGCAGAATACAGAGGCAGAGTTTCTCAGCAGTCAGGTGATTGGCAGCCCTGGTGTTGGCATAGGGAAAGGTGCAGCCCAATTACCTTGGGCTGGAGGAGAGGTCAGTTCCATAGAGAAAGCTGAGCTTGGCATTTTGCATTTTAGGACGTGTTCGTATTGCACCGTGTAGTTTATTTTCAACACCACCTCCCTTTTTAAAACTGATACAGCATACAGCTGTTACACATTTGAATTATTTTGTATTACCTTGGTCCCATTTGCAGTTGTACTTGCTTTCTTTTTATTAAGTGCTTCTGTGGCACAAGTTTTTGTAGGCATATTTATCAAGCTTTCATATATGCATTGGGGATTAACAGAATGGACAATTTCCATAAAACACATCTCTAAACACATTTTGTAAATTCAGTTTCATTGTCATAATGAAGAAGTTGCTGAGGCTCTTAACAAATGACAGAGCAGTTTTTAAGTCCTTCATGTGCTGCAGCACTTGATGTAAGCAAAAGCAGCTTATCTAAACCCCTGACATTTAATGTAGCTTTGCTTCTCAATTCTTATGAACTGAATAAATTAGAAAAGTAATTCAGTTGGTCCCCTGCATGTGCAAATGAGTTCATTTATGTGTGATGTTGCCCATCAATCATGGTTTTCTATATATATATTTACTAGTTTTGACAGAACTGGTGTTTGACCTAATTGTTACATGACTATTAAACAATACTGATACCTCTGTCAAAGGTGTTCAGCTGAATGTGACCAGAGGGAGTAAGTTTTTTTTAATGTTATTCCAAATTAAATTTTTCCCAACTTTAAATATAAATTAAGAATTAAAGATGAGAAGTAATTTAAGGGTTGTCCATGGTTTTAAAATCATTACACAATGAGGGTTATTTTAAAATTCAGTGTCATAGATCATAAAGTAGAACTAGCTGTAGGTAAAAGTAGACTTGGAGAGACATAGTGAGATGAGTATCTTCATGGCCTGTATAATTTTGAAGATGAAGCTTGGTAGTGTGATACAAATTTTTGCCACCCTTGTCTTCTTTAGAATTTAATATACTGATTTTTAGAATATTTGGTTTTTGTTTAGGAGGCTCACATACATAAATATGTATATTTATATTTATTTTTATATGTATTACAGTTCTTTGAAACAATTTTATTAAATGATTGATTATAGCAAAAGGGTTATAGATGGTGTTTATTCTGTAGCTGACTGGGTTCATTAATTCAAAAGGACCGGTTAGACCGTGTTTTCTGTCACTTCATTTTACGAGACCAGTCAGCCATGTGACCATAAGTGTTCTTTTAATCCTCCTCTTATATGACTGCTTCTGTGTGTTAAAATTCCTTTCACAGATGACTCCTGGCAGTGCCTTCTCTAGAGAGATGCCTGAGTTTTCAGGAAATCAGTAGCTATGTAGTCTCCTTCCAAAAGCAAGATCATGTTTATGGGCCTCAGAGATGATAAACTGGTTGAATCCCCAAAGCTGTTAGAGGACACTAAAGATCCTGTGCCTGCATCCACATCCCACCACGTGGGCAACCTTTTCCAGTACATGGTCTGCAAGGGCTCAGTTTGTTCCTTTGCAACGCTGGTGTCCATTCATAGAGAACTCTGTTTTGCATGGGAGATTCTGGGTCAGTGACAGCAGGACTTCACAGTGTGGCTCCTGTAGCACAGATCAGCAGCACCACCACTGCTTGCCAAGGGTGGTAGGATGGTAGGAACCCACACAGCTCTTTGCATCTGCACGTATTGCAGAAGGGGAAGGCTGACAGGGGAGGGTGTGTGTTGCATTTTATCTCAAGCTGCTCCTGCCTGGGATCTCCACCACTCTCCATATCAGTTAAAAGAGGGAAGAATGATTTTTCACCATTTGATTTTTTTGCTATTTGACTCAACTGTTGAACCTGAAGAGTACTGTTGGTTGGAATTTCGTTGAATATTGCTACACAAAGCTAGAAACAACTTCCTTACTGCAAGCATTTTCTGCTTTTAAGTACAGGCCTACAAGATGATGTTATGTCAGTAAATCTGGATAGTTGAAAAGTTTGCTGTATCTCTGTGCTTGTTTGCTGTCCTTCTAGACATCCGGGGGGTTTAATAAAGATTGTGTGTAAGATTTCATAATCCCACCTGTCATGGCTGCTTGAGCCTTCATTTCTTTACATGAAAGAAAGCTGTAGCTTTTCTAAGGTCTCTGTTTTCCAATCGGAGCATTCCCTGTAACATTAAATGTAATTTGAGGATTCGTTATTGTTACAGCATGGATATGTGTATATGTGTGAAATACCGTGCTTTGGAAACCAGTGCAGTAGTTTGAATATTCCTTGACTCTCTACATAAATATAGTGAGTTCAGGCAGTTTTGAATGTATTAAAACACTTCAACAGAATCAGATACCCAAATGGGAATTTCCTCATGAGTTATTACATGAGTAACATTAAATTTTTAAATTGAGATCAGTTTTAAAATTGAGGTAAGTTAGCAAATTGTCAGGTATTAGGCTTCTGTAAGCTTGATATCAAATGTAATCCTATTTAAAATAAATACAAAATAAAATATGAAAATGAGTTCATAGTATCAGAAGTGATTTTCTTTTGGTTTTATTTCCAGGCTGGTAAGTGAAGAACTGCCAGAAGTTCCTGTGCTTTACAGAGATGTCTCATCCCTTTTGCTTATCCAGATTTTAACCATGCCTCAACCATTGCACAGAGGTATGTTACAAAAATACATATATTTAAATGATTATGTAGATGAGGCTGCTTTCATGATGATTCACAGGGTGGTAAATCATAGCTGATCTACTGTGTATTCTGAAATAATGTTTCTGCCTTATCTACAAAAGGTGGCATTGAACAGAAATTTTTGTTCTGAGTTGACAGGTTTATCTGTGTTCCTTGTCTTTTTACCTTATCAGTCAGCTATTCATTAAAGATACAAGAGCTGAGCAGAAACTATTAAGTATTTAGACTGAAAGAAAAGTGTCCTTTGTTTGACCTTCATCTTTTGCTTAGAGGGACAGCTCAATACTTCAAGTTGAACTAAGTGCCTGAAGGTGAAAAATTTGAAAGATTGTAATTTAATTTGAATTTCAGAGTTTAAATTGCAGCAATCTTATGTAAGAGCTCATCTATGAAGATAATAATTGCTGTAATGCAGCTTCAATAGAGACAGCGTGTAGTATAATTTTGAATAAATAGATAGATTTAAAATAGATATTAAAAAATGAAATTTTTCATTACTAAAATCAAAAGTGTCTTAAAACCTTAAATTTCTTTTTCTGTGTAAAAGAAACAGCTGAACCTGGTTTATCTTGCGCTAATAGATAATGTATGTTCCAGAATAGGGGTTCAGACCCTCTGGTCTCTGGCTTGATTATTTATAAATGTACCTTTATTTGAAAATGAGGACAAACAAAGCAAATATCACTTTACTATTTCACTGACAATGAACAGAATCTCTCCCATGGGATCTGTGTGGCAGTTTTGATATCTGCTGAGTTTTGGTAGTTTTTGAATAGGTAAATTCAGGAACTGTTCTGCTCTTGATGCATACACCTTAGTGAAAACTGTTTTCCCTTAAGAGGTGTTCAGTCCTCACTACTGAATGTTCAAATTCAGCTGAAGTGACTCTCTGTGTATCCACTAACATTGTGGGTTTGTTTTTTCAATTCAATATACTTAAAATCATAGAATCACTTAGGTAGGAAAAGACTTTTAAGATCATCAAGCCCAATTGTTAAGTACATGTTTATGGATTAAGTATATCCAAAAGATTATTAGAATATGAAAATATTAAAAGAATAAAATATTCTTGCACAGGAAGGCTATTGTCAAAAATATACTGTTTTTTTAAACTACAGTTTAACTTGAATTAACTCTATTGGAAGGACTCAATCAAACTAGTATAAAATCAGTAAATAAAGGTTTAATGAGACTAACATCTGAAATTCAGGGGAGGAAGTGTTGAAGCCAAAGTACAAAGCAGTGGTGTCTTTGTAGTCAATATCCAAGCATTGAATACTACCACTTAAGAAAGTGTATTTTATCCTAGGAAAGACAACATTCAATTAATAGTAAGGCATTCTGTGGAGAATTCTGTGAAATGCCTCAAATCGGCAGCATGTTTTGTCTTTGCTCTTAGGTTTATTGTATGTTGCAGTTGAAAGGGAAATGGCAAGTGGCAGAAAGAAAATAAATGTAACCACTTCAAATCTGTGAAGTATTAAATGAGAAATAAATTGCCATTTATCTTTCTAATTTTGGTTTCATCAAAATGGTTAGGTAGAATGAAAAGAAAGTCATAATTCTTTGTTTGGAGGAGTAGAATGGTGTTCACAAAAATAAGTCATAACAAATTTGTTTAGAACTTTTACAATGGGTGTATAGGTCACAGAGTTGAATTCAATATTATTAATTCTTTGTAGAAGGTTGAGGTATAACTATGGTAAAATGGCTTGTGAAGTGTTTCATGGTAAGCACAAGGTCAGTAATAGGGGTGAACAAAATCTCTGTTTGACCCTACTGCTTACTGAATTGTCTGTACTGCTTTGCCTTTGTCATGGGGTGCAGGAGCTGTGGACTTGTCTGTACACTGGGATATACACAGGAGGCCGATGCCTGTGTGTGTTGACAGATATTTCCAGTATTCCTTTAACAGTAGACTTAAGTAAGATGCATTGTGTCCTTCATCAAATATGACATCTTTTTTCAAGTTTGGACTTAAAATCCTTTTTGTTTACATCATGTTTTTTCAAAAACAGGGAGTGCTCTGTAAGGAGGGCTCAAAATCTCATCTCTTACCCTTCAGATGGGAATTGTATTAACTTCCCTATTAACTGTTAATTTTAAATTCAGACTGGAAATTGCATTAACTATCCTATTAACTGTTGGATGAGTGTTGGTATCTTTTTCAATCTGACATCGATTAAAGCAATAAAAATGTCATTACTGTTCAGCCTCTTCATTCAGAGGAGAAAATTGATCTGAACCTATCAGAAAGAAAGAAGACTGCTGCAGAAAAAACCTTGTGGTGGAGGTCAGGGCATTTATAAGCATTAACCAATTTACAGAGAAGGGAATGAGGCTGATAAGTGTACCTCTGTGTAATGTAGCAAGCAAAATAAACATTGCATTTAAGATACTAAAACCATTTATGAAACTTTTTCTTTTGAGTTTCACACTAGGACATGGGCAGAGCTTTTATAGACTTAAAATGTTTAGCATTTTGTATGAGATGTTTGAAACTGTACAGGGCTAAATACATAAAAATCCCCATAGGAGATTCTCGTTCAATTCTGTGGCAGTTGTTGTGCAGAGGATGGAGTGTTCATGGTGTTGTGAATTGGGACTCCATACAAAACAAAGATTTTGCTTCCAGCTCCTTTCTTGCAGAAATAGCAAATGATGGTTTATGTACAGAAATGGAGAGAGTGGCTTGGTGGTTATCAAAACTAAAATCTGTCTTTGTAAATTGAATTCAATACCCTCCCTCCTCCCC
>VZTI01000348.1:67371-93381 GCA_013397865.1 Struthidea cinerea | reverse complement strand
TTTTTGGATATTGGAGTAATTTTATTGAACTCGGACATTCTTCCTTGTTACCATCAATTGTAAAAAGTTTTATTTTCCCAACGCCTGTCTTGGGAACCCAATGTACAGATTTCTACAAGTACACAGTGTAGCTTCTAGTGATTTCAGTTTCTGCATTGCACTACATGTAAAAAATAGCATACTGATACAGAGTACTTAAAAACCAGGGTCTGTGTGGACAGGAGTGAGCCTGAGGCTAGTAGGTGCATAGCAGTGGTGGTCAGTGGGCCAGCAGTGGCCTGGCGCTGCACTTGGTGCCACATGCCGGGACGGCCGAGCAGCGCTTGCCAGGAGGCTCTTGTTACACAGCCTGGCATTGCTGTGGCATGGTCTGCAGGGCTGCTGGGAGACAGCTGCGATTTAGGGGTGCTGGATGAGTTCCAGCTTGAAAGCTCCTTTTGGGAGTTGAGACCAGCCTCTATGGACTCTGGGAAAGGTTTTCTTCTCTGGTGTGTAAAACCTAAATTCAGCGCCTTTTCCTGTAATACTGGTTGGGCTCAGTTGCTGAAGAGTCTGACCTGGATGTTCTGACAGATTCTTTTTCTATAAAGTTTCAATGATATGCAGCAAAAGTGCAGCAAGCAGCTTTCAGGCGACCACTAACACTTCTCTTTAATGATTGGATAAGAATCTTGACTAAATATAGTATGGATGTAATCTGCTTGAATAGTATTCAGTTTCAGTGTGGAAGTTCAAATATTTATCTGTATCCTGGAACTTTAATATACCTTTCATGGATTATCTGAAGTTCAGTGCTGTCTCCTGTTGTTCTGAAGTTGTTTTTTCAAAGAAGGGTTCAAGCTTTAGATCAAGAAGAATATTTTTCAAAGGTTATTTATACAAAGATCTCCTTCTAAATTTAGTAAAAAAGGCCCAATGTCCTTAATTTTGCATCTGGTTCTCTTTGTGGATTCCTTCTGTCATCATTGCATGCCAGGGTATATCATCTAATTCGATACTGAAATTAAAAGATGCATATTGTTGGTAATATGCTTATTTATCTGCACATTTCTTGCACTAATGTTAAAATTAGAGTTCCAGAAGTGTTTCTATTTAAATTTAATTTTTAAGGGTGTTGGTTGATGCATATAATGGGATGAGATGCTTTGAAATTACTTGATTCCAAGAAGTTTTAAAAATAGGAACATAAGAGCATTTCTCAATATTATTCAAAAATAAGTACAGAAGTTCTGGATTAGCCTGTTTTGATTAGATTGGCCTAGCCATAGTAATAATACTTTCAGACTGTCAGACTATCAGATTAGGGACAGGAGTCCTAAGTGCGGAACTTTGCTCAGTGGTTTACTTCTCATATGGCCATACTTGCAAGCTATAGAATTATTAAATTGAAAAGATGATGTGGCAAAAGCACAGCCTGCCCCAGGGGGCAGCAGGAAAACAGTGCAGAGCCCCCACATGCACACTGTGGAAAGTCAAAGTTGCTCTTGCAGTAGACAAGAATGTAACAGCTCTAGCATTACAGGTACCTACAGCTGTCAAATATTTGACATTTTAAGAGATAACATAGTAATGAAATGATAATTGATGCAGTGACTGATGTTTTCAGTATGTCTCCCATGGGATGTTTCTGTGGCTGCAAAAAAGCCTTGGTGCTCATTACACAACATGCTGCCTCTGAGCTGCTCCTGAGATATTTTCCTAAGGGAAAAAAATAAATATATAAAGTTTGTGCAGAATTGAGGAATTCTTAAGGGTGACCCAGATGTGGGAGTGTGCAGTTTTTGTCCAATTCTGGATTCTCCAAAAATGTAATTCATAGTCATTTATGAGTCACATACATGTAAGTAAATACAAGAACATTCATTTAGTTGTAAAAACATAATATGGACATATTTCTGGTGAATTGAACAATTAGTGTTAAGGGGGGGAATGGGGACAAGGAGTAATTATATTTAGCAAAAACCAGATTTTTTAAAATGTGACAAAGACACCCAGTGTCGAGCACTGCAATCACCTGAGCAGAACTACAAGATGGAGCAGGCTGTGGCAGGTTGGTGCCTGTTGCCCAGCAGTCTGCCTTTGCTGCTCTACATGCAGTGGATTTCCTTCATGCTTTCACAGTGTGAAATTGATTTGTATTGCTTGTATCTGCTATTGAGGGGTTAGAGCTCAGTACCTGAGTTCAGTTCTAGCTACGATTAGAGACTGTAACTCAGGCCAAATAGGCAATTTTTACAGTTCTCTGAGTGTGTGTGGTTTCATCTTGAAGATTTCAGTCCCAGAAAATTTCCTGAAAGCTTGTCTACTGTTATTCCTCAGGAGTAGGATTGCTAAGAAAATGGAGGTTTCAGAAGAGATAAAAAACACGGCCTCGAGATCTAGGGGGATCTGGTGAATTCTCCTCCTGGGAAGATGTGAAGAGGAAGTATGATTATAATGCTGCCTGCTCTGGAATGGGGGGCATGAAGTAAAGGACCATTCATTGTCATGTTTAACACAAGTTCCGTAGGAAGATAATACAGAAAAGTCTATTTTAATTATGTAATAACAAATGATCTTTTAGATGCTTAAATTGTGCTTATAGCTTATACTCACATAAGCTTATACCCAGTGACATTAAAAAGTTTCAAAATCCATGTCTGCATTGATTTGTAAACACTTGTTACATAAAAAAAAATTGTTATTTCACAAATTTAATTATGTACTCAAGTCTTAACTGTGTGTGTTTTAAAATCCAGTAGTGGGTTTTGATAATAGATGCGGGAAAGGAGAAGCAAGGTCTTTCATTTTCTTGGCCTCCTCATTTTCACATATGAAGCTTGTTTAAATCCTTTGGGAAGAAAGAATGAACTTAACCCAGTTTTTGTGAGGTGCTTATGTAAATAAAACTGTTTTGCTTGACTTCAAAGCCTGAGAGGACTTCTTAAACTCCTCATTTTTGTCTACATTTTTTTAGGTATATATTAGTTATGTTTATGGTTAAGGAATGGTGTAAGTGATGATAGAAACTTCTTTGATCTGCCTAGATTTAAAAACAAACTAGATAATTTCGAACTGGAAGTAGAACCTAAAGTAGAAAGATAAAAAAGGACTGTTTGAGTATCTTCATTTCAGAGAATATTTTTTTTTTTCTGTTTCCATTTTAGAAAGTCTTATTTTGCTTCTGTTGCTAGCTTCCCCAAAAATATTTCAGAACCTTTCTCCTAGCTGTAGGAAATAAGTCCTTTAAATATTAAAAAAAAAATGTAGAGATCTTCGAAAATACAGTAAATGGCAGTCTGCCTTTTGTCTTCCTTCTGTATGCACGTGAGGTCCAGTAAATAGGACTCACTCAAGAGTGTTTTGCAGCAAGTCTTTTATGGCTGGATCCATATCTGGAAGTGAAGGGCTAGAAACTGAAGTTTCACTAGAAGCTAAATGTCCTTGGGGTGATTTTTTTTGGAATTTAATTCTTCCAGTATTTGTATCAATGTCACTTACCCCCGATTGGAGCCAGAAGAGGTAGGATATACATTTGCTTACATCTACAGTAATCACTAGCTTAACTTGATGTAACCTTTGGACAAAATATAATTTTGTATTATCACCAGGTCACTAGGATGAAGTCACTGCTAATCAGGATTAAGATGAACATAAGGAGCAGTGGAAAATTACTTGCCCCGTACTTGTTCTGTTCACTATGGCTGCCATATGTTCTGTTCACTAAGTCATTTCTGAAAGCCAGTAAATACAGTTATATGTTGTTCTGTATGTTTTGAGGGGTTGTTCTTTTTGTACAGCACTGGCTTTCATTTCAGAATCATCATTTCCATAACTAGAGACTCTGTAATCATTATATTTGCTAAAAATATCAAGTGTTTAAGAATGACTTTCCTTGTTTTACAGAACACTTCACCTGCATTATAAAAGTGCTGTTCACTTTATTATATACTCAAGCCTTGGCAGCACTTTCTGTTAAATGCAGTGCTGAAGATAGGATGGCATGGAAAGAATCAGGAGCTCTCAAAAAGGTTGGTTAGTTTATTAAAACATTTATGAAATTATGCTTAAGTATTTCTGGTAGGAATGTAACAGATACTTCTGTTTTGCATGTGATAATTTGCTTCTGCTTCACAGAAATCCAGTCGTTTGTTTCTGTATGTATAATTTCTGCATGTTTTGCTACATGATGAGACCTAAAAGTTTCACAATTAGTAACTAGTTCCAAAACCGAGTTTCAGATTTGAGTCTGTATCTTTATAGTTTCAGTCTCTACTTTGTTGCAGTGATAGTAATCAGTAAATGCAGCTTTCCTTCCTGTGAAATTGAAGCCTTCCTAGATAAACCATGGGCATTGATCTGATGCATTTCTTTACAGGAAAAGCAGGCAACCTTGTTGGAGAAAAAAAAACCCTCTTGAATTTTCCAACTTGCTTGTGCTATTTGTGGCTAGCTGTATAAATTTCTCTCACTATGTGGTCTAGAGTGCTCATGTGATGAAGAGACAGAGAAGGAAATTTGTCACTATTGTTTCCTTGCCTTTTGGTAGTATTTACAAGTAAAGTGACCATGCATCTTTCTACTTCAGTTCAGCTGATTGAAGGCCAGTTGCCACAAAAGAAAAAGCTCCCTGCACTAGCACCAGCATTCATTTAATCCTTCAGTTAACTTTCTACTCCACAGATTGATTTTCCCAGAAGGTCAGAAGAATGCCAATGTCAGACCAAAGGAAAGGATAGAAGTGTTGGGACCAGGAGAAGAAAGGGGTATTACCCCTCCATACAACAGCTGGGCCTTAGATGTAAAATGAAATGCACACTGCGAAGCATGACCTGCCTTTTCACATGTATCTTAAATTTGTCATAGTGGTCAGTCAGAATTCCAAGGTCTTAAGGACAAATTATCTGCTGGCCTGCTACTACAAGAATTTTTTTTTTGCATTGGGATCACTGGACAGTACTTCATTTTGTTAGCTCCCTAGCCACCCCTTCCTTCAATATATTGTCATTTTCTTAGAAATACAAAGACATTTGCTTGAGGTTGTTGCTAGTGATAACTTTTTTTCATTGTTTACTTAAGTGATTCTCAAGTGATACAGTATTTTGCACCTTAAAGCACTGGGGACCAGCCAGTGGTAATCACACAGCTCCCTGTTCCTCTCCCCAGCCCTTTGGCTGCCCTTCTCTTCTTGAGCCTATCCCTCCTCCTCATGCATGTCATGAGGGAAGCTGGTTTTTAATTTAGAAATCCAACTTCTTTCTTTAACATTTCTTTAAGCCCCAGTGGTTAAAAACATATGGTTCATGTTGTTTTTTTCTTCTCTGCTGGTAAGATTGACATTTTAATCCTGGGATGACTACAAAGATCACACCTCACTTAACTTTTGTCTGTGGATAATGCCAAGTGAATCTCTTTCAGTTTGGTATTCCAGACATTAAATATGGGCTGAAGAATTTGCTGTATATTTGTGTCAAATGATCCAACAACATGAAGAGTTTCATTTCGCAGCATGGCTGAGGTGGATATTGTATTTTTGAAACCCAAATTCACTCTCATTACCTTTGCAAGGTGTGTTACGATGTCATAGGAAGTATACTGTAAATGCCTGTGGAGTAAACTTCCAGGAATAACATAGAAAGAAGGTTTGTCTTAGCTGCTGATTTAAGTGTGGGTTGCCTTCTGGTTCTTTGACTATGAGCATAAACAGCAAGTGTGCTGTCCCAATGTGAAAGGTGAAGACCCCATCTAAAATGGAGAATGAAAGTTGATGTCAAAATGCACTAAAGAAACCAACTGATGAATTATATGCATCATTATGTACTGAAGTATTTGGTTTCTTTAAAGAATCACAGAATTCCACTCCGTTGTTGTTTGTTGTGTTGATAATGTACTAACAGAACTCAAAATTCATATCCAGTCATCTTTTTCCTGGGCACAATTTATTCTGACTTAAAAGAAAATGTTGATGAGAATACTGCTTTCTATTTCTTAAGGCTTTCTATAAAATTGTTGCCTTTAAATGTAATAGCTGTGACACAAAACTAAGTGGCGATTTATTCTTTACACTAAATATATTTTCCATCTGTAGTAGACACTGTTCATTCCAAACACAACTTTGTACTTTCTGATAGATTCATCTTAATTTCAAATACGTAGCAAGCGTTTTGTCATTCATTCTGGTTGGTACATTTTAGAAAATTACTTTAAAAAAAACCAAAATGTGTATTAGAATTCAAATTCTGTCAAAACAAGATGTATCCATGAAGTGATTCTTTCTAGTTTTAAAGTAAGCATTTACATACTCACAGAGAAAACATGTGAAATGCAAACATTATAGAAGTGTTGTCATAAAACACTCAGTTCAGTGCATATGTAACTCAAGTAGCAATTCACATTTCACTCTTGAGCAAAATGCAGTCCCTTTCTGTAATATTATATATTTGGGGTTTTTTTTAAGCATTGTGTATCTTTGTAGGTCAATATTCATGTGTTGATCAAAAGGAAGTATATTTCGTTGCTGTTACAGAAACATTTTCTCCTTTTCATGACCAGTGCTTTTTGGATTTCTTTTCTTCTCATTTGCAGGATACATCCAGTGGAGAAAAATCTTGGGAAGTATTGCTGGGTCATGTGATTAGTGAACTGTCTAAGGGGAAGATATATGAAGAAGGAGAGACTGAAGAATTAGCAGTGGTATTGGCAAATTTCTGGAGAATTTATCCAGCATTCCCCCTTGAAGTTTTTTTGCCCCATTGTTATAATGATTTTTCTCTGATCTTGCTAAACACTTGCAGTACAATTCTTTATTTTCTAGATCAAAGCATATCCCTTTAGGACAGTTTGCCTGTGCAAATCTTTCTTGTAGTAATAGCGGATGTGGTCAGTGCTGTGTTGAGAAAGTTATTGACAAATACTTACTGTAATTACGGGTTTTAATCATATAGATGGGTTTTAATCATATGTATGAAAGACCTTTCAGAAACTTGGAAAAGTGAATATTTAAGTAGAAAACCCATTTGCCAAGGGGGAAAGAAAACCTACAGAGGTATTTCAGATTATTTGTGAAATGCTGGCCTTTGAAATGTATGTTTGATGCAGTTGTTTATATAATATGCTTTAAAAAATACTTGGTTCATACTGGAGTTTCCATACCTAGGGGATAACTTAGCTGGGACAGAATTTAGTAATTGCTTCCTCCCATCTAGGTAAATCCAGATTCTGTAGAGTGCTATCTGCAGCAGTTCTGCCTGCCTTTCCTCAGGATCACAAGCCTTCTTCAACACCATCTTTTTGGAGGGGATTTGCCTAGTTGTCAGGTACGGAATGAGAGGGGCACACTCAAATGTTTCCACATGAAAACTAGAGATCAAAACTTAGAACTCTAAGGTGTCTTTTTCATGGTATGTATTTTCTATTCTAAGATATTTTTTTAATCATATTTTATAGCACTGCAGTTTTCAAAAAAGTGGTATTATATTCTTAAACTTCAGCAAATTCATGCTTATTTAATTAGGTCATAGGTGCTTGTCTCATAAAATACCAACATACTTTTAAAACTTGTCCAGCATTTGCAGAGATGGTGTAATTCCACACAGAATGGAATTCAGTACTGATTTTCTTAGTGCCTCTTAATACTTCATTCTCAGAGACATTGCATCAGCAGACAATTATGTTTAAGTTCCATGACTAAAGTAAGTAGAGGTTACTGCAAGTCAGCTCCCTCTTTTCCTTGCCTCAACATCATCTCCTTTGTAAAACAGCTGTTAGCTAGTTTCGGGTGCTAAACAGAAAAAAAATTATTGTGGAGTTTGGGGCTTTCTTGTTTTGTTTGTGTTTTTTGGAATTGTGGTTTTGTGGGGGGTTTGTGTTTTGTTTGTGGGGTTTGGTTTGGTATGGTTTGAGGTTTTTAATTTGTTTGGTTGGTGGTTCTGGGGGGTTTTTTCTGACAATTTTTTTTTGTTTCAAGAGTCCAGTTTGAAGTGATCTGGAAAAACTGAACCTTCCTGTGTGTCTAAGCATGACTGTTAGCATCTTAGTACTAGAATACTTTTTAATTGAAATATATATGTTTTTAATAAACTATTTAAAAATTAAGAGTATTTAGGTATTAATCTAAACCTCTCTGATTCCATGCCTAAAAAGGAAGATGAAGAATTCAGTGTTCTTGCAAGCTGCCTGGGTCTATTACCATCTTTTCAGTCAGCTCATCAGTTCACCAGTGCCTCTTGTCTTGATTGGCCTGTGCCAGCATTTGACATGATATCACTGTGGTGCTCAGAACTGGCTTCATTTGCAGATAGACATCCAGATCAAGTAAAGGTATGTAGCAAAAATATTTTTTCCAAAATAGTAATGATATGGAAGCAGCTATTTATTGCTTGATTCATTATGCACATATACTGTTGTTTTGGATAAGGATCTGAGAATATAACTTGTAAGTGACAGAGAAATTGTAATGGGAAATATTGGTTAGTGGATGTGGGTTGAATTGGCTAAAAACAGGAATAAGAAGACCTATGTGGTTTTTATGATTGCTGGAGACAGCATATAGAAATGCTATCCTTAGATCATTCTAAGTGTGCCCGTATCTTCTGCACCTGTAGCCAATAAAGGGCAGGTAGTAGAAACTTTAAGAAAATACATATCAGAACTTTTTCTTGCCTATTTTACATTACTGGTACCTTTGAGCATCTTCAGTTGCAATACTGAAAAAGATGAAAAGGATAAAAGCTGTTTAATAGTTACTGATAAAAGATGATACATTTTCTCTGAAGGTTAAAAAAATAATACCAAGGCTTGAGTTAGGGCAACTGAAATAATCAGTTGTGAAATGGAAATGCTTCAACATGAGTGCATTGTTCTTATGACAAAGCTGCATCTCAGCAATTCAAGTCTCCCTCCCTTAAATCTGTGGTGTCAGGAGAAAGCCAGATGCATTCCTCACTGCAACATGATCTGTTCCTATGAAAATTTGAATACTCAGATTAATCTCAAAGTACAGGTGCTGCTAATCTGATAGACATTATAGATTGCAGTGAAACTGATAGCATTCTTCCCATGACTGGAAAGTAACCAGGTACAAATGCAGTATTTCTTTCTTTTTCTTTCTTTCTTTGCAATTTGGGTTTCCAGGTCATGCACTCTTAAAAAAAAATTTGGACCTTGCAAAGAAGATCCTATCTGACCACTAGGCCCATCAATTATAAACACAGGAAAAAATTACTGCATTGAAGGAAAACATATTACTGTTTAAAAAACCCCCCACAACAACTAACCAACCAAAAAAACCCCAACATAAAATTGGACAGTGTTCTTAAGAGCAGATGTGTAGAGTTAGGCTTTTCAAAGCAATTTTTAAAGCAGGTAGTGCCTGTCTTACCAAAAATTGTGAGTTCTGGTAACTTCTTAATGGCTTGTGTCCAATATAGTTTCGAAAAACAGGCAGATGTCTTCAAGTACCATTTACAGAGCTAGTTAGTTCAAATATCATTAGCAGAACTAGTTCTGTTTTTGAAAGTTTGAGTCTAAATTTTGGCTGGGAGGCTGCTTTCATAGTCGGTGCCAGGGTTTGGGAACAGCACATTGATATTGCCAAGCAAACTTAGTGCACGGAGTGAGGGTCTTTCCTGGAGATCACTCTTAATCCTCTTGTTTTAGCTGTGAAGGTTTTTGCACTTAAAATATGTCACATTTAGAAAACATCCTTGGGAAAAGGCTAGTGCCCATTTTGTACCCGTTACAAAGGATGAAATATGACTGCAGTTGGGGAGGGTGATCAGCCAGGAGCAGGTGACTACTACAAGGTGACATTTGACTTCTAAATTTGTGAAATGCAAAAGAAATTAGAGATTTTTAAACTGAATGTTTCTTTTATTTGGTATTCTCTTTTTTTAGAAAATACAAATGCTTAAACAAATGCACAGAACTGACATATATTCTTATCTTATTTGCAGGCTTTGCTTATCCAGGAACCTAAGTGGGACTTGCCACGCCTCCTTCAGTTGCCTGAGAATTACAATACCATTTTTCAGTATTATCACAGAAAAACTTGTTCTGTTTGTACCAAGGTTCCTAAAGATCCTGCTGTTTGCTTAGTTTGTGGTACTTTTGTATGCTTGAAAGGACTATGCTGTAAACAACAGAGTTACTGTGAATGTGTACTGGTAAGAGAGAGTTAATTCAAATTCTGTAATTGATTCTCACACTCGTTAATAGTTGTTAACTCCATTGCTCAGTTTTGATGGTTTTCTTTTCAAAATGTGTTTATATAATCATAAAATAGTTTGGGTTGGAAGGAACCCTGAAGGGTCATCTAGTCTAACCCTCCGTGATAAAGTTTAGTGCTTATTTCTGAGGGATAGAGCTAGACTGGATTCTGAGGGCAATTTACTTGCATAGCAACCTATTTCACCTTTTCATAAAAGTCTTACAGAGCCACTGTGTGTAATTTTGACACGTGGTTTTGATTCATAGCCAGTTGAAAT
This sequence comes from Struthidea cinerea, assembly GCA_013397865.1. Classification (NCBI taxonomy): domain Eukaryota; kingdom Metazoa; phylum Chordata; class Aves; order Passeriformes; family Corcoracidae; genus Struthidea; species Struthidea cinerea. Next base: position 82,918 of record VZTI01000348.1, on the reverse strand, counting down.
TTGTCTGCATTCTGGTTGTTTGTATATTATTTTAATTTTCCTCTGTTTCATTTCCTCGCTTTCCAAGTACATAGAGTATAAGTGTGTAGTGAGTTGAGTACTTTCTGATACCCGACTACCTAGGGGATCTACGTACCAGGGATCTACATACTATAACTACATAAGTGCTGTTTAAGGTCTTGGACTTTTTCAGCAGCAAAGTTTTCTAGTCAGTATATATATAAGTTCTTTCAGGAGCCTGAGTTGGACAACATCTATTAATGTTTTTCAGACTATTATAAAGGTTTGCTTTGATAGGCGTTCTCTTTACTTCCATTGAACAGTTAGGGGAAGACTGGAACTGTTTGGATTTCACAAAACTGTGAGAGGATTTTGTTAGAGAGATATTTACAAGTGGGTCATAAAATTTAAGAGATATTTTGGATTGTCTTGAAATTGTTTGAACTCACCTTTCTCTCTTATAATGCTAATGTGGTGGAAGAAAAAGGGGTGGGCAAAATTTACAGTAGAATTTATAGTTACATTTAAGGTGTCAAGCTTCATGAAAACAATGTTATAAAAAAAGGAATTAACAATCTATGTAATTAATTTTTGTTGTAGTTGATAGGATTATAGCTTCTAATTGTGCTCAAACCATATAGGAAGAGGGCATTTTTTAATTGCTGAAATGAATTGATGAATATAGATAGTGCTATTCATAGAGAAGAACGACATACTGAACAAAGCAAGAATTACTAAAAAAATTTTTTTACTGGATTTGTAGAGCTATAGACTAGATGTGTGAGCATGGATAGAGAAAGCAAATGTTTAACAATACAGACGATTGTAAAAGAGGTAATACTAAGTTTTTCTGAATATTTTCTCCTGTTCTTGCCATCTATGGAAAATATTTGGTAATCCTATACAGTTTTCTGTACAGCAACAAATTCAAAATAGTGTACAGAATATTTTTGCTCATTTTTTGTTACTCAGTTTTTACATGATAACAAATGTCCTCCCTTTCTGAGTAGGGAAACACAGGTGTTGTTATGGCAGCACAAGACACTGAATTCTAGTTTGGATCGAGAATTTTGGGCCAGGCTGTTGTTTGGCAAGCTGTTTCTTAGTAAATAATGTGTGCATGTTATTTGAAGCAAAACAAGGTACTATTTTTAAAATTTCTTCTGTTACAAAGTTGACAGACATTAACAGAATCTTTGCACTCTTGCCTCTCTGCACCCATAACATTACAGCATTCTCAAAACTGTGGAGCTGGGACAGGAATATTCCTTTTGATTAATGCATCTGTAATCATCATCATACGAGGCCATCGTTTCTGCCTTTGGGGTTCTGTTTATCTTGATGCACATGGTGAAGAAGACAGAGATCTTAGGTAATGTTTTCATTACAAGTGTGTTTCACAGTTGGTGCCTCTGTGTAGATCAACTTTGTCTTGTAACATGCAATAACAGATAATAATAGATCTCTACCTTTCTTGTGTGGAAAAATGGAAAATCCCCATTTATTGCAACTTGGACTGACTTCCATTCTATTGGGTTTTTGAGGGTTTTTTGGCCCAAAGGTGATGTAATCATGATCATTGAGTTACACCAGGCATCCAGCAGACAGATTCCTATGTTGCCATTCCCAACGACAGTTAATTCTGAGTATTGTGTTGGGAAACACTTATCTCCCAGTGTTGTTGTTTGGCCTTTAATTGAACAATGCAGTTGGATTCGAGTGTAGGGAAGGAGCATAACTTCCCAGCTACACATGACTGAGAAAACGAGTGATGGTTTCTGGATTCTGCTATACAGTGTAAGGAAGGGAAGTCCCAGCAATTACCCTACCAAAAGCAAAACTGAAAACCCCTCACCAATAAAAAATGCAATAAAAATGCATGTTTACCCTGCAAAAAAAGTTGTATGAGTATCATGTGTTGATTGTATAATGAAGCATCTTTCCATTTATTTGGCATTTTAACCATTTATTTTCTTCTTGTTCTCTTTTTTTTTTTCCCTCCACAGGCGTGGTAAACCCCTATACATATGCAAGGAAAGATACAAAGTGCTTGAACAGCAGTGGGTGTCTCATACTTTTGATCATATCAATAAAAGATGGGGGCCACATTACAATGGCTTGTAAATCATCATCATCGTCATCATCTGCACACCATATAACTGCTGTTACCATGAATGAATGCATCTTGACTGACAATAGCTTTAACTGAATGGGAGTTTAGCTCTTTGGCTCGGGATGGAATCGGGTATGGGCATAAAAGGGAAATGGAACTTTGTCAACATGTGAAATCTGTGCAAAATGAGCTGTTGTTGCTACTAAAGAATGATACAATAATTGAAATTAAATCCTCAAAATGGTGTGAGCAATCTTATTGCACTCAGTAGTCTATTTTTCTTGTGTTTTTAAAGCCCATTATTGTTAAGAAGCACAAATTTTACTTGGAGTTGTTTGCAGGCTCCGGGGGTAGCTGTCTGGTTTTTATTTTTCTTTGCATGGAGTTGAGTTTTTAGCAATTTTTGCTGAAACGGTGTATATGTCTAGTACATCTACGAACTATGTTGGATAAAATTTCTTTGCCTTTTTTGTGTTGGCTTGAGGTTTTTACTTGATAGGCATTTGTAATTAGGTCTGTAAAATGACTGTGAGACTGCATGGTAATAATTGGTCTGGAAGTTGAATTTTAAAGAGTATTTCACTTATAGAGGTCTATTGAAATATTTCAGGCATTACTGAAAACTTATACGTTCTCAGGAACTTCATTTTTTTTTTCTCCATAAGTAAGTGAAATAGCTGTAAATTAGGTATCTTATTGCTCTTCATGTAATCCAGAACACACATTCTGTCTTCATTTTTTTTTCTTCCAGGAAGGAGCTTTTCTTTTTTTCATATCAATTGAATAAATTGTTAGTGATAACATACAGAAATTGCTGTATATAGAGAATTTGTATGGTGCCCAACATAGCAGATCCCACTTACAAGCATAACAACCATAAGCCTGCCTATCATTCCAAACCAGATGTATGTTTCAGAATGATTGGATTAGGAATGTGCAGGCTATTCTAAAAATGAAACATAATTTTGTATCTTTACTGTCTTTTCAGGAGGTTCCTCAATATTGTATTTGTTTAAAGTAATCACTGTTCTTTCTGCTTGGTTTCCTAAAAAAAGGAAAAATAAAGAAAATTCATCGGAGGTAGCCAAGATGAACTACCAGTGCATGTGCAGCCTCGCTGGATGAATGCCAAAACAGTTTATGCTTAGAGGACTAAAAAATTCATGAGAACAGGCATGACTGGGCTAAAACTCATAGTGTAAGTAGATAGGAAAGATTATAGTCAAAATACTGGTATGTAATATATTGCTACTCTTGTTTTCACAAGTGTTGGACATTTGTTGGCTATTTCATACAGTACTACCAAGCAGTTCCTGGTAGTTTTGGCTTCCACAGCTTGTGTATAAAATAAAATTTATATGTGTATAATAAAAACATCTTATGATAAAGCCACATATACAAAGAAAACAGTTCCCCTGTGGAAATCTTTATATAGTGAAAAGTGTATAGGGGAAATAAAATGACTGTATAGCAATCAAGAACAGAGCGATGGAAAAGTAAGTAAATACAATGACTTTTTCTGGATACCTGCAATTTGAAAAACCCTACAATAAAGGATACTGGTTTTTATACATAGATATAAATAAATAAATAAATAAATATATTTCAGAAGTATTACAGTACTTCCTGTAAGATTAGAATTACTCTGTTTCACCGACTAAATGGCTGTGTCTTTTCCAAAATATTACTTTTTTGATACTGTATTATAAGTTCTGCCTGTGATATTTTTGCATTGCTCATTAAGAATATCAGGCCATTTTGTAAGTGTGGTTAAAGAGCAAAAAGATTCTTTACATTGCCAGCATAACATTATTACAGGGCTCATGAACTTGAGTGATCTGTAGTTTGAAGCTCCAATGCTATATTTACAAGAGATAATGTGTCCAGAATTTGATTACTGTGTTTTGTTTAAAACAGAATGTTCTCTGATTGTGCATATGGATGTGAAGTAAAACTATTAGCCTTAACTTTAACATTTGGGTATTTCATAGTGGTTATTATAGTACTGGTGAATTAGTCACCAGTTGATTTAAAAACAACAAAAAATTACTTGGTTGAAAAATTGTACTTGAATATCCTTGCATGCTGCTAAACAAGAATTTTTATTTCCCCCATAACTTTTTAAAACCTACTTTATTAAGCTAACCTTGAAAATTAACAGGTCCAAACTAGAGTGGTGTGTGTGTATAACTCAAATGTTCTGGTGTGATATCCTGTATGAATGATCATTTAAGTACAGTACATTACTGTAGACTCTAAATCAATCTTTATAACACATCAGAAGAGTACAAAACTAGGAATACAGTAATTGCCATTGTAAGATATGTTAATAAAAGTCTACTGTCAATCTGTGTGTTCATGAAATTTTTTCTCTCTACCCCAGTAATCCAAAATGACACTGAATTCCACCCAATAGCCAGGTAGTTATTTAAATGTCAAAATCTTATGCATGCAAAGTACTTTGCATAGAAAGTAAACCTGGTATGTGTTTTGTTACTTATAGTCATGTATTTTGTAATACTAATTTGGATTATTTTATTCATAACTATAGCACTTAAAGTAGTGCTTAGAGTTTATTCCAGCTATTACAGCATTGCTGCTGCAAACTGCTAAAGTTAAATTGCTGAGCTGAGAAACTACTACTGGGAAAACTGCTTGATCTTTTCTGTCAAGTCTGTTTCTGGAATAACTATTACTTCAATTTGATGAATGTAATATTTATGTAATAAGTTTTTTTTCTTTTGACCTTTGAGAGATTTGGTGGAACAGTCTTCTTTTGACCTTGATCTTTGGATAACAGCATCTTTCCTTTTTCAGTGGTGGCCTGAAATTTTTAATGAATGTTTTCATCACCCCTGCAGTAGGAATCTTCTGTAACTCACGGTATTTCACAAGGAAATTACATTTTTCCTTTAAAAACAGGACTTTTTCCTACAGTATCCAACAAATGTTATTCTTTACTTCAGAATCCCATGAGATCAGTTCATGTTGTGTGCATAGCTGCCAGAGGAGACTTGAGTTTTGGGGTCATCTTGATATGATTTTGATCTAATTTTCATCTAACCCAGATTCTGCAGTCCTGCTTTTCACTTTCTTTTCTCAGAGGTGGGGACAGTGATGAATGGAGCCTGTCTGACTATTAGCATAGATGAGAATGAAATGATGCTGTTTGCAAAGAAACCCACAGGAATGACCTGAGCCAGTGTGTGGACGTTCACAGCTCTTAATTATCAACCACAGGATACAAGGAAGTGCACGTAATCAGAGGAGGCTGGCTCTGTGTGACAATCTGTGTTGAGTTTGTTTTTGTTTGAGTGAGATTGCTCACTGCAGTCAGTGAGATCTGTACTGCTGGGCTGATGAATATTCATCTCCTTTTGGTAGGGCACAGTGCCCAAAGCCCAAATATGTATTTGCATGTTTTCTCAGATGGGCAGTAGTTTCCCTGCAAATTCTCATACACTGAGAAGAGTCCCATCTGCTATGAGTTCAACCAGTGACTTACCCTGCCTCTTTTCCTACTGCAGTGTCTAATACATTTCCCATTATAGGTTACCTTTTACTCATTACTACTAAATTTTCTAATAATTTTGATTGAAAATAACTGTGCTGGGTTTATTCATAATAGCTGGATTATTTTTTTAATGTTACAAGAAAACAAAGCAAGATAACCTTCAGAGATTAAAGCTGCAGAAAAATAAGTATTCTTCATGCCCAATACTGAGAAAAGTGTAGTTAAAATATTTACTGTCGCTACATTTTGGCCTTAAATCTGGTGACCAGATGTGTATGGGTCACATTTTAATGTAGAACACAACTGTGTACTGAAGCACATGCCAAATCAGAACAACATGTTCTCAGGGATTACTTATAATACTGGCAAATACCTAAAGTAGATAATGAGCCTTTGTCTCTTTTTCAGGTGTCAAGGAATATCCTTTGCACGCGGCTATTGAAGCCGCTAATAGTTTGCTGTGAAAAGTGTTACTTTCCTTCTGTTTCTTTGAAGAACTTGAGGTCTCCTTTCTTTTGTGCCTTTGTTGTCTCCATGTTGTATATGCAGCTGCTTTGTCTGTGTAGTATTGCACAACAAAAGAAGCCTAAACCAGCTGGAGAGCCCTCTGCAACTGTACAGCAATACTTTGCAAATAAGATTGCATTTTCTCAGAGTACTTAATGCAGAGATAGCCAGGGGGTGCAGCTTGAAAATTAGTTTCTAGAGACTCTGGCTGCTTTCTTGCTCTGTGGTGCTGGTCATTTTAGGTTTGTTACACATCAGCTTTGAAAATTTAAAACTAACTGCATTTTTCCCAAGCATCTCCACAGGCCCTAAAAGAAACTGCCTTTGTTCTAGGACAATTTCCCATTGTTCTCAAGAGAGTTTAGTATGGAGCTGGTGTTTTAATCTCAGCTCTGCAACAAGGTACTTGGTGACAATGCTGGTGTAAACATACACATCATATAAAATGTAGGCATACAGGTTTTGTTAAACTAAGATCTTCCAGGCAGCTGAAGGGACTGTTAAGTATTGTTTCATTTAGGTTCTCTAGCCATCTCCTTTATCGTGCTTGTTTTGTCTCAACCTGTAAGCTCCTTTAAGACAGGGAACACTTCCTGTTTACATCAGTAAGTAAATAAGTACTGCTCTATAATGTTAGATCAACTGGTATTGGAGCAAGTCCAGGTAGTATGATCTTCCATCATCCATAAATGTATATGTGCACACAGGACTTAAGTGAGATATGGCCCTTTCATGTTTCATTTTCATGCTTTTTGCATTTTTTCAAACTTTGCTGCCTTCAGCCTCAATTGTCCCTCCTCACACAGGTATGTTGACAGTAATCAAAATCAATGGGAAATTAAAATGGGGTTGTTTCCCGTACTCAGACATGACTGGACAGAATAATACCTCTTCAATATCCCTACATCATCTTTTTTGTCCTGCCAGAAGCTGCTATCTCAAGAAATACCTTCTGAGAGTTAAAGAAGCTTATTGCCTTTCAATACTTAGTGCAGTATTTGTATGACTGATACTCTCCAGCAGGTGACTGATGTAATTGAAATAACCTTCAGATACCTGGCTATTCAGAAAAGGTTCATACTTCCACTTTCTCCCTACATGGATTGGGTATTTTTTAGTTACATAACTTAATAGCAAGACTACTTACAGAACATTTCCTTTACACGAGAGTATTTAAAAAAAATAAATTAGAAGGATGCTATTTTAGCAACACTTATTTCACAGACTGGTGTTCTTTCTGTTTTAATCCTGGGCAAAATTAGGGACTATTAATCAGATTACTGCATGTAATTTTACAATTCCAATCTGTCTAAACAAACAAGTAAGAAATCCAAAGCAATCTGAAGCTAAGGTACTACAGTAACACTGCTCTTCTGGGGGAGAATGTTTCCAAGAATGCTGCAGTACATTTTTTCACTGTGTATTGCAGAGCTGTGTTGCATCTCATCCTCCGAAACATATGTCAAAATACGTGTTATGTGTGTGAATACCAAGGTGGTTCCCTAGCAACAATAAATAGAAGAAAGCTCAGCCCATTCAAATGATTTACCTTAGTAAGTGTGAGGCAGCAAAGATGGATTTTGAATACTAAGGGAACTCATTAGCTGGAAGAAGAAAAGCAGCAAATAAAGGACTGTAGATACATCTTGCCCAGCACTGCTATTCTGTACAGCATAATTGGGAATCTGCATAAGATATTCTTAATGTGAAATATCATCTCATTTTACTCTTTCCTCTGCAGCTTTTAATTTTCTGTACTATAGGGGGGTAAAATGTTGCCTATGGGAAGATGTAAGAAGGCACTTTGGTTATTTGGATAAGTTCACCTTCCAAACTTTATTATTAATGTCCTATGTGCTCAGACCTAGCAGTGAGTGATACAGGACACTCAGTAGCTGAGATGTTCATCCACTAAGGGTAAATGCATAGATTTAAACATAACAACAAGCACATGGTGTGACTCCTGGGGATGGTCCATGCAGAGCTAAGAGTTGGACTCTGTGATCTTTGTGGGTCCCTTCCAAGTCAGGATATTCTGTGATTCTGTGATAATAATTTTAAAATAATAATTAGCTATGAGATGTTGTAATGGCACTCCCAGTTACACTACTGCTGCCTCTGTGAAGAAAGCTTCACAAAGCAAGAGTAAAGATTACTCTTGGGAGCATCACACTCCAGCTCTGCAGAATAAAGAGTGATTTTACAGTATTTGGTGACTGGGTTACAGAACAGATTAGATACCACTAACTGTGGTACACATTGCCAGCTAGACTCTGTGGCTAATTGGTATTTAGAGTATACAGTGTGGAGGCTCTTCTATGTGTATTTTTGTTGTTGGCTTTTAAAAAAGTCCTTTAAGTCACCTTCCTCTGGAGTTTAGAGACAGAAATGAATCCAGTATAATTCCAACTCACTGTAGTTCAGCAATGCTATTTACATTTCAGTGCTATCCCTACACCAGGCATTCCATCTCCCCGCTTCTGTTTCCAGGTGTCTGCCTGAGGTCTGCAGTTTGTGCTTATGATTTGTAAGGGCTGGACTATGGTTATGTACCTTGCACTTCAGTCTTGGCTAGAATTGTTATATTATTGACCTGCTTCTCTGCTTTTTCCTGATGCAAGTGTAATTACTCTTTAATGCTGTGCTGCTACCTACATAGTTTTGCTGCGCTTTTGTAGTCCTTAGCTGAATACTCTGCAGCTGTTGGCTTCTTTAAATAATATATGAATTTGAATATATGCATAAAGCTCCAATATTTTTCTCACTACTTCCATTGATTTCAGAGACAGTGGAATCCACTCTTACATTAACATTGCTTGTATGTAATTTCCTTCACTACTGAAGTGTGGGGGTCGGTGATGCCTTTGGTTAGGGGCGAACAGAAGCATCCCCTGGGATGCTTTGTTTCCTTGGTATGGTCTGTCCCGGTTTGAATCTCCCGGTTGGCTGTAAGCCTCGTCACTCCCCTGGCATTCTCCCATTGGTCCCCATTCCCTAATCCCACCTTTCTCCCTGGCCCCGGGTAAAACGGGGGCCCTCGTGATTGGGTTTCAGATTTGCTTTGGAGTTCGACTGTACAGCATGGAATAAACCATCCAGCAGGATGATAAGCGAATCTCCTTCCTGCCTCTTCGCCACCTGACTGTATTACCGAATATGCCCCAGGTGCTGTGGGCTTGCGGGAACCCACGGAGCCGGGCTAAAATTACGGTAATACTGAAGAATTTTTGAATGGAGCTTTTCTCCTTTTCAGTCCCCGTTGCTGTTTTTTGCTTTGATACATGCAGTAAAACTCAGTTGCTTTGCCCATTCTGTCCTCAGTATTCAGGTAATGCAGTAGTTTCCTATTCAGGATTTTTATTCTACTAGTTCAAAAGAAGAAAACTAGATGTCTCAGCTGGAGCAACAATCTTTTTATGCAAGTATGCACAGACACATTAAATGCAGATAATGCCATTTCAGATGTCAGATTAAAAACATAACTGCCACAAGATCTTGGCTACCAAACCTCTTGCACGGTTTGTTTTCTTCAAAATGGTGGCAACCCTTAAACAAAGTGTATTTGCATTTATTTAAAAGCTAAAAAAGGAAAACTAGAGCAGCACCTGTGTGACCTGGTAGGGCAAGACAATAAAACACAATACACAGTAACTTGGATACTTAAGAGTTCACAGTGCTGTATCTGCATACCCAAAATTCAAAACTGCCTTAAGATTTTCATGAAAGCATTATGCATTTCAGCAGTGTCCTTAAAGTCTTCAGCACTGTTTTTGCCTTCCAGCAAACCTGTTTACTATTATTACATTCAATTCTGATTCACCAGTGTTTATGATGTGTGTAGTTTAATGCAATCATGCATTCTCTTTGTAATCACAAGTCCATCTCCGGGCAAAGCAAAATGTACACAGAGATGAACAGGTATTTAAAAAGCAAAAAGTCTCCTAACTTAAAAAGGGATTTACTGTACTGAATAATATTTGTGCATATCCATTTAGATAAGGAGATTTTAAGATTATAAATCAGAGTAAGACAATGCATCTCAACTTTTTACTTACAGAAGGAGTAGGTTCCATTATAATGATATGTTTTATGATTAAAGTGTTTCCATTTATAATTTGTTGGTTACATGTTTTTCTACAAGTCAGTGTTGTATGACAATTCAAACATTAACAGATCGCCAAAAAAAACCCTAGTTAACGTATAGCAGCTGAAAGCTTCTGTGGACTACACTTTGGATAACCTCATCAGTTACATTCTGTAGATTATTTACTGCCTATGAAATATTTTGTTTCCATTCAATTCTTGAGGCTATAGCATTTTGTAACATTTCATTTAATAATAGCTTTTCACCTTTTGGCATCTAGCCATGACCATATAAATGACAAATTATTTTATTTTCTAATGCAGTCTAAAGTAAGGCTAGGAATGACTTGCATTAGTGCAGCCATTGTATAACAAGTCTATCATTATTGCACTTGTAATCAGAAGTACTACAACAATTAAGAGCTGTTCTTTTTCTACCTGAGATTTGCAAGCGACAAAAAAAAGTAACAGTTGTACTTTAATATGGCTTCTTTCTGTCTGGCTTCAGAATAAGCAATGTTCCTGTAAAGTGGAGTTTAGGATGGACAAGTCTTCCCATTACTGCAAACACTAACATTAACCTGTGTAACATTACAAAAATGAAAGGGTTATGATATCCAATATTTATTCCTGCTGAAATGCAGAAGTTAGGATTAAGATAAAGGGGTATTGGGCTGGGTTTGGGGAGTTTTTTGTTTTATTTTAATCTTAAATTGCAATAAATTAGCTGCCTTTTCAAATTCTGCATTATGGTATTTTGGTGATTCATGGATGACTCTACCGGCGAGTTGTGAAGTTCAGTTATACTTACAAAACCACTGCATTGAAAATTGCTGCATCATGGAAGACTGCTGTGTGTTTGGAAATCCAGTGTGGGATATAAGCATACCACCTGTGTAGCTCCAACGCAGTGTAGTTATGCATTGCGACTGTACCCGGACTGCAAAATGGTATGTTGAACAGGCTGGCAATGTTCAGAAAACTTTGTTTGGATTCTAGCTGGACAGCAAGCGTCGAGTGAAAAGGGATTAAAAAACCATCAGCATAAGAACAAAAGTAGGTACAGGAAGAGAAATAAAGAAAATTAAGAAACAAATTAGTTTTGTAACAGAACTCACAAAGGTCTAGATTGTATGAGCCAAAATTATGTAGCAATAAATGAGGAAATTCCTATGTTTCAAAAACTAATCTGGGAGAAATGTGGGAATACCTAGAACTTCTAGATTTGATTATCAAAGAATTCTTGATAATTATGAGGAACATGTAAGGCATACATGCAGAATACTGCATGAAGATGTTAATTGTGCTGAATCTTGGTGCTTCTTACATGGTAAGGAACATTCACATTTCAGAACTTTATGCAGAACTGATGTTCTAAAGTATGTTATATAACTTCCATAAACTGAGGGCATGTAGGATTGAACATTTGGATCCACCTTGGGCAAGCCTGTTGATGGTCAGATGTGTGTCTAATATTACTATTTGCTGTCTATATTACAATTTGTTGTCACATTGTTTATATAATTCTGTATACAACAGGGCCATTCACTTAAGAGTTGGGCTCAATGATCCTGCCAGGTCCCTTCCAACTTGGTGGTTCTGTGATTTTAGAATTGCTGACAAAAAGAGAAAATAATGACTTATGATGAAGACTTTGTATTCTACAGTGTACAAAATTTAAACAAAACAATAGTGTGAAATGGAGCACTACCCAGCAAAACTTCTGGAGACTCTTGTATCACCTCAGATTCATTCTAATACTGTGATGGGCTAAACTCAAGAGAAAATGCTCAGGATTTCCATTTTCTACTGACCGTCTGAATCAAGGCTGGCATCAGTTATTTTTAGTTTTGATAAAGGATTATCTTGACATAATTTACTAGAATGTGGATGGCAGGGGAAAAAGTGTGTCTGTAAGATTACAAAGCACAGAATTCACTCATCAAGAGAAGGGTAAAATAAAGTACTGTACCTTGGTTATAATGATGGTAGTTAGAAACTTGTTAACACTGGTACAGCAATTGGTAAAGGTCGTGCTGAAGGAGTGTTGCAGAGACATCCACTGGTCCTTGGTCTTTAAAGTTTGCATCTTAAATAAATACGAAAAGATATATGGATATAAAGCTCTCATGCCTTTTTTTTTTTTTCAATTATGAAGATTACTTACAGCATGCTCGTTAAATATACATGAGAATGAATATCATGCTTGAAGTGGTACTGGAACTGTGGAGTGAGTCAGCCCTCGTTGAAGCTGATGAATACAGCAGTCGCTCTCTCTCTGTAACATTGTATGAGGCAGGTACAGTTACAGCCGCGGTGGAAGAACCAGAGGGTGGTCATGATGGGCTGGCAAAACGCAAAGAGAACTAGTGCAGAAAGCTGAGTGAGAGGGAGCCCCCGTGATGTGTTCCCTTGGAAAAAGCATCGGCATATTGATCAAAAGAACAACCTACCGTTTTTCTAAGATTTTTTGTAAACAAAGAAAAGTGTCTAAGAGAAATACATACCTGAATTTCTTCTCATTAATCAACCTGAAACATGGTTATGACAGAACTCAATTAAGACAAATAGGTACAAAAGGAGAAGCCCAAAGACGGGAACTCTCCCCCACGCTCACACCCAAAGGGGAAGAAATACTTTATAAAATCCTTTCCTTCACCAGGACCCGTTTCTCAGAGCACAGACGGAGCTGCGCTCGCGATTCATTGTTTTCCACAATGAACTGAATGCACAGAGGGGACTGAGGCGTTTGGTTCCAGCGATTCTGCTGGATGTGCACATCTACGCATACGTTTTATTTCTGTAAAAGCTCACTAAACATTACCCTTCCTACAGGGGGTTCAATCGTCTTTTCCTGAGACCCTCCGGCCCTTCTCCCGGGCACCTCGCCGGGAGCCCCCGAGCCGCGCCCGCCCTGCGGGGCCGGCACGCGCCGCCTCACGGGGTCGAGCTCCGCCCCCGCTGCAGCCCAGTGCGGGGCCGCTGCCGCTTCAGCGCTCGGCCCGGGCGGGCGAGTGGCTGCTGCCCCGGCTCCTCAGCCGGGCAGAGACAGGGAGAACACTGTCTCTCAGGTGCGCCCAGCTCCCGCCAGGTCTCCGGCCCTGCGGGGCCGCCCGCCGCCGGCTGGGGTGGGGGTCGCGCCTCAACCGAGAGGGGCTTCGAAATGGCGTTCGGCATTTGCCTCGCAGTCCTCTGGCGCTCAGAGCCGGGCGGGGGTTGTCACCTCTCTAGCGAGTCGGTGCTGGCAGGGCTTGTCACTGCCGCCGGGAGCTTGTCTTGGCTCCAGCGAAATCTGCTCTCAGCCCTGCGGACTTAGGCGGGGAAGGGAGGTGGCCTGAGCTCCGCTGAGGTGGTCCTGGGCTGCCTGGGGGCGCGGGTGGCAGCGCCGTAGAAGCACTGCTGCTGAGCCTGTGCGGGTACCCCGCCTCCGAGGGGGCGACCAGCTGTACCTGTTTTTCCAAAATCATAGGTAAGGAATGCTCAGGAAAAAAAAAAAAATCTCCATGATTAAAAATGGCAGAAGATGCTACAAGGCAAGAAGTAAGTAGGCGTGATACGGGATTCAGGCCCATCGGGACAAGGCCATGAGTAACTGAAGAAAAGTTTCTGTAAGTTCCCTAAATAGATCTGGCTCTAGTGTATAGTACTTCCTTAAGCGACCTATAGTAACTAGTGGACCGTAATATACATTGCAAATACTATGATAACACTTCATAAATTCCTTCAAGCAAATCTTCCTCCTGGGTACATACAGGTATGCAGTTACTAGCCAAAGAAAGGAAAGATACTGTTATCCGTAGACAATGCTGCACTCAAATTGAGATAAGACTAACTTAAAATGTCTTCCTGTTTATTTCTCTGAAGTGGTGCATTTATTTTTGTGAATACAAAATGGTTTTTAGTTTTCTTTTTTTAAAGCTAGGTTTTCTCACTTCATTTGCCCCTTTAAAAGCTGCACTCTGGAATTTCAGTTTCATTGCACTGAAAACCAAGGATCAGTGTTTTGAGGTTTTGTGAAGTTATTAGGTGGGAAACTATGTTCTCGTACAGAAATTTCAGTTAGCATGATGCATAGTATAGTAATAGAGGTCACTGTCAGGAAGTTACATGCAGTTACTGAGGTTTTTTCTGTCAAAAGCAGTAAATTGTATCTTAACCTACTGTGGAGTCTTGTAGAATGTGTTTTGAAAATACACAGAATCCTTTTTCAAGACACTTTTTATATTCCCAAATTGAAGTCCAGCCCATTCTTAATGTCAAATTCAAACTGTAATGCAGTTAATATTCCATCTTTATATACTTTAATCCTTCAAATGTTAATCCAAGTTGGTGTTAATTATTGACATTGTTGCACAAAAATAAAAATAGAGTTCACCCAAGTTTTATTCAAACAATAAAAATGTGGCTTGAACCAAGCAGAGCTGTTTTTTCCTTGGGCTAAGATTTTCATATAATCTGGCTAGGAGTCAAGGTGAATATAGTTTTCTAAAAGCCATTCCAGACCCTTTTAAAAATTGAAAGTCAGTTTAAGTGCAAATGGATTGTTTTAGAAACAGGGCAGGTCCGAACTTCTGTACTGATATGTGCTGCTCCATGGTGTTCCATGGCTAGGAAGCCGTAGGAACATTATCTGCAGCACTATGTTTGTGTGCGTTGGAGAGAGGGCCTCTGGGTGATTTCTTCCTCAGCGTTATGTGCTGCCCTGTTGATGTATGTGCAGAGTTAAGTGAATTACCCAGTACCATCCAAAATCCTTGATTAGAAGAAATACTGTATCTATATTCTGACTTTCTAACTACAGAGAAGAGGGATTTAGTGAGCAGCGCAGTGGCTATTTGGAAGCTTTAAGAGCTTCCAGGACGGATTTTGCAGTGTTTTTGCCAAATGCTTTCACGATAAAAAGTTCATTGGACAAAGACAATGATTTTTGCTGTGGTAATGCCTGGAGAGGCTCACTAACAAGGGACTCCTGAGTGCAGGCTTGTCTGGGGAATAGAAACGTCTTGTGTTACAAAGACAGCAGTTACTGTCGTTACCAGCCTTCTGGCCACTGAGGGACGGGAGAGGAGGGGAGTAATGAATAAAGTGCTAATGCACTGTGCGGTGCTGTGAGAGTAATCAAAGAACATTTGTGTGTAGGAAGGGGGGTTGAAGTCCTGAAAGTTATCTTAATGGTTTACTTTTGTTCTGCTTAAAGGTTTGGTTGGTGTTTTTTGTTGTTTAGGTTTTTTTTTAACCTAGCCCTAGTTTTAAGTTGTCATCTGAGCACACTTGGTGAGATACATTCTGTACCTGTAGCTTCTCTGTCATTAGTTTTTACAAACTTACCC
>VZTI01000348.1:0-61860 GCA_013397865.1 Struthidea cinerea | reverse complement strand
GGGGTGGTCCTGCAAAGGGAGAGGGCACTTGTTTTACCGTGGGCTGCGTAAGTACAGCTGTAATGCATACCTAAATAGAGATTTGAGATTCATATAGAAATGACATGTTGTATGTAAAAATAGGTATAAGAAGGTAGAGGCATCTCTGGCAATTTTTTGTGGATAATAAAAGAAAATACAGAGATATATAAGGAACACTTTTTCTGTGGGAAACACAAAAAGGATTTCTAAAAGCATGAGAAATAAAAAGCAAGTTGTAGAAATAAAGCAAAGATTTTAGGAAAAGCTGTGGCTGTGAAAATATTAAAGAAGATACAGTTATGCAGCAGAGCAAGGACACTAAAACAATGGTTAGAGTTTCTAGGCCTAGCTGAGCTAGCTCTCAGAGTTGCAAAAATATGCTTAGCAAGATAGATAAGGTTAAGTTTTATAATGGAATATTGTGCATTGTTAAATAAGGTGTAAAACAAGCAAGTATTGTTTGAAATACATGTACGTGCACTATTGAAGATTGGTTAAAACAGCTGTCTGTAACTTTCAGACTATCTGCTATTGGCTGAAAAACTTTTACGAATGCTCTGTAACCAGGAAACTCTCGGAGATTTTAGGAAACGCGAGCTTGTGTGTCTCTGATGTCCTAACTCTGTAAGTGAGACTGATAAGATAATAAAGTAGCTCACGGAGTATCTGTCCTAGCTCCCCGTTCCATTTGTATATCAGCGGCATTTTTCCTGGCACTGAAACCTGAAACAACAGAAAATGCTGCTTAAAACAGTTTGAAAGAGTGCTGTCTCTGCTCTTTGTGATTTCCTGGGTAGGTATAGAACTAGAAGAGTGGTCCTGATCCTAAAGGGAATCTCGATTACATTTGATTACTTCTTGGAAAAAAAAAAATTCCATCCATAGTTTTTTTTCATAAATACTTCCCTGCACAAGCAGAATTTACTGCACTCTTCCAGGTGGAAAGTTTCCCGATTTCTAGCAGTGTTTTCTGCTACTTCTACCCTTAGCTTAGGCATTGTGCAAATGTGACAGTAAGAGGAAAATGGTTCATGGTAGTTCAGCTGTAAGAATAATTTGTTCTATTAGTCTTCAGTGATTAGTGCTGTTGACAGTTCTCATCTCTTCCATGGTCTTCCTACTTCTACTATTATCTGCTACCCAGCCTGGCATGAACTGAAGGGTGGAAATGAACTGTGGTTAATTTGGGCCTGAAAGACAGACAGGACAAGCATTTTCAGTAACTCTCTCTCTCCCTCTCTCTTTCCCTCTCTCTCCTTTTTTTATTGTTAGTAAGTATGTACATGTCGCTGTTATGTCCGAGGCGTATAAAGAAAACAACACAGAGTCCAGGCTCATGAACAGTGGAAGCCGAAGCTTTTCTTTAATAATTTTCTGACTACTATATAGGATAGATCGCAAAAAGTGTGTTGAGTGGCAATAGGTAATTGGTTCCTCGGCCATCCACTCCTTGAGAGGATTGGCCAAGTCTTAAGAGACCTATTCCATAATATTTTCAAAGTCGAAGCCATAACAATCTTGCAAAACAACTTGCGGGTGCAAGAAGTTTATGAAACTGTGACCTTGTTTAAAATAGTTTACATAGGAAAGACAGTCTGCTCACAGAATATTGAGAAAAGGCTGAAGAATTTCTCTGATTCTAGCTTTTTAGCACCTACATGTACAGAATATATACAGAATTTTAACACAAAGTAAGAATTACTATGAACAAGAAAAAATGGGAATGGAGAAGTAGCTTAGTGTGGTGCAGTGATTTTTCAGAGAAAAGGTTGCCTGTAGGATTAAGGTGGCCTGAAGGTCAGTCCTCTGAACATACCAAGACTCTGGCTGGTGGTAGAAAATTATTTTCATGCAAATGCTTATTAGCTCACTGCAGATTTTGCAAAATCTGTGATTTTACTGAGACATTTGTTTTAAAAAACATTTTTAACAGCTGTTATTCCATATAGGTGAAGTTTTTTATTTAGAAAAAGGAGAAATTGTTGCAAAGTTCCCTGTCCGAGTTACTGCATACTTTTTAATATCTTAAAAAGTGTTAAAACCTGGAGTTATAGGGAGAGCAGAAGACTGTTCTCCTTCAGGGTTCTTCAGGTTTCTGATCTCTGGATATGTTCCTGGGCAGTCTGGATGTAACTGACCTCCTCTCTGCCATGGGACAATACTGTCACGTTATAGTACGTCCATACAACTTGTCGCTGAGCTATTTGATACATCATTCTGTTTGCTCTACAGACTTGGTATAAAATCTGTTCTGAAAGAAAAAAAAATTAAAAGCCTTATTTCTGATATTGAAAGAATGCAATATTGCCTTTGATAGCAGTTTTCCTGCATATATGGGAAATTAACGTAGTCTGAGTGCATTAAGTAGGAGGAGTTGTACAACGTGTAGAGTGGGATGGCAGTTTTCATGTCTCCTGGTATATTTTTTACACTGTATTTTAAACCTACTGGAGGGATGAATGATAGATGTGATTAATTCCAACTCACTTGAAAGAAGATGGCATGTTCAGTGCACATCTTGTTGTCTCCACTTGTTCTCTCATCATTTCTGTCAGTAGTTACATGGGTGATCTTTATAACTTGTGTTTAGCCTGTGAAATGGGTATAAAGACCTGTCAGAGTACCTTTTCTAATACATTTTCTTCTGAGGAAACAAACCTAACGTAAATGTCACTTGTGGTATGAGCAACTGTAGCAGGTGGAGCATTGAATTAATGGTCCTGAGAGGCAAGCCAGGAGAGATTATGAGATAAATATGGTAGACGTAGTACATAATTCAAAAAGTTTCCTGTGATTAAAAATGAATTCAAAAAAAAGAGTATATCTTCAAAAGTTAATAGCATTTAAAAATCACTTTATCTTTTGTATGTTTTGAAAAGTGTTAAAAATAATCTACAACTATGTTTATGGGGAAAATTCCCCATTAGTTTAATCGAAAGGATATTTTTCAGCTGTTGATCTTACATTGTTTTGTAAAGAAAATTTTGAATATTCCAAAATGTAAGGAATTTACTTATAAGCTGGTATGATGCCTAATGGTTTGTGGCGAGACACTGTCTTAGTGAAAAATGATTATAAAACTAAACTGCTTGCTGTATTGAAAACCGTAGGTATTGTCATCAAATGAAGAGGAAGGACTGGTGTTAGTCAGAGTAAGTGACTTAACAACTGCTAATATGTAGGAATGTTAGTGCAACTCCCTTGCTGGTGTTTGTTTCATAGCTTCAGAAGCAATTTATATGCTGGCAGAAGGTTTGGAGGCTCTGCAGAAGTCAGCTAACAATAAACTAAAGGAATACATGGGTGATTCATGTAAGGCTAAGTTGCTTCTCACTAGTGATAGTTTGGCCTCTTTCCAGTTTCAAGAGTGAAGGACTATGGTGACTGACCATAATAATAGATATTATAACGCAGAGAAACCAGCTGATTTAATAGCTGGGCAAAAGGTGGTAGTAAGGTGATTTCTAATGGCTTAAGGTTGCTCAGCTGAGAACTTCACAGAATTCAGCAGCGCTCCTGAGAAAATGTGCTTGGTTTCATGTTCCCTCATAGCAGTAAACTGGCTGCTGTGAAAAGAACACCTTTTGACCAATCTGCCAAAAGGGCTTTGGAATAGAAAGTTCATCCACTCACTGTCTGAGCTGAAAGGTGACTGCTCTTTGTGACAGGCTGAAAGACTGGGGATAAAACATGTATAAGGAACACCTAAGAGTGCAATTTTGTGTACTTATTAAATCAGATAATGTGCTTGCTCTGTAAACAGTTGTGGTGAAGAATCCACATGCAGCTTCCCCCTTCTTAAATTAGGGTGATTTTTCCACATGTAGAAGTTTGTGTCCAGGGGCACATCTTTTGAAATCTGATTAGTTCCACAAGAACTGAAATGGAGAAAACAGCATTTTAGCCTTCCGGGCTATGCTGTGGACAGGAATGTTGTAATGATGCCATTTCCTCAAGGTATGGCTCTTGATAAAGCTGTCTTAAAGTTTTGTTGTATTTGCCTCCACATACTGTAGTGTAGCTTTCCTTCTTTATTTAATCTGATTTTTCTGATCTTAATGATACGTCTGGAGAGATGTGGAAAGCATAGTAGTAGTGTGAAGTTTTAGTGATGAAAAGTTCTGAAAGTTTTGGATGGTGCAAGTATATAAACTTTATTTGTCTGTCTGAAATATGGAGTCATCTTTCTAAGTAAATTTTAAATATCTCTTGTACTGTGTGTACAGGGAAAGGAAATTATAAGAAGTGGTTCAGGAGACATTCAGAATTAAATGAAGGAAAGGTTTTTGCCAGTCCCTTACTGACAAAAGTGAGAAGGCTGTATTCCTCCTTATTGAAGTCTTGATGACAAATGAGTATGAATATTTCATTAGGCAGAAGAGTACTTTGTTAGCATTCAGACTTGGTCTTACTCTTGCATGAATTCCAGAGACATACAAATCAGAATAATTTTATCATTTGTGGCAAAGACTAGTTCTGTTAAATAATACATACTGAATTGCCAGAATTTTGCAGGAGCTGTTTATTTAATGGAAGGAAGAAAATAATTGAATTTGAAAATAGGTTTTGGGAGAGAGGATTTTTTTAAAAGCTGTCCCTGAAATAAGGTTCTGCTTTACAGTGTGGCTTTTTTGTGTAATTAAATCTTGTCTGTCTAAATAATTACTTAACTGAGAACAGAATGTCCTTATGGCCTCAAATGCTTGCTTATCCTGTGTGAAGGAGGAAAAGAAAAAGAAGAAATGCAAAAAGGAGTTTGCTTCCCTTAAGATATTTGCCTAAGAAGTTCCACACTACATTCCTTTGTATTGCAATGAACATTTTCTATATAAACAGTGTTAACATAAGAAATGGACATTAAACATTAGTTTAAGAGTCTGTGAACCTTAACAGTTATAACCACGTAATGCTGTAGCATGTATCTCTTCATTTGTCTTCCTTTCAGAAGGTGAAAATAGTGATCATGAGAAAAAGGTATCTGGCTCATGTTAATCAGGCTGTTTGATCTCACTGGTTTTGTGTCTTGATATACACTCACGGATCTGTAGATCTGTAGGTCTCCCTACTCTTTGGTTTGAAAAATGTGCAAGCTTCTGCTTGTTCTGAGGGAGGCTAGAAGAAAAAAGACTTAAGTACCAGTAGGCACTCTGCAGTGTGGGCTGGGCTGCCCTGTGAGGGCAGAGGGCCCAGGAGACATGGGTGCCAGTGAGGCAGCAGGGCCAGTGGCCACACTGAGCGTGGGGCATCCTGTCAGAACCCCAGGCAGGCATGGGGACAGGCCCAGGGATGGCAGCCAGTCAGCTGACAGTGCAGTGACTGCCCGGCGAGTCTGGAGGAACAAGGCAGATTCAAGGTCTCTTAAAATCAAGTCCATGGGTTCGTGCTTGGGTCTGGATGAGTGGGGTACCTGCTTAGGCAGAGACATGGCTATAGGACAGCCTGGACAGGGACCAAGGACGATAGCCTCCATTAAATGCAGCTTCCAAGAGAAGTAAATGCCCTGACGCTGCAACCTTTTGCGAAATAATGTAATCCATTGTGCTGCTTGTGCTGGGCATTATCCTGGACTCATTGTTGTAGTTAATAGGCAGTTTTACATGCTGATCTTGCTTCAGTTAGAGCTCACGTGCCTGTCTGCTGCAGGTCTGTTTTCTCCTAATGTTTTGGATTCATGAACACCTTCATTATGTCAAGAGTACAGCCCACTCAAGACTGGAGTCATTCTGGCATGGATGGCTTCAGTGGCTGACACAATCTAATTGCCTTGTCAAGGATTAATTCTGGATTTTGCAGTATTTTCGTTAAGATCTCTACCAGTGACCTGTTTAACTTTTAAACCTGCGTGATTGTCTCTTCATCTTTTGAAGAGTTTTCTTTATACTCAAACCTGTAATGGATTCCATTTTTATGTGGAGTACCGTATAGCTTCTGATTTTGTGACATTGCACTGCACTTCCTTTCTACATCTGAATTAGCAAATACATCAACTGCTTCAGAATCTGTCATCTAAAAGATTTTTCTTCCTTTTTCACTGACAATCAGTAGTTGAAGGTACAGAATGAACTGTGGTTTAGATCCCCTCATTTTTTCTCCTCTGTTTGTATTCCTGGAGTCCAGGAGGCCTGTGAATAATTTCTGAAATCACTGTAGATTTGAGGTCCTTGAAGGAGTTATTGTTCAGAGAACAAGTCCAGCAGAACATGGTTTTCTGTAACCTGTCTCAGTAAGATGGGTTGTTTTTTTCCCCCCGAAAGCTAAGATATAAATTTGCAGTTTCCTAATCATTATTCGTTTGTGGCTGACCTTTCTCAGTAGTGGTGAGAGGAAAGCAGCATGTGTAGTCTGTAATGTTCTTTCCTAATGTTTGCGGTAGTATCTTTGCTGCCAAACTCATGACAGTAGTGTTTCCCCTGTGTTCTGGACTGAATTAGGCAAGGGATCTGTAGTCTTACCACTAAACCACTATCTAACTTCAGCAGCATTCATTATTATCACATGCAGCTTCTGTTAAAAGACTCATTTAACTATGAGTCACATCTCAATCCCATTTATGTGTCTGCTTAAAGGATAGTTGTGATTTTACAACATGACAAATACATAAAAAGTAAACGTTACCATTTAGAGAGGCTTTTTTTCCTGAGGTTTGACCATTTTCCAGCTAATGTTATGCTTCACAAAGGACTAATAGATTGTGAAAAGTCGAGCCAAATGTGAATAATCATGTGTGTTATGGGGTAGGTGAGACTTTTCACATGAGACCTAAAGCAGTCAGCCTCTCCAGAAGGTTAAAAGCAATTGTTTGATGGAGGAACAGATTACTGCCTTCTTAGATAAATGACTTGTGGTTTGTGTTTAGAGGTGCAAAGGTGAATTGCCCCAGAGACAGGGATGGATTATGAACTGGGTTATGAGCTGAAAAAGAGCTGCGAGTTTATTTGATAAGACCTTTCAGGTCTGATCTGAGTCTAAATGGATGCAGACTTCTTTTTAAAATTTCTATTCTCTTTTGACTTTACAAACCTTGGTAAACTGAATTGTCTTACTATGAATGCAGTAAATAAACCCTTTTTTCTAGCTGTTTACGTTTACCTGGTTTAGGTGTGGGGTGATAGTACAGCCAACTAACTTGAAGGAATTTGTGCCTGTAGACTTGCAATCCATAGGTGGTACTGAAACACTTTCAGGCAGCCAGCAGCCCAAAATATTTCTTAGATGCTGTAAAGATAGTGAAGTTGCACAGGTCAATGCACAAACCAATAACTCATTGTCTAAGAAGAGATATTACATTGCTGAAGAGGAATCTCTCTGGAATGCTAGTCAGAAGCCCAGGGATTGCAAAGGAGTATGATTAGGGGATGTTACCACACATTTTACAAATTGGAAAAACAGAGATAAAGAAAAGTGAGAATTTATTTTCTGTGATACACACAAAAATATTCTATCTTGATGCCTTAGCCCATTGCTGTACCATGCGTTCAGGAGCAGGTTTCCTCCACCTCCTTTTGCTTCCCATATAGTGCTTGTCTTCACCAATGTAAAAGTTGAGCAGACTGTTAGGTCACCATGCCTCTGAGATAACATCCCATTTTAGGATTACTTCAGTTTTCATTAGTGAATTAACTGAACATATAAATATTTATGACTATCTCGGATGTCTATTACAACAGGAAATAAATAATTCATTATAGAGAATTACCTTTGTAGAATTGATACCACAAGGATATAAATCAGATACGGCAGTTTCCAAAAACACAACACAATGTATTGTTTTTTGCTGGAACACCCTCAAGTGAGTATCTTGTTGATGCAACCATTGCTTTTCTCAGCTGGGTAACAAACCTTCCATTATGTGAAGAGTAGTGATGAGAGAAAGTCTATTTACAGAAATGTGCATGTAGTAAAAGTATATTGACAGCTGGGACAATTCAAGGAATCTATATACAATATGTAATTTCTGTTTGACATTGGGACGGTTTTTGTGTAAATCTATCAGACTATAAGCATCATTTTGAATGTGGTGTCATTTGCTTATCTGTTTTGCTTCTGTAGATTGGTTGAAATAAACTGCACCTGCCAAAAGCTAACAAAAAAGAAAAATTAAATTTTGATGGCGGAGTAGCATTAATGAATACTCAGTGTGACAAATCAATTATCAAACTTTAAACTTAAAGTGGGAGGCTTGACTTTGGTGGGGGACTTTGGTCACATAGTGTGTTTGAAGAGGAATGACCTAGCAAGGCAGGCCAGAAGATTAAAGGAGAGGGATTCTTATCAGCCATTTTGAAGGAAAATCAGCGTCTCTTTTCACAAAAAGGCAGCATGCTGCAGAGATCAGGAAGAGAGACTTAGAAAAGAAGAGTAAACGTGTTTCAGAGTAAATGGCACAAGCTTGAAAGAAGAGGCTGGGGACTCCTGGTTATAGTGAAAAGGTGAAAGAGTTCCAGATGTCAGGAAGCTGAGACAGTGAAGTCAAAACAAGATGTCTGTTGGTTTTACTGTTTATTTATGTTCCTTGCAACAGCTAAAGTAAAGGGGTTTTCAGAAACCCTGTTAAGTCTGTGCATATATTTATTTCACCTCACACATAGCTTTAAAAATAGCCTTGCTGTGGAGCTGAGAGAGGGTTTCAAAGCATGGAAGAACTAGCTGCCAGCATGCTTCTGTGGCTGAAATAGTCCACAAAGTCACGTGTCTGATGAGAGAAGCCACAATGTACATGCTTTGAGCTTCAGGGGACACTTACAGCAAACCATGGGGCTGCCTCTGCACGGTTACCTGGCAACAGCTGATGAGACTTCTGAGAGGGGTGTTGCAATGGGACATTGCTGTAGTGTTTAGAGAAGTGTAGCTTAGGATGTTTGTGTAGGAGACACCTTTGAATACAAGGTATTGTTGAAAGGTACTAGTTTGTCCAATTTGTAAATAGAACCTGAAGCATATATACAATATGATTTTTGCAGTACAGGAGGTGAGTTCTAGTCAAGAGTATCTCTTGAGTTCTCTGAACTCCTAGGACTGTATTTGAAATGTAGACTCTATTTGTAATGCTGTCTTGTAAAAGGAGCATCCTAATTACACCACATCACTCATACCATATACAGATACCCTTCTTGAATGGATAACGTCAGTTTCTGTTTTGCTCATCATGCTTTTATTGTGCTTCAAACTTCGTTCTTTTAGCAGGTACTCTCTGCTTAAGCAGTAAGTTAGGAAGTGGGGCTATTTGCAAAGGGTGTCCTTACTAAAGGGGAAATGACCCACTGTCATACGAAGTGATAGAACATAATATCTGAAGGTGAAGCATTGTTAAAAATGTAATACAGTAGATCCTGTTTCATATTGTCTGTACAATCTAATCTATTTTTAGTGTGCCTTAACTGATATCTCAGTTCGGTGCTGCATGTGGTGACATACAACTGTTTTATCTATTCTCTCTTTCTGTTTTTTCAAGCGGTATCACGAATGTTTTCCTCTTTTGAGTTCTGAAACCACAGTATTGAACACAGAGCTGTTCCATAAACTGAACAATATGTATAAAAAAAACCTAAACAGCTGTTAATGAATTGCTAAAGGCTGATTATTCCAGGTCATAGTTACTGTACCCAGTGTGTGATACAGCATTCTTACCTGTCATATTTTCTCTTTGTAAATTAAGTTCAGGCGTTTTAAGTTTCTTCCAGACCATCTGCAGCAGCCCAAGAGTTAATCTGGGAGAAAGGCCAGTTTGGTACTTTATTCTGTGTTTAAATTCTATTCTGAAAGTTCATGGGCAATTTTGTTGCTGTTATTAAATTGTTTCTCTTCGAGATCACAGTTCTTGGAGGCGTTAATCTCCTTCAAATCCCCTGAATCAGTAGGAATTGAAATTGATTAGTGCTTCTCAGTGTGAAATAGCTGACAGGAGCAAGCTCTGAGAATTTTTGCTCTCGTTGGTACTGGCATCTATTGTTTCTCCTGGGGTGCTTGTATCTTTTCAGTTAATGGGATAGCTGAGGATTTTGGTGATGTGTCTTTGTATTCGTGGACATTAGGCCTAAATGTCAATTGTGTAGGCTTTATGGCATCTTCCCTTGTGTGATAAAGATAAATCAAATCTTTCTTATTGATGACCGTATATCAAAATGTATAGTAGAGTGGACCAAGGTCTAAATTACTCTTCAAATTTATGAGGCCAGACATTTTACTGGATGAATATCTGAGAGAATTGGAATACTGCAGCAATGTTGTTTGCTCTTCACAATATAGAAATGCGTAAGCCAAGAAGATAAGAAAAGGTCCACCAGTAGTTCTATCAGTTTGCTAGCACATTATTCTTTTTGCTTTCTCTTAATATTAACAAATTATAAGGTCTCTTTTGGGTTCAAATCAGCAAAAAACCAAAGTTATTTTTGTTACTCCCTGTAGATTAAGGCATTATTAAATAACATACACAGGTATAACAGCTCTGAGCATCTTATGTGTTTATCACAATCTGTCCTTTTTTATCTGTACCCCCAAAACCCTAACTGATTTTCAAGTTCACTGTGAGCAGCAGTGGGTATTGGCATTGTCCAGCCACCTTTAGACAGTCACAGGATCACAGAATATGCTGAGTTGGAAGGCACCCACAAGGATCATTGAGTTCAGCTCCTGGCCCCCCAAGAGTCACACCATGTGCCTGAAAGCATTGTCCAAATGCTTCTTGAACTCTGTCAGGCTTGGTGCTGTGAACACTTCCATGGGGAGCCTGTTCCAGTGCCTGACCACCCTTTGGGTGAAGAACCTTTTTCTGATATCCAACTTCAACTTCCCCTGGCACAGCTTCAGGCCATTCCCTTGGGTCCTGTCACTGGTCACCACAAAGAAGAGATCAGTGCTTCCCCTCCTCTTGCCCTCACAAGTTGTAACTGCAGTGAGGTCTCCCCTCGGTGTCCTCCAGGCTGAAAGACCAAGTGACCTCAGCTGCTCCTCATACGGCTCCCCCTCAAGGCCCTTCACCATCTTCATTGTGCTTCTTTGGACACTTCTCTATAGTTTAATACCTTACATTGTGGTACCCAAAACTGCACACAGGACTTGAGATGAGGCTGCCCCAGTGCAGAGCAGAGTGGGACAATCCCTCCCTTGGCCAGCTGGCGATGCTGTGCCTGATGCCCCCCAGGACACGGCTGACCCTCCTGGCTGCCAGGGCACTGCTGACTCATTCAACTCGCCATTGACCAGGACCCCCAGGTCCCTCTCTGTGGCACTGCTCTCCAGCACCTCATTCCCCAGTCAGTCTGTAGATCCAGGGGTGCCCAATCCCAGGTGCAGAACCTGGCACTTTCCCTTGCTGAACTCTATATAGTTGGTGGTTGCCCAGTCCTCTTAATTTGTCGATGTCTCTCTGCAGGGTCTCCCTGCCTTTGGCGGAGTCAGCAGCTCTTCCCAGTTTTGTATCATCTGCGAACTTGCTTAGTATCCCAGTCCTGCCTCTTGTCTGGGAATATGTCAAGGCAATTGCTTGTGGTTTTGCCTTGGTCTTTGTTACAGAATTTAACTTAGATGGCTATAGGTCCAGAAAGCATAACCCAAATAATACATTTATAATTTATTAAATTTAGTTCTTTAGAGGTTCTTTTGATAACTGCTCCTTGAAGATAGCTGCTGAAGGAGGTTTAAAATCAGTGGATTCTATCTTGTATGCGTATTATTATTTTTGAAGCCTGTTAGAGGAGAGAAATTATGCAAATTGGTGTCACGCTAGGCTACTGCACACATGCTGGTAATGCATAACAACTAGCTCACTGAGGAAAATGCTTCATCTTAAGCAAGAGTCATTGTCAGCACTAAGAGAGATTCTTTGTATCATGATTAACAGTTTATTATTTTTCTTATGGATAAAAGAGAGTATCTCTTCTTATTAAAAATCCTCATTAGAATAAAACTGCTGTAAAATAAATACTGGAGAATTATGGTGATGAATTGTGATTGATTGCATTATACAATTAAGGTATATTGTGAAACAATAGGAAGATCCCTTCAAAATATTAAGTAGTTGTTGCTCACTCTCTGTGAATGACAAAGTGGCTTTAATTCTTCAGCTCCTGCTTGTAAAAGACTTGATAAATAGATCAAGCTCAGTATCAATTAGTGTCACAATGATCTTTAGCATTAATGAAGTGAAGCTGCTAGGATTGAAGCAATTTATTTGTAGTTCCATGACAGCATCTTAAGCTAACACACACTACACACACTACTGTTGTCTAATACTGGGCATGAGAACCAGTACATGGAACACATAGTTCTTTGCAGCACTAGCTGATACAAGCTCTCCCTGTGAGGAAGCTATGTTGCTGCTGAAGAATTCTGATATGCTTAGCAGGACAGAAATCCAATATAAGATAAGCTGGTTTCAGAAAATAGGTCACTAATGTAAGGTTGCAGTTATTTTCTTCCCAAGTTTATCCTACATCTGTCTTGGATTTCTTTTTCTTCGTCTGTACACAAAGCATATCAAACTTGCTGATTAAGACTGCAGTGAAGAGCCTGATTTTGGTCTACGGGTCATCATTCTGTTGCAGCCCTTCATCCATCTGTTTTAGCACTAACGCATGCATTTTGTTTGCCCTGTTAAATTGCTACCAAAGGAGGCAGAGAAAACCTTCTCAGTTACTGATTTTTCACACATGGGGAGTGTACCTGGAAGTCACCTGAATTACCACCAGCAGTTTATAACTGAATGGGCTCATGGGATTATAAGCTTCATTTTAGTGCTGAGTTCAGAGCCTGAGGTGAAACTCTTGTGTTAGCTGTTAGTAATTTGTAAGTGCTTTAGTGCATTTTGCTTGTTGGAATTCTATTTAAATAGCAAATATAAATAGCATTTGTGCAACAGGAATGCCACTGATCAGAACCTATTGTTTGAGTTCTTCTTCTTAACAGGCTTTTGGATATTTGCATTTGGTCTTGGAAAATAATTTCTGCTTAATAATGTTTAATTAATTTAATAATCGTGGTAACTTACTAGGTACATAATTTTATTCAGCATTTGGTCCTTGGAGTTGGAGATATGGAAACGATTAATTAGCAGTCAAATAAATGAAATGTATTATAGCTCCATGTGAATAATCAGGGGCTTTATTTTCAGTGGTACTCAAAACTTCAATAGAAGTTTTTGTTGATTTCTGTTTTAGTAGCAAGGTATTCTTTACCTCACAGGATAAGATGACTCTCAAAAATACTTGGTTTACCATGTGCAGGAAGTGATGTTTTGCAATAATTTGATTCTCAGCAAAGCATTCAGTCTTTCATCACTGAATATAATTTTCTATTTTAGTCCCAGTTAGTTTCTTAACTAACCATGCCTACCAGAAAACCTTGGAAGTGTCATTTTCCATTAATAATACATTTTGCTAATTTAGTGAAAACAAAAGAAAAACTTTTTTTTTGCATACTGGCAAGAAGTGCAGATCTGCTATGCTAGTCATCTCTGAATTATGCAGTCTGCGTATGCTTTGGCCATTTTTTTGCTTAACTTTCAATGTCAGTAGTGATGTTAGGAGATTTACATTGAACCTTAGTAAAACAGTCTTGAAGTTTTGTGAGAAAATCCTTTCTCACAGAAGATTGTATCCAGATTTGACAGAGAAGTAGAAATCCCCCAAATAAAAAAGTTCCTACAGTTTTCATAAAAATCTTTGTCAGGCTAGAGGAATCAACCATAGACACAGTCCCCTCTGAGGGGTGGTGTAGGTTGTATTTTGTTCTTGATACATTCTGATTTGGTTGTTTTACCTGTGTGCTAAAAGTGCCAGCTACAGCAGATACTTTCTTTTGGAGATATCAGAGAAAAGAATGAAAGTTATTATAATGGTGTCTTAGGTAAAAGATGCAGATTGTTCAAATTGATTAGTTTAACTTCATGAAACAAGTTGCTTTTTAGCTTTCTTAAGTTTTGTGAATTACTGTTTACAAATATTTTCATTCTAGTTAGATTTCAGCTGTTGTGCATATTCAATTAAAGAAATTCAACTATGGAGACCAGAATAAAGCATATTCTATCTATAAAATCCTAAGGAAATGAGTGGGATTGGATAATTCTAACAGAAGGAGATTTGATTGTGAATATAATACCATTGACATTAGTGAATATTAGATAGAAGACTCAAAGCACCAATAAACTGTCTGAAGTATTAAGGAATATTTACAGTAAAAAAGGTGGAGTGACTAGACTTTACCCTCACCTTTAAGACCTTCCTACTCTAGAAAATCCCAGTGGTTGCTTGTTCTGTTCTTGATTCTGCAGTAGATTGAGGCAGTGTTTATCTTAACATGCATGACCCTGTTCCGTGCATGTTAAGCAGATCTCTTTAAGACCAGTACTACACTCCTTGCAAGTACCATTCATTTAGCAAATGGCTTGAGATGAAGCAAACTGATATGACTGTTGTATTCAGTGCAGATGACATGGAGCCATGGGTCTGTGGTAAAAGGGAAGCGACTTCAGAATTAATTTCTGGGAAGCAGAAGAAATCTGACTTTTTTGGGAGATGCAGTTACTAACAATCCAAGATGCAATGTTACCTGCACCCCATGAAAGATGGAAGTTCATCGAGAGTGTTGTGGCACTTACTTGGGAGTCACAGGATGAGGTGCTAAGTAGTCCTGGAGTACAATAACTTCGTGCCTCAGCAGTGGAGTCAGCAGTGCCTCCTGATCTGACACAGTCCTGCTGAAAAGACTGAAAATGCACACCCAATTAGAAGAATGCAGGGGAGCTGGTCAGAGGCCAAGCTGTACTTTACCTTTGCCTTCATTCATCCTGGATCTGTTTGTTAATGACACTGGCTGATCAGTATGATGTATTCACCCCCTGCCCTGAGCAGTTTGATTTATATGGACAATAAAAAAATGATCAAACACTATTGGAGAAAGGTTATTGTTGTTCTCATAAATACAGGGGTCTAATTAGAGTTTACTTACAAATGTGTGTAATGCAACACATTATGATGCAATGAATCAAAATGAAAACGTACTGGATTGTCTGGACTAGGCACATATGTCTTTCCTACTATACATTTTCCAGGATACTAATGGAGAGTTTTCTGATTTAGATTCAAATACTTGGTCCAAGAATTTGAGTTAAGGTTATGATCTTACAAGTGCCTTCAGTTCAGAACTGATTTAGCATGGTGGTGCAAAATTTTTACCATTTGACTAGAGTGTTCAAAATCAAGTTCTTTGTTCTCTTTATTTCTAGAGAAATAGGCGACATTTACATTTCTGTGCCATGGTGTTAGTAGCCAGTTTTGGGGTCAGTTTGTTGTAGTTGATACTAGGAATGTGGTTTTGATTCATACTGGGATGAACTGGAAGCATAGACAAGACAAGGGAGCAAATAATCCCAATGCTTTCATCAGAGCTAGTGTCCAGACACAATCCATTGCCATTGGTTATCACTCAGTTCTGACCCTGTGGCTAATACTGCAAGTCTAAAAGCTTAGAGTATCTAGTCCATCCATACAAAGGAAGCAAAAGAAAATAAAATAACGAAGATACTCCTGAATTTAAAGGACTTTACGTAGACAAAGAGAGTGTATGTGAGCACAAATCATAAAAACTTTTAAAAGTTTAAGTTAGAATATGTGGAAAGGGAGAACGTTTCCCACTTAGGTTCTCTCTGTTTCCAATTTTGAGTACTCAGAGTTGATTTCATGGTTTATATATTCAAGTGAGACTTGTTCTGTGAACTGAATTTAGCTGGAGCCTTCTCAAGGATCTACCTTTCATCTATAAATAACAGCAGTTCTATTCGTGGTTGTCTTGTTTTGTCCTGTATGTTTGCTTAGTGAAAATATGTGATCAGGTGAAGTATGGGTCTTTTTTTGTTTGTAAGTTGTATAGCATAAATAACAGCTTGTGAACATATTTTTATCTTTCTCCGTCATCTTCTTCCATCACCAACTTTTATCCCAAAAAGAACTATCCACAGCACATTCTGCAGTCTCTTTCTGAGTCCAACTGAGAACAGTTACAGGATGGTATCTTGATGATTTATTTTTTTAATATGCTTCATTTGAAGATATTGACATCCTCTTTGTTTTAACCTAGCCAGTGAGAAACAGCAGGAGGTGAATAGCAGAGGAAGCTGTTCTGACTAATGATTTTCTTGTGCCTTTTGTTGGTTCATTAGTTCCTCTAACAATTGCTTCTGAGGTAGCTGTCTGTGTGTGACCACTACTAGCCAGCAGAATAGGGTCTGTCATGGCTAGGTGAGGCCATAGCTGATAATGTCAACTTTACCTTCTGAATTCTTCTATCAAGGAGTTATAATTTAGTGTGGAACCAACAGTGAGTTCCCTACAAATAGGGAAATACTTTACTTTTGAATATGTCATTCTTACTCTTCCACAGTATTTGTAAATGCCAGAAGTGCATAACCCAGCTGTTTCATGAGAGAGACAAGAGGGCTAAGACAAATGGAACGTTGCAAAAAGGAGCCATGTCCATGAATTATTTGTATGGAAAGAGTATTTTCACTGCTTTCGCTAGTATTGGCTGGTATTGCTATCATGTCCCTACCAGCTATAAGAGAATTCAAAACTGCCTAGTACTTGTATCATGATGCTTAGAGAGCACCAGGCTGAAGTGAGGCTCTTACTAATTCTAAAATCTCTACAGATGATGCATCTTGCTGTAAGCTAGAAGAGGGTATATGTTGGAATGCAGAAGGAAATCACTGTTGTGAGTGAGGTGGTAGTGAAAATAGAGCAATGATTGTGAAACTATCTTTCTGGCTTATGAGTCCCTTTTGTTCCTATAATTTTTGAGAAAGAGAGCTGTGATAATAAATTTGTGAGAAAAAGTTACTGATTTTATTCCAGGTGTAATTATTTCATTAGCAAAATCTGCATGTTCTCTATAGAGTTTTGATTTTTTGTTTTGTTTTCACATCCTAGGTGAATATCATAGTAGAACTTCTGGGGCACCACACATTTTTCCACATGGCTTTTCTGAGGCCATGGAATACAATCAAAAGGCTGTGGTTCACAGATGGAAAATTGATTTGTGCACTGTCTATAACCTATACTTCTTGTATGATATCTTATGTCTTATGTGATACACATAATACATGTAGTCTCTTTATCATGGGGATACTGCTAAGGGATGATAACATGCAGTCATTGATTCTAATGTTGATCTTAGAGAAAAATATTTTCTTTAAAGGTAGAAAAATGTTGCATGCACGTTTGTCTGACTGCCATTCAAGTTAGTCTGTCATGCCTGGTCTGATTTAATTTGTTCTGATGGTACAGGTTTACAAAACAGAAGAAGTCAGGTGTTATGAGAGAATTGTGAAATTTACTTTCATGGGGAATATCTCTTTTCATGAATAAAAGAAAGAAATAGTGTCAGTGGCTGAAGCCTGTTAATAAATATGTGTCTTATCTTATTGTTTGTCTTGGTTGGTCAGCTTTTTCAAGATTTATTTTAAGTTACTATCTCTGCTTAAAAGAAAAAAAATCATGCTATTTGTCCCTATTCCAGCCTGAGAGCAGCTTGAGTAGACTCCATCAGGTTGTCCTTACTTGTGCTTTCATTCTGTCTTTTCCCAAGTATGCAAAACAGGTTAGAGTGCTGGGGGCTTGTTGATGCCATGTAGTCGTGCCTCAAATTGCATAAACATGTGCAGTCCCAAATAGCTTTGTGTAATATGTTCCCTATCGAGTAGAGTTAATTGCCAAAGTGTAATTTTTCAGCATCTGGTGTAGGCTATTTTGCTTGCCTACAAGGAACAAATTTAACCACTGTGAAGTTTTCTCCAGCTGAAGGCAGAAATACTTGTAATTGGTAGGTCTCTAATATGTTGAGGCTTCCTCTGGGGAGAGTGTTGCTAAGTTTTTTACAGCTAGAAGCCACTCTCTGTACATCATTTCAAAACCCAGAGTTGTGCGAGGCCTAATGTGAGGGGAGTAAAACGAGAAATTTCTTCCTAAATAAATTTCAGCTGCAGTATTTTAGTGTTAAGATCTTCTGAATGTGTGGTTGTTGCGGAAGTGGTTGTGTTCATACACAACTTTTCCCTGTATAAATAAAAAGTGGATGGCAGTGTTTGTTAAAACAAGGATGTTTTACTTTCTGAAGCTCAACAAATCAGGAAATAGAAAAAGAAAAGCACAAACTTACTTTACAGCTTCAGCCTTTCCCCATAATGTTTACATTTTGTGGTGGTTTCAGGTTTTTTAAATCCAGATTTTACATTATTGAAGATAATAGCAGATAGTGTTTCTTTTGCTTTTTTGTACTGTAAAATACTGACTTCTGTTGTAGGAATGCAATAATGTCATGGAGGCAAAAGGTGCTTTTACTGATGACAAGTGTAGAACCTTATTTAGATAGGCATTGCTTTAGTTCAAGAAGAGGCTGTTTTGGTTTAAACAGAAGAGGTTTATGGTACATATTTCACATCTCTGATTCCATGTAATGCATAAATATGCTATCTGCAAGTGCTGCCATGTTATCACAATGCATAAGAATGCTCACTAAAATTTTGCTTTGGTCCTCCATCATGACGCCATCTGTAACAACTGTGCATTAGATTTTATTTTGCCAACACTGTCTTCTGGTATAAAGAAATGTTAATGTGTTTTGAAAATTTGGATATACCATTTTAAGGGTTATGTTATTCAGAACAAGAGCAGGAAATGACATTAGATTTTTTTTTTTTTTTTTTTTTTTAAGAAAAAAACTTGTTTGTCCACAACAGCTGCTTGGAGGGACACATCATAATATTATGTTGGTACAAAGAGTGCCATGCCTCATTTTCTGGCAAATCTGTGTCATAGGGTAGTTGTTTTAGTGACAGAGAACTAAATATCAGTCTTTGTTTACCTTGTAAGGTTGTGTCAAAGCTATTTCCAGTCTATTCTCCTCTCTTTCTTTGCACATGAATGTCTGAAGCATTTCACCTAAAACATTAAAACCATGTGTTTAATACGTTGTTGTGTTGGGGTTTTTTGGTGAGGTGCAACATTTCCCATGTTTGTATTGTCCACCACCCCCACCCTGCAAGCAAACCTTGTTCTTAAGGTTGGTTTATCAGGAGCTCCATGTCTGTGGCTGCTGTTTCAGTGTGTGTAGTAGTCTGTTCACTGATTTCAGAGAAGTCTTTCACCTGACCTGCTTCTCTGTTGACATACTAAGTATGTGTGTTCAGAATACTGTTCTTTATTTGCAGCATGCTGTATTGGATGAAATATTGAGAAACTGTCCTAATAACTTACATTATTATAACAGATAAATGATATTGATTCTAGCTTTTTTTTTTTTTTTTACTCACTCCCCCCTTTTTTTTTCTTCTTTTTTTGGGCCTTCTTTTGGTGAAGAGACCAGAGCAATTTAATACATTATTTGGCACCAGTTTTGGTGCAAATACAGTTTTATCAAGGAGGGAAATAGAGGTTTTCTCATTCAGTTGTCACTGATATTAGGAATGGTGAAGAGGTAAGACAGCAAGTTTTTAAAATTATTTCAGACAGATTTGCGGATATCAGGTATGCTTAGAAAGAAATGGCTCAAACCTTAAAGTTTTAAGTGTATGTTTGAGGTGCTTGTTGATCCATCTCCAAAAATTTTGGATGTTGCCTTCAATTGCTTTTGTCACAATCACACTCTTATGATTGGACACACTTGGACTTTACATCTCCTGGTTAAGCATACAGATAGCTAATATACCTACTGACAGCCACCAAATGGGCAAATAATTTTCTTTCTTAGAGAAACCATCAACCAGTGAGCTTCCCTAATAATGATTAATATAGGAAAGTTAAGTTAATCCCATCTTAAACTTCATCTTTCCTTTCTATAATTCCAGTTCAGGGACAAGATGTATCTTCTCAATACTTTAAATGAAATCCTAAAATGGTATTGTCATTTTCCTAATCACCAGAACTTACCATGTATGTAATTCCAGGGTGGGAAGGAGCCCTTTGGATAGGCTGCAGTGATCCATTTGCAGCAGGATACACTCAGGAGTGTTTGGGGAAACAAGTCCTCTGACCTCTGGAGGTGTTCAGCCAGTGTAACAGACCATAACACGCTCTGACTGACATACAGAGCGAGAGACAAGTGCAATTGTTGAGAAACATCTCAACAATGATGGATCACCCCAGTGATGTACCTGTTGCCTATTTTCAAGTTATCTTGTATTTTATGATACCAGCCAGCCCAGTCTTAACTTTTGTTAGTTATATGTAGCCCTGTTGCATATATATCAGATATAATGAGGCTATACCTACTGAATGCCTGTCTGGCATTCAGTAGGTATAGCATACTAAATTACAGGGAGCATTACACAAATTTATGTAAAAACCCTGACATGGCTTTTTAAAGCATCAGAAATAGTCTCATTTCATGAGCTGTGTTAATTCAGTTGTGTAATATGTCCATTAAAAGAGTGTGCAGTAGAGGGTGGGGTAGATTTTGTCAGAACTTGCTAAAATGTGTTTAGAATGGTGCTGCATATGGGCAAATAATACACTAAAGTAAGGAAAGAGAAGTGGTCTCCAGAGTTTTCTTTCCATTCTTTTCATTGAGTGATCTTACTTTTTTTTTTGGTTTTCATTTGTGATTCTATCTGTGTTTCTTCTTAGATTAGGACAATATTTGATTTCTTTATGGTAAGATGCCTTCTCTAGAAGAGTTACTTAGGGCTTCCCACTGTATATATGTCTGCTTTATTTTCCAGGAAGCCATTGTATGGATTGTTTCAATATAATTCCAGTATGATTGGACTAGAATCATTAGCCGATCCCTCAGATACCTGGGAAATTATAGAGACTATTGGGAAAGGCACTTATGGTAAAGTCTATAAGGTTGCTAATAAGAAAGATGGAAGCTTGGCAGCAGTAAAGATTCTGGATCCGGTCAGTGTAAGTAAAAAATATTAAATTTTGACTTCAATGTTAGTTTATAAGAATCCTCACAGATGAAATGTAAATCAAATGTCTAAGATATTGAGAACATCCAGAAGGGAACAATTTTACAGAATGCATTAACAGAAGGAGTTTAGTACCAGCAACTGAATGACGCAACTTAAAATTTCATCATCTTATTTGAGGACAGCATTTGCCTTCTTTCTATTTTAGGTCTGTGTAATTCTTCTGCTACAAATTTAGTTATCTTTGCTTGGAGCATGCAAATTATGAGAAGGCACAGAGACATTCCTCATAGGGCCTACTGTAGCAGGGAAAATACAAGATGCTGTTAACCATAATGTTCTTGTTTTATTCTGTGTATTCCCTAAAATAATTACTTTTCCCATCATGGAAGCACTGTGAACTTTATGATATTTTAGCATTACCTTTTATACGCAGATAATAGTGTGAGGCAGTAGTTGAGATAGAAAGAGAAGAGCACA
The DNA here is from genome assembly GCA_013397865.1 of Struthidea cinerea. Lineage (NCBI taxonomy): Eukaryota > Metazoa > Chordata > Aves > Passeriformes > Corcoracidae > Struthidea > Struthidea cinerea. The sequence goes on along the minus strand of VZTI01000348.1, from coordinate 40,460 downwards.
TCCCAGATCCTCAGAGGTACTTCTGTGCCAGCTCTGGTTTTAGTGGGTATTAAATGCCTAGCTTCCCATGAGAAGCAAGGCCCTAATTTTCAGTGGAAGATTTAACTGGCAGCTGTTCAGGTTGGATCAAACTGGAATTTATCATGACAGCTGGGCTAAAATATTTACTAAAAAATGTTATGTTTCTGTCATCAACCACTACTGAAATTCATCGTGGTTTTCTCTTGTATAAATCTGAGGAAGGCACAAGCTTAAATTTTCTAATAGTCAAGTCTGTGCAGAAGCAAGGAAAGTTTCAGTGCTTAAGCACTGTTCTGAGTTGTGGCCTGTGTGCTGGTATGAACAGTATTTTGTAATTGTCACAGAATTCTTCCATTAACAAATACCTACTAATCTTTTCTTATTTCATGGGTAGTTATTTTGTCTCTCTTTCAGTATTTCTGGTGTATGTCTTTTATCAGAAGAATGTATTTGGTTTCATTGATGGCCTGTTTGAGGTTTTGTGAAATTGTTCTCTGTTTAGTCCTATCTGATGACCATAGAAAAAAGAATAAATAAAAGGCTCATATATTTACCTTTAGCTCACATGTTAAAAACATGCTTCATTTAAAACACGTTAAAAGTCGTACATATGTAAATTTCTTACTTAGACAACTGAGCAGAGTTAAGTATAATTTTTAATTTTCTTCTTGAGTATATTATGCACTGAAAGAATTCTTGAAGAGCAACTGCTTGATTTACAATCTTCACTTTTTTGTATGTAAGAAAAGCACAAGTGGCACAATTCTGTGTGCATTAAATGTCCCGTATAGTGTACTTTAAGCTGCATTAAAGTAAAACTATTTAGAAGTACAAACTAATTAAAAAATAGTTCTTTTTATCCATGAGAGTTTGTTCTTGCTTTATTGGGAGTCACTGTCTTTATATCTTCTGTATGTTTGTGTTTTTTATTTAGGATGTAGATGAAGAAATTGAAGCTGAATATAATATTTTGCAGTTTCTTCCCAATCATCCTAATGTTGTTAGATTTTATGGGATGTTTTACAAAGCAGATCAGTATGTGGGAGGACAGCTCTGGCTAGTACTTGAGGTAAAAACATTTTGACGATATTACGTCTTACCTTTGCAAATGTGGTTGGGTTTTTGTTTGTTATTGCTAAAGGAGTCATAGTCTTGCATGATTTTCTGACAGATGATGTGTGGTAGCCTACTGTTGAAAATCAGATCCAAACTTAAAATTTTGTTTAATAGAGAATGGTCTTGCATTTAATTTCTGTTTAAATTGCTACATTCTGCCTCCAAAATAAGCAGATCCTTTTGGTTTTTTCTTGTTAGAGGAAACATTAGATAAGACATTTATCTAAACTTTTGGGGAACTTGGGCATTTGAGGGGAATGCAAACAATGATGAAGTAGTGGCATGGAGGGTAGTTAACAAATAAGCTACCTACTGCAAAAGTGAACAGAGAAAGTGTTTTATGGTAATTTTAAACTAGGAGCTAGTTGTTGGGAATCTAGCAACAGAAATGCCTTCTATTAACTCTTTGTGTTCAGTGGCAATCAGTATTCTTACAATGTCAAATGTATTTTGGTGGTCTTGTTTCCACTTTAAGTGACTGCCAAAGGTGCTTGTGAAATGAGGATTTCTTTCTAGGCTTAACTGATACAGAACTCTGCACAGGCGGTTACTGCTCTGATGAGCAGTAACAAACCATTCCAACCTTTCTTTCTTTCACAACTAAACTGGTAAAAACTAGGATTCACTTTTTAATTATTATTTCAGAAATTCCACTCCCTGTTCTTGAATGATGACTAGAATCAGAATAGGGAATCTTTATTTCCACTACGGTTTGTGGAATCCCAACAAAACATCTAACTTTTATCTACTGGAGCAGTATGTAGCTTAAATGAAAACTTTTAAATGTGTTTTCCTCTTAAATTTCAGTAACTATTAAAAAGAGACCTTGGTATTTTCAATTTGGCGTTGGGTTTTTTGTGTGCATGCTGGCTTTGTGTCAAGTTTGGGCTTGGTTTCCTATGTGTTTTCTTTTTTAATAAAAGAGTCTTGTCTCTAAAGATCTATCAAGTGCCAAATGACAAAATTTTATAGAGCAAAATCATCGTACACTCTATGTAATAAAACTGAATGTAGAATTTGAGCAAGTTGTATATGTGTGTAAACTTTATAAATTAAGTATGTGCATTTCAGGTGGTTTTTGGTGCACATAATCCAAAGTTAGGAAGAAATTTGACGTTATAAAAAAAGGATTTTCCTTATATGGAAAAATTTACCAGATAAGCCAAACTATTCCTTGCCATGGAATTTACAGTAGATTTATGTATGCATAGCGGTGACTCATGATATTATAAATTAATGACACATTTTCAGTAAAAGGGAATGTACAAAGTATTGAGACTTTGATCCCTGAGTATTTGATTAAATACATTCATTTGATGTGTGACTTCCAAAATTTGTAGTAAAAAGGTAGATTTTTTTTTTTTTTCCTTTAGGCACAATTTTGCCATGTTTACTCACAAGCAGGACCTTACTTTGATAAGTGCTTGTGATGAGGAAGGTGGCAAAAGTGGACCCCTTAAGTGTTTTTATGGTGATGGAAGTCTTGGACAGCTGTAAAGCAAACTTCGCTACTTTTCCATTTAAATGTGCATCTCTCCACCTTCTGAAGTATTAACATTAGGTATAAAGTGGTAATTAAGTTTTCAAATTAATCTTGTTCTAGCTCTTTGCTGAGTGTCAAGAATAGTGTCACAGACAGCTGCAGTAGTGTTTGTGGGATTTATTTTTGAGTCAGTCATTCATTTAACATATCCTACCAACTAGCTGTCAGTCTATATTATTTTTCAGTCGCAACCAGCTTGAGGTTTTTTTGAAGTTAGGGCATACTTTTATATATTTTATTTGCAGGCAAGAGATAAGTTTAGTATAGCCTGTCTAAACAGAACATTTAATGCAATGAAAGCAATAAAAAGAAAACTTTGACTTAATGACTTGTCAGCAAATGCTTAACCATGGGAAAAAAAACATGTACTTTCATGTAAATGCATATGAGGGTTGATATTGACCTGAATGTTCCCACAAATTTATTAAAGATAAGAAAAGAATTCCCTACTAATGAATTAAAAAATAAAGTCAAATTCCTACAGAACTTATCGATGTTTTAAGTGATGAAATTTTGCTTCGAGGTCCTTTCCATGAACTAAAACTTCTAGTCTAGTGAAATTTTTTTGATGCAAGGGGAATTAGTAGCAAGTTAAGGAAGGTATTACCATATAACAGAAATTAGTGGTTGAACTGATGCACAGTTCATAAAAGCTTTTTGATAGATGCAGATCTTGAGAGTTTGTATAACTTCATACTATTCTCCTGATTTATGCTGTGGTTTTTTAAATCGATAATGTAAAATGAACTTGTGTTGAAATGACTGTGATTCTCTGGCAGAAACGTTGGTAAGAGTGCTGGCCACTAAAACAGGCATAGACGAGAAAATTCAGTGAAAGAAAGGCAGTCAGTTCTCCCATCTTTTGTTTCTTTCGGTCAAACAATTATGAATATCAAAGTAATAAAAGGAAAGAGAGAGGAGAAAGGGTAGATAACAGTACCTGCTGAGAATGGCATGGACAGCAAACTAAAGGTGTGGATGAGAACATATTTACTAAGATTCTAATTTTACTTTTTCTCCTCCTCTTTTGATATTTGGCAGCCCATTAGTAGAAAATGCTTGCAAGAAGCTTCTTTTCTGGATTAGAATGTTTCTCTGTTGTTGACAGCACATGGCATCAAATCTTAGTATAAGATATGGCTTCTGTTTATTTTATATTGCCTGCCATCAGGAGCACTGATGGAGTGAAAGTTTAAAATGACTAATTTGTTACTTCCCAGTTATGAAGAGCATCAATCTTTCCTGTCTGGCCTTTGCACAGAAGGATTTTTTCAAAAAGACAATGCATGTATTGTGGTGAAAATACTCAGATAATGTAAATTGGATTTATAAATCCTCTTTTAACACTGAAATAGAGTCCTGTTCCTAATATTTTTTTTAGTTGCATTTTATAAATTACACTTTATAATTTTCAGTTTTCACTTCCCTCCCCGCACTCAGGCTGCTGTGATTTATTATTAACATCGCTAATAAAATGAGTTCTGTGTTTCCCAACTTGTGTTGTAGCACAGTTTTGCATGGCAGGTGTTTATAGCCTAAACAAGTACATTGAGTAACTGAGGACTTGTCTTGCTTTTTTTCCCTCCTCACAACTTCCCCCTTTCCAGCTGTGCAATGGAGGTTCTGTCACAGAGCTTGTCAAAGGCCTGCTGAAGTGTGGCCAAAGGTTGGATGAAGCTATAATCTCATACATCTTATATGGTGCTCTCTTGGTAAGGATGTTCATTGGACTTGTAATGACAGCAGAGGGTGCAATTTACTTATCGCATGCATACATTTTCCATTTATAAAGTATGGTAATGTTAACAATATTACACGGGCTATTACAGCAGCAGGGGTTGTATAGAGGCATGTAATCCGGTGGACGGCTGTTTCTGTAGACTATGTGCAGATTTTCTTCATTACATTCCCTAATAGTAGGGTAATTGTTTTTAAATAAGGGAGTAAACTTATTTTTGTTACTGCTGGTATATAGGGCCTTCAGCATTTACACAATAACCGGATCATTCATCGTGATGTGAAAGGGAACAACATTCTCCTGACGACAGAAGGCGGAGTCAAGCTCGTTGACTTTGGTAATGACCACTTCCCCTTTGTTTTCTTGATACGTGCAGTTTAGCCAAAGGCGTCTGTTTACTTTCCCCTGGGAAGGCAGAATGTCACAGCGAGAGACTTTTTCAGAAGCATACTCAGAACTATTTTAAGAAGGAAAAATGCAAAAGGAAACCAATCACAGCAGGAATAAAAAATCTGACTAAAAATTAGTAATAGAGTTTTAACTTTTAAAAGCTTAAACGTAATTTAATAATTTTTAAAAGTTCTGAAAGTAACATTTTATTTACAAAGCTCTTTTGCATTTCAGAAGAAATGTCAGTTTCAGGAGTTGTCCTCCTAATTTAAATTTAGATATTCTATCTTTTGCATATGAAAAGGAAACATTCTTTCTGAAATGGCTTTTGATAGCCTTAAGCATGTTTTTTCCCCTCTGAGCAGAAGGTAAAATAGTCCCTTGGGTCCAAAACCAAACATCCATTTAATTTGTGATTATTGCTCTTAGATTTGAGCATTGCCAGTCTGGGAACATCATAAGAAACAAGAGGGAGAAAGGGAGGGAGAGTGATAGAAAGGGACTTGGCAATAGATTTAAAGTCAGTTCAATTTTTTTTCCCTTTGAACATGCACGTAGAAAAATAAATAAATGCTTTAGTCCCTCAGATATGTATGCAAGGGAGTGCACAATTTTATTAAAGGTAACAGAAGAAGATTATTAGTAATATGATTTATTAATGAAACCATATGATGCATAAGGTAATCGCCATTGAAAATAATGTTATGTGAATAATGTGTTTGTTTAGCAGTACATGAAGGTAAAGAAAAATATTCACAAAATGAGAGTAGGGTAAAATGTTATGTAAAAAAAAATCTGCAAATAATAATATTCTTAAAAAATCCTAAAATATTAAATTTATGCAGTGAAAAGAAAATTGTATACTGCTGATGTCATGGTATTGTAAATTTAACACACATATATAGTGAAGATGCTAAAGTAAGCTGGCACGCCGGAGGTGCCTTAGTATCCTCTAGGGACAGAAATTCATTATTTTCAATTGTAAAGGCAGCAATTAAAATAGTGCTAGGAGAAACATATGACCTGAAGCAAAATTTGGAGTGAGTCCCTGACTTAGTACAAGAGAGGAAGATCCCTTCACATTTGGGGGGATTTTGGCAGTCTGATCTTTGTTTTTACTCTATTATGGGAAAAGTTGGTTTTTCTCGCCAAAGCAAAATGTTATTATCAGATGTATTAAAGGCCTTAAAGACAGATCAGTGTGCTGCAACCCCAAGTGGCACATTCAAGGAAACTGAGATTCCCAGTCTTTCTGGTGTCCCGCAGGTTTCTCTGATTCCACATTTAGGTTTCAGGGGTTTTCTCCTACTTTTTAAGTTATGGCAGTAGCACTAGAAAATCACAACAAATACAACAGGTTGAGAAATAAATGAGACTTAAATCTCGAGCGTTCCCTACTGCTTAACAGTTAGGAAATGCCAAGAAATGCCCACATATCTATGGGATCTCTGACTAAAGAAGTATCAGGCGCCAAGCTTTTATTAAGTTGCTGTTTTTCCTGTCTTGTCCACTGCTGTAGCCACAGAACGGTCTCTGGGAATGATTTAGGACTGAGTCACAGGTGATACTGTTTGTAGAACTGTTTTGTCTTGTTTTTTACAGAAAGTGGAAGAGAAATAGTGAAATTGCAAGGAGTTCAGGAAGAGCAGGGACTCACAGTTGAGACAGTTAAATGGCATCAAATTGGAGCTTATTCTTGCTTCTGCCAGTGTTTCTCTGTGATGCTGGAGGGTCACTTACATCGAACTCTGTTTCTCATTTTCCCAATAGCCAGTTTGAAACATCTTGTCCTCCTTTGCAGAAGAACTGTGTGTTCTTGAACTGCAGCTGAGATCTATTATAGCTCTACTTGAGGCATGTGGAGTGCCTGAAAACTGAAAGATCTCAGATTAAGTACCCAAATACAGTGGATGCTTTGGGTATTTTTAGGTTAATCCCTGGAACTAATAATCCTCTGCCATTTTGTGGGAATGTTAAGAAGATTTGTTGTTTGATGAGTGGGGAAGGAAATATGTCAAAAGAAAAAGAAAATAATAATTTTAGATTTAGTATAGGATTGGATATATTAAATAAGTAGTGAGAGTTCAAATCAGTGGGGTTAAAAAAATTAAATTACTACTTATTCAGTGAATGCTATCCATTCTATCCAGAGAATGAGATGGAATCTTGCCTAAAAAAATGGTGCTTCATATTCAAGGCTGTACATACGGATATTAGGTCACAGAGAGGGTTACACAGATGTCTTTGAGGCTTTTCTTTCCTTTACTGCATGACTTTGCATCTTGTTTTTTCAACGTAACACACGTTTCTTCCCTCAATTGCTGTCGACAGCATTATATATTTGAATAAATGATGGTCACAGTAAATTGACCCAAAATGTCTGCAACTTATCATTCATTTATGCTCCTGCTCTCCCTCTCTCAGCTCTTTGGTATTCTGCACTGTTTTGGAATATCCCTAGATAGCAGCTATGAATTAAGCTGGCTGAAGAGAGATCACAGTGAAATGGACAGAGGCTTGTTGTATGTCCTAGCCATTAACTGTTTCACAGCAGTACTGAGGAAAACACTGAAGACTTGCAATTACACTGAAAAATTAAAAACAAATATGGAATTTAATGTTGGAATCTGAAATCAAATAATTTAACTTATGAATCTCATTTTTTTATTTATTGGCAGCAGTCAAGGTGTATTATGTGTTTCTGCTCATTTTTGTCTCTGGGTAATGCCAAAAGAGCAAACCATTGTGGCTTTTGTTTTTAAAAAATGTTAAAGCGAAATGTATTTCTAAGTCAATATTGGCTTTGTGTCACCTCACTGGAATGCTACTGATCTGAACTCATTCAATTATATGTTGACCAGAGCAGAGAAGATTTGCTGTCAAAGTTCATTCTGATTTGTTAAATCAGAATGTTTGATTGCACTCTAGTTCATTCTTTTGGTTTTTTTCAGTTATACTTCAGTAGTTCAGCCCCAGTCAGCAAAGCTCTGAAGCTAATGTTTTGTTTTATGTGCTTAATTCCCTAAATACAAGCTGCAGTGTGAGCTTGAGCTTCTGAGCTTTCCTCATTAGGGAAAGATTTAAGCAAGTGCGTAAGTGTTTTGTTGAACAGGAGCCTCTGCAAGTACGCTAGTGAACAAATTTCCGGCTGTGGTGTTTGGGCAGTAAATTTCTGAAACAGAAGTTTTAAAGTCATGTTGTAATTTTAATAGTTCCCATTTATACTTATGAAAACAGCAGAAAGAAACCTGGGATATTTATGTGACAATGGAATTTTTGAGTTTGAATGAAAATGCTTCAATCTGAGAGTCATTCACAAAAAAATATCTCTCAGAAACTCTGACAACAAGCTGAAATTAATCAAACAAATAATTTGCACCTACTTTGGCCAGGCATTCTGCAGCTGTGCTCACAACGTTTGCGTTTTGTTTTCCAGATACTTGAAATAAAGTTACCAAAATGGCAATTAATTTGAAGCCAAGTTTCTTTGATCTGTTTTGTTGCAGGTGTTTCAGCCCAGCTCACCAGCACACGGCTGCGTAGAAACACCTCAGTGGGAACACCCTTTTGGATGGCACCTGAGGTAGGCAGATGTGCCTGTCTGGGTTGTCTCCATTCCTTGCAATACACACTTTGTTGCCACTTCCCCATAGTAGGAGGGGATCTTTTCTTCCCTCCCTTATGGCTGTGTTTCTGCTTTACATCTTGTCCTCTGTTCAATTAAAAATAATATACTATTGGAGTATACAAAATGGATTTCTAATAATCATTATTTTCTTCTCTGTAGTGTTTCCATTAAAGTGCAGAAAATCTACAAGTAACTGAGGGTCCTGATAATGTTATGACTTTCCAGTCAAATATTGTATGTTTCGGGATGCTCCATGATGTAAATACGGACTGGGGGGAGAAGGAGGAATTCCTTCTCTCCAGTCTTGCTATAGGCTTGCGTGCTGCAAACCCCTGACTGACCTATGTGCTCTTTAACCTTAATCATTGACTGGGGACCTTTAAACTTAGGGACATGGGCTAGCATAGATTAAAAATGGAGAAAAATAATATACAGGTAGCTTAGCCCATATTCCAGTATCTTAGATCCTGTTTTTACATACTACTATCCAGATGTAACCGTTTGCCTTCTATTTCATGAAGCTCTAAAAAGTTTTAACACATTGTTGAGCAAACGTCCCATTTGTACTTTACCAAATTTTGGGGTGAAAGATATCAATCTTTTCCCTCCCTGCTTTAAGGAACACAAAGTACTTCTGAAAGATATGAATTATAAAATTTAAAAACAAGGATTGAAACAGGAGTGGTCTGTTTATTTGTAAGTTTTTCAGCCTTTGTAACAGTACAAGCCTCTTTTCTGTTGAAGGCCATATGAAGTTTGGGGAATTTGGGATGGAATTTATATCCATTAGAAATGCACACAGGTTTATTTCTGTATGTCAAAGAGTTAAAAGTATTGTGCAAACATTTGTTTTAAAACATCTCATGCTTTTTATGGATCTGTTTTTGTTGCTCAGGAGGGCTGATTATAGCTGAGCAGAGAAAAGACGCTGCTGTAACGGGTCTTAAATTGATCTTGCACAGTCTCACAAAGAATGGTTTATATTTTACCATCTCCATAACAACCAGTTTACGTCACAAAGGAGACAGAAGATACCTTAGAAACCACTGTGCAAGCATTATTTATGGCATCACCTTGGTTGGAGACATTTCTAAAATGAGACCTCTATAAAATATTTCTCTAGATAATAATGGACATATTATGAAGGATTTTATTGAACATGGATTATTATGGGTTATTTTTATGGTACTGTTTTGCTTGAATAATTGCCATCAAGGGCAGTAATCATATCAAATTTATTTTCCCTTTTGTGTTGAAAATACTTATTCTCGTGGCAAAAAGCCAAAGAGAGAAGCAGATATTTTGATCTGAAAAATTTTGACCTAAAAATACAACACACATGTAACCAAAGTGTATTATGTACGTAGCACATCAAACAGGAACAGGAGTAGCTTTGAATACTTACAGTTTTGAAAATATCTGTTGAAATAACCACCTCAGTACCATATACATAGTAACCTGTATCACAATTTTATGCCTGTGTGAGATGTGCCAGGTTTCATAGGTGTACCAATCTGCAAAACGGCTGTAAGGTGCTTAGGTATCCATTATGCTGCTGTTGAAATGGCTTTTAAATAACAGGTTGCGTAACATACTTGCTCAAGTCACTGCACATAAATATATGTCATATAAATGACAGGTTTCAAGTGATGTGCAAGATGCAATTTACTTTTGTTTCTGGGGAGATCTTTCTGGTATTTTTAAAATATGCACCCAAATTTTTATGTGAAAGATGGAGTATTAGGACTGCAATAAGATGAAAAGGTGTGCATGGGTAACAGTTTATTAGGAAGAGTGTTTTCTAGATGAGACTCTGGTGAGATCAGTAAACACTAGAAAGACACTTAACTTAGTTTTTTGCACTCATTTGCAAAAAAACTTCCTGCCTAAAGGTTTTTGACCTTTAGAATAGAATGGAATTTATGTCAAACCCCAAAATATCACAAAATAACTGATCAGGAATGAAATGTTACTAATCAGAGAAATAGAAAGCATGAAGACTTTTTTTTTAATCTGACTTTATCTACATGTGAAACACAGGTGCCTTGGTCAATGCAGGCAATCATGGGATCTCATCTGACAGTGAGAAAGATGGATTTAATCTGAAGGGGGAGTGAAGAGGGGAGATGAAAAAGCTTGCCTTGGAGGAAGAGACTACAGTAGTGTTTTAGAGTAGAACAAAGCTGACAGGAAATAATTTCCAATGTAAACCCTTGGAAAATAAAACCTGGAGAAGAATGATGGAGAATGTTTTAAGCTGACAGGAATAACTAGATGTAAGCAGGAGACAAATTCTCTGGAAACTGGAATCACTAGATCGGTCTGTTAAATGAAGCAAACCATATTTTAAGATTAGGTTTGCAAAACATATCAAAGGGGTTATATGGCACGATACTTGGAATAGCAAAAGTTCATAGGAAAATAGCGGTGACTGAGGGTGGCGTAAGGAGGGTTCAGTGTTCTTACTGGCAGCACTCAAAGCAGCAGCTGAACATTTTTGAGTGACTCAAGCACCTTGGCTCCTTTTTTTCTGATGACTCTGAGGCTTGTTTAGCAGTATTAGGACAAAAAAGATCTGTCCTTGAGCATTTTTTTTGAGCAGAGCTTGTGATTAACAAAAATTTTGCTGAAAAATGAAAATACAGGTAAAAATTATGTTTTGAGGAAGCAACAGAGGAACATGACAAGGGTAAGTCAGTTTGAGGGCAGCTTTAAAGTAGACTCACTGATAATTAATAATAATTGTTTAACCTAATTAATATTGTTTTATGGTTACAAACGTAGACTTTCAGAAACTGAAACACTGCATACCAATAAAAGATAAATAAGGCAGGATAGTGTTAGTATGTTTAAAGCTGCCTGTTAGCAAACACTTAAGTTACCTAGAATCTGCTTCTCTTGTGCTGAAATAAATTGTGCTATATGCTAGCAGGATGAATCAGATTTGCAGCTTTTGTACTGAACTGCCTTTGCATCTGTGGTTCTAAGCATTAACATTAGTCTTGTTTCCAACTTCCAGTGCATAACTGAACAAAATCTAGTTTAAGTAGAATTGCAGATTTCTTTTTCCACACATATGATTAGATTATCATGATCTAGCTGAAAACTTGACTCGAAACAAGCTCAGTTAGAATATCACAAAATAACTGAATCACAGAGTCAAGTAGGTGGAAAAGACCTCTGAGATCATTGAGTCCAACCTATGACCAACCATCGTGTCAACTAGACCATGGCACTGAGTGGCATATCCAGTCTTTCCTTAAGCACCTCTGGGGAGTGTGACTCCACAATCTCCCTAGGCAGTCCATTCCAATGTTTAATCGCCCTTTCTGTGAAGAAATTCTTCTTAATGTCCAACCTAAACCTTCCCTGACACAGCTTAAAACTATGACCTCTTTCCTGGCTCAGGTTGCCTTTGAAAAGAGCCTGCCCCCCACCTGGCTACACCCTCCTTCCAAGGAGTTGTAGAGAGCGATAAGGTCCCCCCGAGCCTCCTCTTCTCCAGGCTAAACACCCCCAGCTCCCTCAGCTGCTCCTCACAGGACTTGTGCTCCACACCCCTCACCAGCTTCGTTGCCCTTCTCTGGACACGCTCCAGCACCTCCATGTGCTTCCTGAACTGAGGGGCCCAGAACTGGACACAGCACTCAAGGGGTGACCTCACCACTGCTGAGTACAGGGGGACAGTCATTGTCCTGGCCCTGCTGGCCACACTATTCCTGATACAGACCAGGATGCCACCGGCCTTCTTGGCTATCTGGGCACACACTGGCTCGTGTTCAGCTGCTGTTGACCAGCACTGCCAGGTCCTTTCCCACTGGGCCACTTTCCAGCCACTCCGCCCCCAGCCTGTAGGTGCTGTATACTCGATCTCCTCATCCAGATCATCAGTGAAGATATCAAACAGGACTAGGCCCAACACTGATCCCTGGGGGACACCACTGGTGACCAGACACCCACTGGATGCAGCACCATTCTCCACCACTCTCTGGGCCCAGCCATCCAGCCAGTTCTTAGTTCAGTGAAGAGTGCACCTGTCCAAGCCATGTGCTGCCAGCTTTTCCAGGAGTATGCTATAGGAGATTGTGTCAAAGGACCATCACGTCCAGATAAGCAATATCCACAGCCTTTCCCTCATCCGCTAGGCAGGTCACCTGGCCATAAAAGGAGGTCGGGTTTATCGGGCAGGACCTGCCCTTCCTGCTGGCTGGGTCTGATCCCTTGGTTGTCCTATGTATGACATGTGATCACGCTCACGATGATCTGCTCCATGTACAGATATATGTACATGTTTGGCCCAAATTTAGTTTTAAGAATGGAAATAGAAAAAGATACTTGGAGTCAGAAAGAACTGGAGACATGCTGAAGATAATTTAAAACTGCAGGGAATATGCTGTTATATTTTACTGATAACTGCTAAAAAAATGTCACTGGTGACTGTATAATTACATTTTAAAATGAACATAATTAAAACATAGTTGATCCTTTGAAGGATTTGGTGTTGAAATATGACGTATGACACATGAGTAGGAAAGGCTGTGACATTGTGGTAAAGGTATATGAATTCTGTAATAATGAGTTAACCAGAGGTAAAATCTTGGGTCTGTTTTCCTATTTTCAGAGATATTCAGATGTCACAGTATTATTTAAAGCTGTCTCAATTCTGTGTTTTGAATATTTGTTACCATCCTGCCAGGAGGAAGTAATGATCAGTAAGACTGCCCCAGACAGTTTTCCTTTCTCCTGCTGAATCAAGGCCTTCTCCTAGGATAAAATTCAGTACATCTGAGGATCAGAATAGATTTCCAAAGTGTTAGAACAGGAAGTGACTAGCTTAAATTGTCTTTCTTTTCCCAGTGTTCCTTTGTGTTCTTTTTAAACTTTAAATCTGATCATATGCGTGTGAAGTAAGTCTAATCCTGAAACAATGAATAGTATTTGTGTTGTTTCAGTATGAAGCTGTGTCTCTGCATAATCTAATGAAAAATTAACAAAACTAGGTGGTATGAAGGCACCCCAGCAAGTAACTTGCATTAATGTAGTTTAAAAATATACACAGAGAAAAATATAATTTTGCAAAAACTTCACAGCAACTTTTCTGCTGAAGTCAGTATTTATTACAGTAAGGGCTGTATTCAGGTCTTAGAATTGGGAAAAAATTCATTTAATTGTAAATACATTTCATGTGTAGTTAAATACTGAATTGGGAAAACAGCATAGAAAAGATAAGCCCATCACTAACCTGGGCTTATTGAATCACAGAATCATAGATTTGGGTTGGAAGGGACCTTAAAGTTCATCTATTTCCAAGTCCCCTGCCAGGGAAAGGACTCCTTCCATTTGACCAGGTTGCTCAGAGCCCCATCCAACCTGACCTTAGACACCTCCAGGGATGGGGCATCCACAACTTCTGTGGGCAACCTGTTCCAGTCCCTCACTATCCTCACAGTAAAGAATTTTTTCCTAATATCTAATCTAAACCTACTCTCTCTCAGTTTGAATCCACTCCCTCTTATTCTGTCCCTACATGTTCTTGTAAAAAGTCCCTCTCCATCTTTCTTTTCATGTTTTTAATTAACTCTAAACAGGTACAGTGATACATTCCTGTGAAACAATTTAGTATAGTCTCACCTTGTCATATTTCAACCTATTCTGTTTGCCAGCCCTTTGCTTACATCAAGAGATTCAAGGTCAATTAGCTAAAATTAGCTTTTCACATATGCACATTTTCACTATACTTTTAATTGCCAGCTAAGCAAGGAATTTTGTACATGCTGATTTATAATGAACTGTAAGAATCTGCTAGTTAGTATAAATAGGATATAGATTTAAAGAAAGTATATACACTTACTTTTCTGCCTGAAAACCATTTGAAAAAAGTTGTACGGTGAAAAAGTATGCTTATTTTGTGATAAATAATATTATACCTTCTCTATTAAGGAAAGTTTTGAAAATATTTTAACATCTTCTGTGAAAGTATAATAAGAATTCTCTTACAGCTAATGATAAGAGATAGGTTATGAAATTAGCTCTTTTTACAGTTTTTCAGTTTTGTAGTCTTTTACCTTGTAAATTACAGTAAATGAGAAAAGAGTGAAAGGATAATTTGCAAAAAAAAAAAATCCCCAAACAACTGTCCTTAGAAAAAACCTTTACAGATGGAAATAGACAAGTCTGCTGCTGCTTTTATAGAACTTGTGTGTATCTGGCATCATGATTAATTAACAGTGAAATATTTGAAAATTCCATGCTTTTAAGAAGTAAAAATAATAAATGCAATAAATAAATGTTAAAGATAAGTAGCATTAAATAATTTGTCACATAGGTGATACTATATTAAGCCTAGGGTGAAAAGGAATTTCCCACTTGACATACATTATGAAATTACATCCTGTTTTTCAGGAGGTTAAGGTGCTGGGACACTGCAGTGTACTGGGAATTATTTTTTGGGAATATTAGCTGTCTTCTTGAAATGCAGCTCTGGGTTTCAGTGCAGTGCTGTGGTTCATGTGGAACTAGGTATAGGCATGCCAGAGAGGAACTACTGAAGTGTAAGTGTGGGAAGGCATGGGGGGAAGAGTGGGAACAATTGCTCTAAATAGATAGGTCAAGACTGCATGGAAGAACTAAGGGACATAGAAGTGAAGTGATTTGCTTAAGAGCTTGCAGCGGGTCAGTGGCAGAATGTGGGGTAGAATTAAGTATCTAAATGGCTGCACATGACTGAAATGCCTGTGACTCTGAGATGCCACCTTCTGAGAGCTGACAGATGATTTTTTTTAAATATATTTTTTTGTGAATACAGATTTTTATTTCTTTAAAGAAATAAAGGAAATTGCTGTTTCTGTCCTGGTTTTTCCCCTACTTTCTTCTTTTTCTGTGACTCTGAAACTGAAGCTTTAACAAACTGCTGTAGTAAGGAGTTATATTGAAGTTGTGTAAAGTCCAGAATGAAAGCAGTGGATGTAGAAAGCTGAATTGAAATACAGAGGTTTCTTTAAAGGGCATTACGTACAAGAGAGGCAGAGAGCACAGTGGGACAGCACCAGCAAGCTCTCCATCAAAAGCGGTGTCTGGCAGAATGCATCACCTCCTCCTTTGCCCCCAGGAGAACTGACCTCCACCTGGGCTAGCATGGCAGGAAGGAGTTGAAAAGTACATGGCAGCTGGAGGAAATCTCAGGGAACGTTGCCAGTAATGTTGATGACATAGCCGTAGTCTTATGAAGGGATGTGGAGGAGTTCTTTCTATTTTGTTTTAACAGCTATGGAGGGGTTGTAAAGCTTTCATGTAGGGTGTTTAAAGATTTAAAAGACAAATCAAAACAACAAGCCCAAAACGTCAGAGAAAATCAGTTCAATACCACGTGGGTCTGCACTGAGTTGCCTACATGAACTGTGTTTACTTAGGAGGATGGAGTTGGCTCTCAGTTTTTGCCTTCTTTGTGAAAGACAGTTTGAAAATCTGTGTGAGGTGTGTAGTATATGTAGTTACTGCTCTGGAGTAAATGTGTGGATCAGAAGCAAAATGTGTCAATTATATTATTATGAGCAGTATTGAGTTTGTGATGGTCTCATGGTATAAAAGCAAGATTTGTGTGCTTGAAAGCCTGTCTGTTTTTCCTTACTGTATCATTTGGTCCAATAAAAGGTATTATGCTCCCCTACAAATGTAGCCTGTTCCCAGAGCAGTCTAGTGGTCTCAGGAATATTTCCCTTGGATGAGTTAAAAATAAAAATTGATTACTCACAGCTGTTAAAGTTTGACTACTTGACATATAATTAATTTACAATGAATCAGTATTAATTGTTATAATCACTTATAGGACTTATTTTAAATGTTATTTACTACTTATTTTGGTAACATTTATAACAATGTAATAATTTTCTGATGTACTATGGAAAAATTTGTATAATGGTACAAAATAGGGAACTGAAATCCAAGTAAGAAAATGTGGGAATAGGGAACTTCAAACACAAAATTGCTTTTTTAAATTTATGAATGTGCTTGAAGAGTGGATTGAAAAGAGGGAAAGAGGAAGTGATGGAGAGATAGAGATAGATAAGTATCACTTTGGTTTGTCTAATTCAGTGTCCCTAGTGCTGCTATATGCTATCATGAAAGACTTTTTTGGTTTTGGTGCATAGGAATTAGAAGAATATTTAATACTGTATTTCCAATGTAAACAAATGAAGCTGGGTTGTATAGTGTCAGGTGGAGCCCAGAAGTTCGGTTGGTTTATTTCACTTGACTAGCACAGCTAGCAATCTTGTTTTCCTTGCAGCAAGGGTAACAACTTTGTGCCACATTCATTTTCCATGCGCAGTGCTTCTCAGCAGTGCTCACACACCACATAAGCTGCTTAGTTGGCTCCATCAGCTGAGCCTGGCACCGCCTCACTCCAGCAGCAGCAACCCTGCTAACTCCAGGCTCCTTCCTGCAGGTGGGTCAGCAGCACTAATTGTGTAGCAGTCATCTCCAGGTAGCACATCTCTACTGCTGTTATCAGCATATGCTTGCAGCTCTGCTTTGTACAGGCACTGTATATACTGAGGCAAAGTGAAAGTAAGTTCACTTATAATAATTTTGGGTAAACTTAAAGGGTTTGATGTATTTTACTTCACCTAAACATATTATAGCTTCCTCTCTCTGCACAAGTCAGTATGACCACTGTCCAAATAATAGGTAGTTCTCTGTATTACCTGTTTTTCTTCTTTTAAATCCACCTTTGATCTGCTACTGGGCTTGCTGAAGTTCAGAGAAGTATTTGTATTGATTTCAGAACAAGCAGAATTATATCCTTGAATATAAAGTTTTCTTGTCAGGGTGCAAGTCATCTTGTGTATCTCTGTGAATTTTTGTGTTTCTGTAAGAGTTATAAAGCACACAGAATGCCTGGGCACTGACTTCTCTAAATTCCCTCCACTTAGTGTGACTGATTTGTTTATGTACCATTTTTCCAGACCTGTGAATTCCCCATCCCCTCATTCTGTACCGGTATGACCCTTAGTACAATTAGTGTTGACAACTACCATCACACTTTCTGTTTCTCTGTCTGGTGTTTGAATGCTTTTCAGCCTACAGCAGTATGACTGGACATGAAATCATGATGAAATTACAACTGAAACAAAAGGTGACAGCCTGTCTCCTTAGCAACCGGGGCCACTGTGTGCATGCAGTCAGCCCATGCTGAAGTGAAAGACTTGGTGCTTATTCCCGTGATGTTTACTAGCAAATCTCAAGATTAGCTACATCACCCCCTGAAGCTTTGCCATGAACATAACGTTTGCAGCAAAGCAAACTACTTCTTCTGTTTCACTTTTACAAGCAGGGGAAGATTTTTCTGGATATAAAACTGGTACAAATGTGATGTCTTTCCAGAAGGAAGAGAAAGGGAGTAGCATGTTCTTCAGTTTCAGATCATTTCTTCTGGGATCTCTGTCTTCATGCCCCACTGGGCAAAGCGGGCATCAGCAGTGCTGAGCGATACTCTCAGCTCAAAAACTCAAACAAAAAGTTAAGATGTTTCAAAAAAAAAAAGTGTCTCTGTGTTCCAGATAGCGACAGGAATATAATGAGAGATAAATCAATGGCATATTCCTCTTTTGTATTTGGCTTTTAGACATTTTTGCTCTGCGGGGAGTAGCAATAGTTTTCAAGGCAAAACAGGACTGGGGCATTCCCAAGGACTTGGCTGGCTTGTAAACTGTGACTTAGAGAACTCTTTCTTCTTCACATTGCAAGAGTGTTCTCTGCTAGCCAACACATAAAGCAAACTGCTGATGTGCACCTTTCATCAAGGAAAAAAACTATAAAATTTGATTTGTGCTTTAAAAATTGAAATTAGTGGCATCTGTGTTTCTCCAAGGGGTGCATAACTTGGTAAGATTCTAGTAAGTTCCACAGAAAACACTTGTTTCAAATCAAAGTGATTGTTAAGTTCATGTACGTTCTGTGTACCGGGTGAAGAGCAGTTCATTTTGTATCTTTTCTGTGAGGCTAATCTCACTATTGTCAGGCTAATTTTCTAAAACATACTGGTTTGTATGGTCCACTGGCTGATTTTCTTTTAAAAAAAGAACGTATATTAAGCAGAATATTTTTTTTTAAATAATCATTGTGGCATCTATAATAGAATGGAGGAGACTCTAATGGTGTCTAATTCCCCCTGGTTAGAATGGCAGTGTTTTACCATTAGCGTCATTATACTGTCATTATATATGTATTGGAGGTGTAGCTGTTTGCTGTGGAGCAGAAGACACAAAGATGCCTTATACATTCCTTTCTCTTTGGTAGGTAATATACTGTGAAGGTGAAAAAAGCTCTAAGACTTATTTTTTGTTTTTTAAAACAACAGTTGCAGTATATTTTCTTTTCCCCACCCAGTATGAATGCAATGCGTTCCGATGCTAATAATTTTAGTGTAGTTTGTTAAACTTTGTAAGACCAAGATACAGAGCAAAGTTTGTCATCGTCCTGTAGTTAGAAGCAATTGTGATGTCCTTGTAGGGAAAAAATCATGGTATCTTTGAACGTGGGAGACCAGCTATGTGTGTGGCAAAGGACTCAACATACTGATGAGAATCCAGGCAACTTCAAAGGTATTCACCTCCAGGAAATGGGTTCTAGCAGATTTTGTACTAAGCGGATAAATATTTTTCATGTGTTAAAAAAGGAAGGAGAGCACAGTGCATAAAATTAGCCACATATGGATAAGCTTCCAAGCCACGGCCTTGGAAGCCAACTTGGATGACTTTTTTTGAGGAAGGGTTATTGAATATACAGATTATTTGGGGAACTGTATAGAAAACCCCAAAATAATCAAGAAGTATAAGCTTCTTCTTCAATCTCTGAGCAAAATTTCAATGATAGCCTCTTTAGAATATATTATTTAAGTATCTCTGATGGATCTCTATACCAACTTTCCAAATTCTTGCATTTAATCTTTTCTCTCTCACAAATGATGTAAGAATATGAAATTTTAATGAAGGCCTCTGAAACAGGGGTGGTGTTTTAAAGCACTCTGCTTGAGCTGTGTAGAAGCTGTCTCCTGTGCATGATTCAAGAGATAGAGTGATCTCTGTGATGAGATCAAGGCTATAGTGAACATTTTGAAGAACTCAATTTTATTCCAGACCTTTCATTTAAGACATTCTGTTGAACAGAAGGGAGGTGGGGAAATTATCTTTGTGTGACAACTTTGAAAAACACCAGCTTAACTAACAAAGCTGTGCCTCTTCAAGTTGAAGGAAAAAAATCTTTGAATCCTCTTTTGCAGTGCTTACTTTCATTTTTCCCATTTCTCTGGCATAATAATTGGAAAAACTGAGGAGATAGAGTGATCTCAACACTTGTCAAAACATAGATTAAAAATTTGGAAAGGTCTTAATTTTTCTGGACTGATTTGCTCTAGGAAAAGAAAAGGAATTAACTAACTTGCAACTTTATTGCAAACCTCTCCCCCTGAACATTTCAGTAGTATTTTAACTGTGTTCAACATCCCCGATTTCTGATAAAATAAACTATGAGAGCACTACAGTGGGGTCATGAGTCCCAAATAAGAGACGGACAAGTTCTATGGGCCTGTTGGACAGAATCACTACCAGAGTCAGGAATGCCTTTCTTACGTGGAGTTTCTGGAGAAAGTAACTAAGATGTTAAGCTGGAATCAGCAGCTTCTCCAGGAAAGGTTTTTTTATAACAGGTGACTCTCTGCCAGCAGCTACTTGTGTTGCTGACTTGCATGTTGCAATCTGTGCAGAGTGTTGTTCCAAACTGAAGCCCTAACACAGGATTTCAGAAGTAATACAGAAGTTAAAAAAATATAAAATCTCTTCTAGAACAGGTACAGCCACCCTAGGACAGGTTCTTTTTCTCTTAAGTACAAATTATTAAAGATACTTTAAAAAATGAGAAAATTAATGGCAGTTGATACTAGCAATAGGCAGGGATCCAACAAATTTTCAAAGTAATTGTTTAATTGATGAGACTTGGGAAGACAAACTTGAGACAGAATTCCAAATCATAATAAAATGCAGTGAAGCTGCAATTTTTTTCTCATCCCTTTGCAAAGATAAGGGCTAAATTTAAACTTTGGTTTGAATCTCACATTTAGTTTCAGCTTACACAAATAGTTAACATATTAGAATGTGATCAGTGGGTTGCGTGGGAGTGTGTATTAAGTCTGTGATGTAGAACAGTTCTGATGTCAAAGGAGAGATTCCCGTTCACTTCCATTTTTCTTAGACAAGGTATGTGGTATGTTACCTAAGTTTTTTTTTAAACTACTCAAATTTAATAAATGCAAAACAAAACAACAACAACAAAAAAAACCAAACAAAAAAAAAAAAAAGGCAGAAACTACTGATGGAACATCCTTATCTAAAAACCAGCTGTGCAAATTGGTCTATCCTCATGAATAGTCATAGAAGTTAATAAGAATAACATCATTAGGGTTCTCTGCTATTATAATAGGTTTCTATAAGTAGTTCTTTCAAAAATGGAATTTAGTGTTGATGTTCTTTGTATAGATATTTAAAGCATCCCATGGAGCTTAATGTATTTTAAAAAAAGAAACAGATTGCTTTTAAAGAAAACAAACCTAAGAGAAGTTCTAATTTATTGTTACCTTTTTGTGGTGTTTCTTCTGTCTTGTATATACAGGCAAAAATGATATGGATTTGATTACATAGCATTTTAGACATGACTCAAAAAAGAACTTTCATGTTACATTGTATGACATGAATTGTACATTAGGTTAAAGCGTTGGTTTCTCTGCTTCTCTTCTCGTAGGTCATTGCTTGTGAACAACAGTATGACTATTCATATGATGCTCGATGTGACGTATGGTCCTTGGGAATAACAGCTATTGAACTGGGGGATGGAGACCCTCCTTTATTTGACATGCATCCGGTGAAAACCCTTTTTAAAATTCCAAGGTATGGCACTAGATGGCTCTCTTCACTCACTAGTTTGTTCAAAGGCAGTCTAGTCAAAGGAGAAATATTTGGTAAATATTTGTGCTTCGAATCCTAAGAATTTCTTTTACAGAAAGACAATAAAAAGCTGTAATGTCAAAGATTTTTTTTTTCAGCCTGGCTTCTACAATAATTTATATTTAGAATTCCTTGAAATGATAAAGTCTTTTTTATTTTATTCTTACTTTAGAATATAAAATCATATAATATCCAGGTACTGTCCTTCAAATAGAACTTTTCTTAGCTTGTATTGATGAAAACGTTTATTTCAAAAGGAGAAGCCAACATTTGTAACTGTTAAACAACATTTTCAAATGTTATTCCCCTAGAGTCTTAGGCTTGTTTTACTGTAAAAGAAAAGCATACAATTTTGACAGTGCTATGAAGCAGTCTGGCAGTTTCAGCAAACTGTAGTCATAATTTATTTTTTCATTTACCTGAGGATGTTAAAATGTGAAGATTTGGATTGTCATCCATGGACAATCCAATATGAATGATACTGGATTGGATATGAAAAAGGGATATAAATTTCCTTCTATATATAGTCATGTAAATTAGCTGTATTATTTCATACTGTCTATTTTTGATTTCATTTGTTTTCATTTCATTGAGTCTTCCTGAATAAGTTGAGATTGACAGTGTAAAATAGAGTTTAGCAACAGAACAGTTGTAATAATAGAAGAAATACAGAAATTGTCCTTCCTTGATTAGACTGGCGTGTACTTCTCTTTTCCACATTTTGGCTCATGAAGAATCACCACTGACTTAACAGTTTAAAACCTTCAGCCATACAAGTGTTTGACCTTTTGTTATCTACACGGTTATCATAGGCTTTTAAAATTTCTTCTGATTGCAATTTGCATTTCTGATTAAGTCTATTTATATGCAGATGCAGTTGTGCTGGGTCTGGCTCATACAGTTATCTCCTTCTCCCCAGCTCAGACATGAACTACCACCACTCTTTCCAAAATTATTCATACTGAAGCAGCAATTGATCTTTTTGCCTTTAGATGGGTGTAAAACAGGTCCAGACAGTTAAGGCAAGGGAGGCTTCAGATTACTAAAACAATATCTATAAATTTTATCAGTGGTCAAAACAGTTTAAAACTACAGAAATCTTACCAACAGTGAGAGCAAGCAATAGGAAGATACAGGAAGTAGGGCATGTAGAGTCTTTGATTTCTGTCTCCAGTTTGCCTCTTTCTCTATGTGCTGTTGCATCTCTGTATGACTTAGCAAAACAAAGGTGAATTATCTATTTGATTAATCAAATAATGCATACATTTACCAAATAGTATCAATTTTTAAGTCAAGATATTTTCCTCTGCTGTGCATTATATGAGCTATAGCCCTGCTGCTTCTAACTATGCATTCTTATTACATGAAGTGGACTATGATGAGTGCTGGATGGCATTAAGTGCCTGGGCTATAGGAGATGGAGCTTCTCTCCTAGTACTTGTTTGAAATCAATTCAGAGGGATAGCAAATATGACAAAAAGGTGTGTTCCCCTCTTAGAGTAGCTTGACAGTTCAGAAGTATTCTTGGAGCAGTTCCTGACTGTGCTGAAATGCACACATTTTTAACAGCCTTTTCAACATGAGCAGTGAGGCTCTTCTCAGACTGAAAGTGGTTTTTCTGAGCACTGGATGTTGAGTGTCAAGCAGTGAAGTATAGAAGCATTGGAGCTCACCTTCTGAGACTGTTCAGTGCAAAATCCTCTGAGCACTGTTAGGGTGTGACTGTGGTTCCCTACAGTCAAGCTCCATTTTATCTGGAAGTGCAAAAAGCTTCTGCAAATAACAAACAATAAATGTGATGGGTAGTTACAAGCAATAAATGTAATGAGCTATTGATTCATTGATTTTTGTATGTGATTTCTGTATGTGTTCTCCCAGGATAATTTTTTGTTGACTGGGGTGATTTGACTGTGGTTTGGAGAAGAGGTGACATTGCTCTTTACAGTAAAAGACACTTAGACATCACTCACTCAGAGAGTTCTCAAGAATTAGTTCCTTGTTTGCTTAAGTCCTTGACTCCAGTTGGTCCATATCTTTCTATTTATACTGCCTTCTGTGTACTAGACTGGTCTGTTTTCTGTGATGCTGGTTTCTTTACATTAGCAGAAAACTTAGCAATGGTTTTCAAGTTTTGTTATCAAGCACTGTTTAATAATCTGTTCTCATGAATATTTTGAAATGTTAGTAATAGCAGAATTGCCAAAACTAGATACAGAAATCTCTATGTGTATTTCTGTAGACTTTTTCCTTTCTCAAGCCGTTAAGTTTCTATGTCAATTTAGTCATTGGCTTTTTTTCTAGAGAGGGCCAATTGTGCTTTTAGCCTTTGCATTGAGTTTCAGCATAATGAGCAGCAGAGCTAGGCCTTAGTCTTAAATGAGTATAATTTAAATCAATGAGTCTTTACTTTGACTTTATAAGATTTGAATCAACCATTAGATGAATAATTTTGTACTGGCAGTCAGAGCAGTTGCATACCCCCAAGATGTCTGGAGATACCTTCTTGTGTAGAACTCAAGGACTTCTGGTAAACTTACTACCTCCAGCTAACATAGATTCACGTCTGCATTATGTAACTGGGACCAGGGATGGACTTACCTCCAGATTGAATAGCTCAGAGGTCTGCAAAGGAGCACGTCTGTGGATGCACCATAGGATCCCAAGATGTGTTGTGGCATTGTGGGAAGAGGAGGCCTCTTATGCCCATTTAAATTCAGATTTTCTATCATTGGGTCAAGCAACATAAAACGTGATTAGAGACCGAGTTAATCTCAACAAAATAGCTTATTTCTAGAGGACAGGTGAACCCTCAGAAACCACTTGAGTACTTGAATTTGGGCATGAAATAAAAAAGATCCCACTGTGCTGCACTTCCCTCAAAGCCTGACTAGTGTTTCACAGCAGGACATGCTGGATGCTAAGTGTTTTTGAAAACAGTGGTTTTTTTAAGATGTCTGAGTATTAGCTTCTTACTTTTGATTATATGGCCTGAGCTGCGAGCCAGATATTTACACCTCTTCCAGTGGTTAAACACTTTTCTTGTCCTACAGAAAATGTGTCTGCAGCAAATATCTGATAGCAAAAAGGGAGTGAAAAAGAAAATGCCAGTTAATTTTTAAGTCAGATGTTTCATTAGACTCTGGACCTTATTTCTGTGTATATTATGTAGATTTGGAAGAGAAGGGGATGTGAGTTCCTGGACTAATGCAAATTTTAAAAAACCTCTTTCATTCCTGAACATTTTGTTGTATGAAAGTGCAGTATTTTGGAAACAGTTGGGACAGCATGTGCATGAGACTTTTCTTAAAACTGCTAATGAGAAGGAAGCATTATCTCAGAGCAAATGTTAATGTTCTGTTTTGTGGTCATGCACATAATCTCTCTCATCAAAATGGATTCTTGGATCTAACTAATAAATCTCCTCAAAAGGGACCTCCAGTGCCTAGAGATAAGAGATAAATCATACTGTGAAGACACTGAACCATGAAATTATTCTGTTAACATGTCATCTGCCTAGAATATATTTTCAAATCTCCAACAGAAGGGTCTAAATTATGAAAGGAAGGTGGCCTAGCAAAGTTGGTAATTTGGCAGTTGATACTTTTAACCTCTTCCATCTGCTGTCACTACTTAGGTGTGTCTGTTTTGGCAACATATTACAAAGTGAAAGATTCTCAAATACCATTAGATCTAAGCTTTTTAAAGTAAAATAGGTCCATAAATTCTTCAAACTATGTTACCTTGTGAGAAATGTTACATCATATCAGCGCTCTCTCTTGAGGTATCATGACAAATCACTGGCAAAGATTTGAAATTTTGAAAAGTAACGACTATAGAAATTGTGTGGCAAAGAGGAAAGAAAGATGGTACGTTATAGTCTGGAAAGGGTGGGTGGGGTGTATGTACCAGTGTAAAGTGAGAATTTCAGATCACGTAGCAAAGATCCTGATTTTTAGGATTTGTCTCTTTATATATAGTCTTTTTTACAGGGACATGGTAAGGAGCAGTTTTTCTAGCTTACACTGGCAGCTGACACTGACAGAAAGTAAACCAGATTCTCCACTCATGTATTTATCACTCAGCTGCTCTTCTGAGAGCAGTGGAAGGCATCTGTTTTAAAATTGATTGGTGATAAGAAATGGCTATTTAATTTTCTAACTCACAGAATCTGAGAATTAAGTGAAATTTCATTTAAAATGATTATGCTTCATTAATTCATGTTAAATAGCCAGGAGTGGAATGGAATTGAGCTTGTGAGTACTCGTTGAACGGTGCAGTTCTTCACCTGTGTTGTGCTGTGTTGAGACTTACAGCTCTTGGGAGTACTTACTAGTTTGAATTTAGTGATGCTTGATTGCGTCAGCAGCCAACCTGCATCCAGCAGGATCAAACCACTTCCTGCCCCATCTCAACTTCAGCTTCATGGTAATTTGTACATAGGCAGTATCTTTGTACTTTCTGTGCTGCCATACACTCACCTTTTATGTTGGTAAATAAACTCTGAAGAAGTTCTTCAAGAGTACTCCATTATTGTCATTTTTAAGGTACGATCATGTCAAGAGAGAGAATAGGTATAGAATATAACTTCAGTAGATAGAGTGACTGTGGGACAGCCCATTGCACCTTCACCTTGCTTGGTTGTGAAGCATGTGAAGCACCTGCAGGTAGTTTCATCCATCTGAACAGGTAATATCCATTGCAGGGACATTTTAAATATTGACATTTTCTAACAGAGCCTTTCATACTGCAGCCTCTCATATTCCAACTTTTCTGTAATTTTGCCATCTGCATTGATATTGACGTGATTGTAATACATCATGTAGCATACACTTTTACTGCTGTTGCTTGGAATGGTAATGAAACACAAGTTTGTGTTGTAGGACAATAAAGCTGAGAGTTGATTGCTTTTTTAAAACAAAATCCAAAAGAATTAATGCAATTGTAGTTACTTAGTATGAAGTGTTTAAAGTAATTAAACGAATATGCTGAAAATAGTCTTATGGTAAATAATTTGGCATTAGGAATAGAAGTTTCAGAGCATAATGTTGTTTCTTTCTGAATAGGAATGTGAAGTGCAGTTACAGCAATGTGACTAAACTACTGCCTGTGGTTATAGGTAGGGCATCGTGGTATCTGTAAAAGCAATGTGTAATTGGGGAATAAATTGGCTTTTATACAATCTTTTATTGTCTGATACACTGGATCTCCATTATTTTGTGATTTTATTTTTATAGAAAATTCCAAATACTAAAAATGTAAGGTGATGTTACATTCAGTGAGCAGAACTAAATGTCCTTGTGATTCTCTTTAGTTGGTGTATGAATAGAAGAGCAATTCAAGATTCTATCTCTAGGTGGAAAAAGTGATGGGTCTTTGACTAGGCATTGGGAAGACCACTACTAATTCTTCAGGAGGTTACAGACTTGTCATACAATCTTGAACAAGTGAAATATGACTAGATTTTCAAAATTATTTAAGTCCCCAAATATGTTGTTGGATAGCTAGTGGAATTTCCAAGAAACACTTTGTAGTTTATTTCTGTTACAATGCTTTAAATCTCCATTCTGTGTTTGATTTTTTCCAAAGAGTTCAGGATCACTGATTTCACAGCAAGTGAAGCATTGATATGTTTTTGAAAATGTCAGTAAGTGTGTGTGCTTGGCTGTATTTTCTTCCACCGAATCACAGAGTGGCTGAGGTTGGAAGAGACCTCTGGACGTCATTTTGTCCAAGCTGAGTATTCTGTAGCAGACTGCCTAGGACAATGTCCATACAGCTTTTAAGTATCTGCAAGGATGGAGATTCCACAACTTGTTTGGGCAACCTGTGCCAGTTCTCAGTCACCCTTACAGTGAAAAAGTGTTTCCTGATGTTCGGATTGAACCTTCTGTGTTACAGTGTGTGCACATCAACTCTTGCACTGTCACTGGGCACCACTGAAAAGAGCCTGGCTCAGTTCTCTTTACACTCTCCCTTCATGTATTTCTATGTTAATAATACCTGTTTTGAGCTTTCTCTTTTCTGTGCTAAACAGTCCTGCCTGTCTCAGCCTTTCCTCATGTGAGAGGTGCTCCACATAAGGAGCAATCAATCTAATCTAATCTAATCTAATCTAATCTAATCTAATCTAATCTAATCTAATCTAATCTAATCTATCTTGGTGACTATTTGCTGGACTGTCTCCAGTAGCTTTGTGTCTCTCTGGTGCTGGGGAGGCCAGAACTGGACACAGTGCTCTACATGTGGCCTCACCAGGGCTGGTAGAAAGGAAGGATCACCTTCCTCAGCTGCTGCCCACATCCCTCCTAAGGCCGCCCAGGATACCACCAGCCCTCGTTACCACGAGGGCACAGTGATGGCTCATGTTCACCTTGGTGCCCACTGGAACCCTCAGTTCTTCTGGTGCAAGGCAGCTTTCCTGATGGTCAGCCCCCAGCAAATACTGGTGCAGGACTCTGCACTGCTTTTGCTGAACTTTTCCTGTTGGCCGTATCTCCAGCTCGTTGAGGTTCCTTCCCTTTGGATGGCAGCACAGCCCTGTGGTGTGTCAGCCATTCCTCACAGGTTGGAATGTGAGCAAACTTGCCAAGGGTGCACTCTGCTTTGTCATTAATGAAGATGTTGAATGGGACTGGACCATTTTGACCCCTGCAGTACACCTCTAGTGGTGGATGTAGGTGTTTGTATGATTTGACAGTGCATGTGTTACATCCACGGGGAAAGAGTTCTGTGCTATGAGGACAAGGTATTTTAGTAATGTTACTATCACATTGTCTCAGAGTATGCAGCAGTGCCAAAAGGCTTCAGGGCAAGGGCTCTGCCCTTATGAGGATGCATAGGACTTATTCATTGCTAATTCATTCCTAACAGGTATATGAATTCATAAAAAGTCAAATGCATCCTTGGGTTTGAATATCAGATTTAAATAGGTTTGTGCCAGGGTTGAACAAAGTGATGAGTAGCTGATGGTACTGTTACCTTCATTACATCATCTTTATTTAAAAAGCAGAGAGCTATTTCTCTCTAAGACTGTACCAAGTATGCATATATAACTGGTCTTTTAAGTCTGGCAGTAGATCTAGAAATTGAAGTGTATGCAGTTAGCAGCATATCATAGCGGAATGGGGTCTGTTTTTCATTTACCTTATTACATTTTAATATATTTGAGAAAGTAGTAGAATATTATAAGTATGTTTATATATTACATAAGACAATAGGGAATCAGCCCTAAAATTAAATCATCTTGGTGCAGTTTCCCTCCTTTTCTTCCTTAACTGTTCGGTTATCACATACCTTATCTACAACTGCCTAATTGTTTCTCATTGATTTTGTCTTTCTCTTCCTTTTTGTAAGTCATGTACAGATAGAATTTGATTTTGCAAATGCGCTCCTTGTTCATATGTATTCATAGCCTAATTTCAGCAAGTAATTGTAATTTGTGCTCTGTGGCTTGCTGTTGAATAGTCTATTGTAAGCATTTACTATTTCAGCTGTTAAGGAGGACTTTGCCTGCACAGTAGGTTTCTGATTTTTGATTCATTAAGAGTCTTTCCTCCAACTGGCTTTCTCATGAATAGAAGGGTATTGTTTTATAGGTATATTCTTTGGTACTTATTTAAAACAGACTGTTTCACCAAATGTTTCCTGCCAGTATAGTTGTTGCTAGAACACAGAAGAGCTAAAATGTGTGCAGCTGAAATGAATTCATCAGGAAACTTGAATAGTCATGAAAATAAACATGCTCAGCTCTCAACCATTTTCTGAGCAAATAAAGAATCACTTCTGATGCTCTGTGTTACTCTCCATGCTGCACTCAACTGCCTCTGAACCCTAGGTAGAAGCTGAGATGCCCAACAGATGTTTTTAGTGACTCCATATGCAGTTAATTTTGTGCATTAAATGCACATAGACTGTTTTAGTCATCCAGTTTCTAAAGTAAATTATTACTTTTCAAAATCCATTGCATAAGTAATAACAGACTGCTAAGATACTGTGAATGCCATTTTGTTTTGCTCTAGTGGAAAATTTCTTGCTGACAAGGTCAAGCCCTGCAGTCTGACAGCAGTCATGTGATGAAAGGCACATCCAGTGGGAGGAGAGGTGGAAGATGGACATCTACTGTTGTCTTCTTCAGAAGTGAGGATTTGAAATGTGGTTTAGTTAGATTTAGGGGATAGAGCTGACCTACCAAGTCTTGTTTTTATTATTGTACACTAAAAATATGTTGGTTTTAGTGTGTTTTCAAAACTGCTCCCTGTTTCTTGACAGGACTACAGTAGTTAACAGCACTGTCTCTAGTTGTCTTTTGGCGTAATACTGTCAGCGTAATCCTTACATGGAGTACATACTGATTTTTAAGGAGGTTCACGCTAAGGTGCACAGTAAACTGGAGGTTGCAATGGAGAAGATGTAGCATGGCTGTTTTTTGTTTCTAGTGCAGCAAAATACTTGTGCTCTGCATTTAAAATGAGTTTAAAGATTGTGAGAAAATCTCACAATAGTTAACAGCCAATTTTCCACCATTTACTGCAGAGAACAGCTTCCTTTCGGGTAGATAGCTCACATGTAATATTGCTTTACCCTAAGACATTAAATATTCAGATATTTTTATGAGACTGATTAATATACTTTGCTATAGAGATAGATTCTTAGGATAAAAATAATTAAGATAATCTAGGAATCAAGTTGCTCAGTAAAGAACTAGGCAGCTACATTTTCAACATATAAGCCTTCATCATTACCAGAGGTTGCTGAGACGCTGCTGATGCCTTAATAGATAAGGTTTAGATAGATTACCTGCAGTACTAAACAATTTACTGGGAACAGAAAATGGGCTTCCAATACAGTCTAGAAATGAAACATCACAATTATTTGAGGTACTCTGTAACCTTGGAAACAATTGGGAGCAGTGACATCAGCAACAATTATGTGCTATTTTGTCTTCAGTGTATCACCAAGGTAACCAGAGCAGGTTTTCCTGCTTGAAATTTTAAGAATATCGTGGTCTGGTATTAAGTGAACATTCACGAAGCAGACTACTTAGGGTCTGTTAAAATTGCATTCTGGTTCCCTTTTAAAATGATCCTTCGGGATTTAAATTATGTAAACTCCTGTGTTTGTTTGGGGTTTATTTTTTTCCCCCCCCGCTTTTTTTTCTATGGAACAGCTACAGGTAAATAAAGCCTTAGTTACTGTGCTAAATGCTCTAAATACTGGAAAGAAGGAAAATCTATTTCCTTATTGGTTTCTTTTTGTTGGCCCCAAATACCAAGTATTGCAACTGTACACAAAGGCTGCAAATAGCACGACATCGTTTTTGGGCATGGGATTTACCCACAATGGAGGACACATGATGTTCCCACACCTAACTTCCTTGAGGAGAGCTCTGCATTAAAGTCTAATTTCACAAGAGACTTGTATTCAGTGCTGCCAGAGGAACATACTGGATGAGTAATTCCCTTTCTATCTGTCTATCAAACATTCTTAGTCAGCCTACCTTACCTTGTGGTTGTGCCACATGATAACCATCCTCATACTTAGTCCAGAGAGGTGTTTGGTTTTTTGCTGTGGATTTGGAGAAGGTGATGTTTGAATTAAAGTTTTGTTGCATGGTAGAAAAACTTGTAGTCCCCTTTTTAATTGCTCTTTGATTGGAGAGTTATGTGATGTCAGAGCCATAATGCTGACAGGCAGGTTACTCAGACCATACAGTCTCTCATGTGTGTGTGACTAAATTTTAGTGAGATGTATTTTATATTA
This sequence comes from Struthidea cinerea, assembly GCA_013397865.1. Taxonomy (NCBI): domain Eukaryota; kingdom Metazoa; phylum Chordata; class Aves; order Passeriformes; family Corcoracidae; genus Struthidea; species Struthidea cinerea. The sequence continues at coordinate 9,270 of VZTI01000348.1, read as the reverse complement.
AATGGTGATAAAGCTTATCTGTCAGTCATGGAGGAGAAAGAGGAGACTGCAAAAAAGTCGCTTTTTTTGAAGTCTGGAACACTTTCTTGGGTGAAAGCCATATCAGTGCTATAAATTTTCATTCATAAAACTTTAATATTTTGGCTATGATGTCTTACTTTGTCAAACATTTCCTTTTTTGCATACGTCTTTATTCCTGGATTGCTGCACACGCAAAGTACACACTTGTGCTCTGTTGACTTGTGCATTTAACATATAGTTTTGCAGGGCCGTTGGTGTGCAGGCAACTCGCCATACTTGTGCCTTAAAATACAAGTTAGAATTTAATGTTTGAAGGAAAGTAATAAAATTCTGTTCTGGTTTGTAGTGCAGTCCTAAAGAAGTGAAACTTCATTATACGCCATTAGCCTTGTGGGTTTCCAAAATAAACTTTATAGCCTATGGTTAATATTTGAGTTCAGTAGCCCACATCACTTATAATGAATTGAGCCAAGTAAATTAAATGAGATTTTTGCATGAAAAAAAGATAATCTCTTCACATAGTTTGGTATTGCAGAGTGAATAACACACCTTGTACATTTCACAGTTCCAGAAACTTTCATGGGGTGTAATCAAAAAACATACGCCTTTCTGAGAAATAGAATGTTGATATTCATATTTATAAAGGAATGAATTCACTGACTGATAGAAGCAGAAGAAAAAGAAAGTGAACTTTTTAGATACTAGCCACATTCTAGCAAGATTGTAATTATCCTTAGGATCATAATGAATGTGTGTTGGTTATTTTTTTGTAATAAAAAGTCACCAAATGCCTATGTGCTCTGCTCTCTAAAGTAATTTTCAGAAATATGCAATAGAAAGTAATCACACTATTTGCAAACGTATTTGGTGAAAAGGAGCTATGCTTTGAAAGGTATTGATTTGCTTGTTGCAGTTATCAGTTTGATTAATGTTAAGATTTTATGCAGTATATTTAATCATTACTCATGATTAGTGCAGTAATAATGCACTACACATATCTGCACATTTGCTATTAACAATTAGTGGCTTATATTTCTTTCCTATCACAGATGTAGTCATAAGTTAGAACTCATAAAATTTTTAAAGAAATATTTATTGGAGTAGGCATTGGTTATAAATCTTTATAACTGCAGTATTCAGAGAGTTAATAATAATTTCAGTGGGTTTATTTCATGATAATTAAAGGCTGTTTAGATTTCTGTTGTATTGCAACTTCTCCCAGGAGTTCCTACAGGAGGTGCAAGTTTTCACAACTGTCATGAGGCCAAGGAAAAACTCCCAAGCAAGGCACTAGATAGTGCATTCTCTGCAGAGAGACCACATTTTACATATGAACAAACTGGAATGTAGTCAGATTAAATGACTTGGCACTGCTAGGTTCCCAAATGTTACAGTGTTGTTTGAAGAAATAGCAAGCAGGGAATGGAGAAAGGAAAAAGAAGAGAGGGGAAGTGGTAAGTAATGATGAAGGCCTGGTGAAATGGCCTGTAAGTTGGTTCTGTGCTAAGGTTCGCAGTATTTATATGTGGCTAAATGTGATCTTGGGAGTGTAGGGATACACTCCCAAGCAATGGCCATGTTCAAGGGCTGGGTTTCAAAGTGCTGACTTTCATGATAACTAAAGAGTCCTTACTGAAAATTGAATGAAAATGAATTTGAAGACCTGCGACAATAAAGCCTTGAGAAACCTGAGCTGAACTGATAGATGATATTGCTTTGAGCAGGAGGTTGGAGGGAGAGACCTTCTGAGGTCCTTTCCAGTTTGTATTAGGCTGTGTTGTGGGAAAAATGTTCACTTCATCCATATAGGTGTTTTAGGAGGAATTAAAATAGTAAACAGCATAGTTTACTTACTTAGCCAGTCTGAATAAACAGTCACTGGACTAATTTGTCCAGTGTTGTTAGTAACCCTTAAAAATTTTCATTGAAAGCATAAAGGTATAAAACTAGGTTTGAAGACTAAAAAAAACCCGGTAAAACTTATCAAAACCAAGTGAATTTTCCAGGGCAGGTGTAATTATTTTTACAGAGGTCTATATTTGTTTTTTTGAAAAAGTGTCAAAATTTTTATAGTGTATTCTAAAAAAAGTTAAAGGCAACTTGAACATAGCCCTGCTTATCTCTAAGATAAAAGATGTCTAAGGTATAAGATCTTTAAGACTGGCATTTTAATCTACTTGGCAAATGAATGTTGAGATCCAATGAATGAAATGTGTATTTACAAAAAAAAAAAAATACGTCTGTGAGAACAGAGGAAGCAACACTTGTACTCTTGGAAGGGGAGCACTCACTTTTTTTCTGAGCAAAGCTTTCTTCAGTAGCTGGAAGAGTGACAGGGGAAAGGAAGATTTCTCCTTTTGAGAGAGTTGGTATCTGCTTTGGCATCCAGCACCACAGTCTCTGAGAGCATTAGGAAAAAAATAGTAACAGCTTTCATCTTTCTACCTGGCTGACTAAAGTGATTGACTTTATGCAGTTTAGTTTGGTTCAATTAGCTAAAATGTAACTGCTAGGTTTTTCATTCTCAGTATAGTTATATCAGATTCCCTCTTATCAGACTGTTCCCATATTAGTACAAGTGCTGGATAAAGATGTTTTGAATTACAATAAGATAGATTCATTGGGCAAGTTGATGATCCATGATCTGTTGCCAGCTTGCAAGCACATCAGACTTTTAGAGCAGGCAGCATCTGCTTGAACTGTCTGGGGACACAAAAAGAACAGAAAAAATCTTATGTTACAACAAAAACAGAGATCTGACTTGATAAAAGTGTAATTTTCTTCTTTGTTTAGCCATTCTATGTTTTATTTAAAATGGAGTGCTCATGTCATGTTAACAAGTACGTAATCACCTTAGTTACTCATAATTAATTGCTGAGAGGCAATTCAGGAAGGAAGGAAGAATTGTGCTCCATATTATACCCTCTATTTTTATTGTAGATATATTTTCTTTATCCTAGTTTTACCTTTGGGGATTTTGGTTTGTTTGTCTTCATCACCCTTTCTTTCTCTTGTTTTTACTTTTTTGCTCTTCTCACCTTGTTAGTACTTTGATATTTTTCCCAATCTTGGCATTGTCTCGTCTTTCCTTTTGCCAAGATGTTGCTTCCCATCTTCAAAATGTTCCCTTGTCCTATGTCTGTCATTTACCATTACTTCTTTCAATTCTTCATTTTCTCTGGATTTTTAAACTTCTTTTCATAGCTTACCATAGAATATTCAGCATGAGGTGTGGGTTAAATCTTGCATTAAAAAAAGAAAAAATAAATCATCCCTCTTGATTTTCAGGTGTTCCATGTTGTTTTAATATAGCAGCTCTGTGGGGTTTTTTTTTGGTTTCTTACTGCGTCACTAATTGCTTTGCTACACATTGCATGCATCATTAGCGGTTCTTACCTTAAATATGTTTTAGCTACCTTTATCCTTTCTTAGATCCCCTAGCTTATGTGAGTCAATATTTTTCCCAAAATATTTTCCACAGCCTGTCCAACTGTTTCAAGGAACACATGAGTTTTAAATTAGCGTCTTTACAGGGGTACGGTCTTACTGTATTATTGTTCTGCATAAGAGAGTGTTTATTTGAATTGCTGTCATGGGACTTTTTTTGGTAATGAATAAATTTTTCACGTTTGTCATACTGTGTTTATTAGTCTTCACTCCCATTATAATCTACAGGGACTCAGAAGCCATACAATTTTTTTTTTTTAAAAAGACACAATTTTAAGTATTTTAGAATGAAGCTTATTGGATGGAATAGGAGAGGGAACAAATAAATTTCATTCCACATACAGTCCTCTTGCTCAGAAGTTGTATTACCTTAAATGATAATTCCTTTTTTAAAAAATGGTGCTCTTAGACTTGTACATTTCTTTATGTTTCAGCATTTATTCAGTCTATTGCTTCAGAATATGGTCCTCCTAATGGTCCATTGGAAATATGCCACCATTAACTAATGTATTCCCTCTGCACGTGTTTATTTCTGAACAAGACTGGTAGAGCTATCAGAATAATATCAGTTCATACAATACTAAACTGAAAAGCGTAAGTAAAGTTTGAGTCATAAAATACAAAGAAGGTGTAATCCTTACTTCCTTTGAAAATGCAGGGTTTAAGTGCTTGCTTTTGCTGAGTGTAATGATTGAATTGCATGTTCAGTACCAGCCACATCAATCATGTGGTAATAAACTTCTTTTATGGGGTTACTGTTAGGTTTATTTATATTTCTGTAGAGCCTCAACTAAGAAGATGCTTACCTTCATGAAATGGAAGGATAAAAAGGTGCCTTCTTCTTTGAAAATAAGAGCTAAATTAGACAAAGAAATTATGGTAAAGAAGCAAAAGTGGAAAAACCACTTGTGTGGTTTTGTGAAGCAAGTCCCCCTTTTCATAGGAGAAATGTAGTGAGAACATTTTATTGTTGATGGAAAGAAGGCCCCAAAAAGCATGTTTTTGACTTGTGAGTTGAAAAAACACAGGTACGCTGTGTTACCTTTTGTCCAGGACGATACGGAGCCTAATGGCAGAGTCACCATGGTATGACCGGGCCTTTGCTCTGCTTTGCCCTCCTGGGCAGAGGGAGATCTCAGCAGGAGCACAGAACTGTGGTACACTGTTCCATATCAGACTCCAAATGGTCTAGTTCTTCCCTTGGCAATCTTCCTGTGCTTAAAAGAAACAGTTTGTAGCATCCCTCTGTGTCTTTCTCGAGCCAAATTTTAGCTTTCCAAGAGTGGATCTGCTTCACTGGCCGGTGCCTTCAGGCAGGTGACCTACTCAGGCCTCTTAAACTGGCTAATGTGCAGTGGGAGTTTGAAACATGTACAATTCAAGAATTGTCCTTAGAACTTTATCTGTGGGATTTTCACTTTCAGATATAAAAAGATATTTTACTTTCCCATAATCTTCTACAAATATGCTGTGTAATTGCAGTATTTTAATATTCCAGCTACAGAAGTGTAGTGTCTAGACGCCACCATATGTATTTCAGTCAGGCACAGAAGTATGGCTGTCCCGTTTTCATTTCTTTGGCAACTGACATTCTACTGCTTTGCAAATTCACAGAGCAATGATTTTAATAGAAAAGCAAAATACTACATTGCACTAAAGATGAGAACTGGTTATAAATAAAAATTGTTACTACTACTTATTTAAATTGCTGTTAATTTGCTTGTGCCTCTTTAACTCTCTGAAACTTCTGTGAATAAATGAGATAACAAAGCATAATTATAAGTCAATTATGCTAAATTTTTGGTTGGAAGCTTGACCACTGGAATGCAAAGCTGTATGTTTTCACCTCCATCCAAAAATATTTCTAAAATGAAACACTTGTTTCTGTCTCAGTGAAGCCAGAAACTGAAACTGGAAACTGAAGAATAAATGACAGAAATAAATGATGCCTTGTCAGGTTCTGAAAAAGGCTAATGAAACCTTGTGGCTGCCAAATCTGACTGAAACCAGTGGCCTGTGAATTGCAACATTCAAGGGAAAAAGTCAAAGATAATCCAGATGTTCTCAAGCAGAACACTTTGCAATACTTTTTCCTCCATTTTCTTTCTCTTTTTATGGACTAAAAAAATTACATAATGAGATTTGGTTTAATACATTTTCTGAAGGTTTTTATTTGACCTTCAAGAGAATTTAATGTGTTTAGTACTCATTTCTTTAAAGATGGCGTTTATCAGATACATACCATTTTGAATCACAGATGATTCATGTGATGGAGATTTCTTAGAAAGTTTTTGACAGCCTCTTTATAGTCTTCCTGAAGCACTTTTCTTTTGGCAATGCATAAAGTGAATCTTGACAATCAAAAGGAGATTTGTGCATAATTCTGGAAATGACTACCTTTTACCATTTTTTTTTGCTCATTATTTTTCTGCCTGATGAACTATTATAAGCAGGAGACTTGTGAATAAATCTTGATTTGAGTGTGCTTTAAAGAACTAGTTGATATTTTGTTCATTGGTGAGTTTTGCAGCTGAGCCCATATTTCATTGTTAACCTGCTAAGTCACCTACTTAGTGGCAGCAGAATTAATAGTCATGTAAAAGCATAAGCAAAAAGAGGCAAATGTGTTATACATAGGCATCATTCTCTTCTGAGAAAGAGGGAAAACAGGTAACCAATTTGTTTTTTACTAGATCAGGAGCTTGTATTACAAAAAAAACCCCCAAACCCTACGAAGTGGATTACTACCCTTGACCTTTCCAGATAATTAGAATCCTGTAGTCTGTTTAAGTTTCAATTCAATATAAATTTATCATATGCTGTTGGATTGAGTCCAGACTTCTGTAACTGTGTATAGCCTATGGAAAATTCCAGTGAAGAGGGAATATCAGATAACTGTTTCTGTAATTAAAAGATAGTAAAATTCTTAAGCAAGGAGAATATTTTTGTTTCAGTAATGAGGCAGCAATATCTTGTGTTCTGCTTGCTTTTAACTGTTTCTTTTCCCGCAGTAGATTTTGGTCTCGGTTTAAAGCAGCATAGCCTTGTTAGAATTAAGGTGCTTACACGTTGTTTGAATAGATACATGCCTTTGATAATTCTAGAAGAGAAGTTGTTGAAGTTGTATATTAACAGTTTTGAATTAGATATTTACAGAAGAAAAAGAGTCCTCAGAGAAAGGGGAGGGGGAGAGTAGGAAAGGAGATGACACCATTTAGAAGTGAATCAGTTGCTAGTAAAAAGGTGTCTGGAGAGCAAACTTGGCGGGAGCATACTCCTTCTTCCCCCTTTCCTCAAATTTTTTCCTAGGATGTACTGTATCTTTCATTTTCACAGAATAAAGGTCATTTTACCAGTGTTTCCTAGGGGCTCAGGCAAGGAACATAACTGGAAAACTTTCCAGGTCACAGTAAGGACCTCTGATTGCTGTCTGTTATTGGTTGTTCAAGCTGGCAGCGATGAAATAACAAATACAAATCTGAGGGCAATCAAAAGAGACTTCCAGGCCCTGGGACAATTGGTAGAGGCAACAGGAGCACAGGTAGTGATTTCATCAATCGTTCCAGTAGCAAGGAATAATACTGATAAGAATAGGCAGATCCATCAGGTCAATGCATGGCTCTGAGGCTGATGTAATTGGAAAAATTGTGAGGTTTTTGACCATGGGATGATCTGTTCAACACCTGGTGTACTGTCACCTGAGAGGATGTGCCTTTCTCAGAGGGGAAAAAGAGCTCTAGCACAGGAGCTAGCAAGAACTCATTGATTGAACTTCAGCTTGAAAGAGGGAAAATACCAGGCTTACTAGTGATGATGGGATGGTGTGCCAAAACTTGTGAAAATGAATGCTAATAGGATCCCTCAATCTGCTTCATGAGATGTTGGCTACAAAGTACACCACCTGACATGTTTCTAGACTAGTGCACACAGCAGAAGGAACAAACAAGAGGAGCTCAAAGCTTTGGCCCAGTCCTAGAGATTTGACATCACTGGCATAATTGAAACCTGGTGAGATGAGTCCTCTGACTGGGGTACCCTGTTTGATGGTTACAGGCTCTTCAGGAGGAATAGGCAAGTTGGAAGAGATGGGGATTGAGGTGGCATTGTATGTAATGGAAAGGCGAGAATGAATGGAGCTCACAGTTGGCAATGGCACAGTTGAGAGCCTCTAGATAAGAATCAAGGGACAAACAAATAATGCAGATGCCATCATGGGAGTCTTTTGTAGACCTCCTAGCCAGGACAATGATGCTAATGAATCATTCTTTGAGGAAGGGACACTTCTAAGTCAACTGCCCTTGTCCTTGTGGGGAACTTCAACTTTCTAAAAATCAACTGGGAGCATCACACAACTGGTACAAACCACAGCAGAAGATTCCTAAAAAGTCTAGATGACAACTTTATGAAACAGGTCCTAAGGGAGTGGACTCAGAAGAATGCTCTCCTTGATCAACAGAGGGAATCTCGTGAGCAAAGTGGAGATTGGCAGCTGTCTTGGCCACAGTGATCACAGAGTGAACAAGTTTAAAATCTCTGTTGACAGGAGGAAAAGTGCCAGCAAAACCTCAACTCTGGACATGAGGAGAACAAATTTCAGCCTGCTCAGGGAATTAGTGTGTGAAGTCCCCTGGGAAAGTGTTTTTGCAGGTGCTGGGGTCCATTGATGCTGGTCATTTTTTAAACATCATCTCCTAAGGGCACAGGAGCAGGCAATTCCCAAATGTTGCAACTCAAGCAGACGAGGCAGAAGACCAGCTTGGCTGAGCAGGGATCTTCTCTTAGAAACAGGACTTAAAAGGGAAGTGCGTGCCCAGTGGAAGCAAGATCAGGTGACACAGGAAGAATACAGAGATGCTGCTTGCCACAGTAGGGAAAAAATTTGTGTGGCCATAGCTCGGCTGCAATTGAAGCTGGCCAGAAGTGTGGGGGACAATAAGAAGAGTTTTTTCAAATATATTAATGACAAAAGGCAGTGTAGAAACAACATCATCCCACTATGGGATGAGGATGGCCAGCTCACAAGTAGGGACAAGGACAAGGCAGAGGTATTTAATGCATTCTTTGCTTCTGTCTTCAACATGGATGACGGACCAAGGGATTCTCAGTGTCCTGAGCTGGAGAACCATGACTGTGAGAATGATCAACTAACTCCCAGTCAACCCTGAAATTACGTGGTATCTGATGCTCCAGCTGGATCCCTACAAATCTATGGGGCCTGATGGGATTCATCCAAGAATCCTCAAGGAGCTAGCTGATGTCATTGCAAAACCTCTCTCAATGATTTTTGAACAGTCTTGAGAATCCGGAGAGGTCCCATCTGACTGTCCTGATTTTCAGGAAGGGCAAGAATGAGGACCCGGGAAACTACAGGACTGTCAGTCTCACTTCAGTGCCCAGTAAAATCATGTAATAGATTATTCTGGGAGGTATTGAAAAGTACGTGGAGGATGACGCAGACATCAATCACAACCAGCACAGCTTCCTGAGGGGAAAGTCCTGCTTGTCAAACCTGATTTCCTTCTACGGCAGGATAACCCACCTAGATGATCTAGGAAAGCCAGTAGATATAATAATTTTGGACTTCCACAAAGCTTTTGATACTGTCTCTCCCAATATTCTTCTAGACAATATGTCCAGCACACAGCTGAATAACCTGGTTATGCGATGGGTGAACAGCTGGCTCACAGGTCAGGCACAAAGGGTTATAGTGAATGGTGTAACATCAAGCTGGCATCTGGTCACTAGTGGGGTTCTGCAAGTCTTCATCCTTGGCCTTGTTCTGTTCAGCATCTTCATTAATGA
>VZTI01000347.1:89701-118614 GCA_013397865.1 Struthidea cinerea | reverse complement strand
GTGCCCAGAGTGGAGCTGCTGGAGCTGAAATGCTGCTGCTGCCCACTCTGGGGGAAGCCCTTCTGCTTCCAAGGGCTTCCATGGTGGTGCTTATGGATATTCCTGCAAGAGCTGGCCCATGTCAGGAGCTGGGTCTCCTGGTTTTTAGTCTGGGAGGTAATGCTCCCTCTTCCCATGGTAAATGGAAGATTGCAGCCTGAGTCGAGGACGCTGAAGCATTAATCTTAGGAAAAGTTACATCCATTGAGAACTGACAGGGTAGAGACCAGCCAAGGAAGAACCAGCAGAGGCACATAAAGAGCTCCCGTAGCTGATACCTGAGAGAGGAACCTGGCGTGTTGGGAATGGCCACAAGTCCAGCTGTGAGTCAACATCTGCACAGCTATCCTCACCTGCACCGGCTGCTCCGGCTGTCCCATGTGAACAGGTACAGGTGCCTTCCTGTGTTTCCAAAACAGTGTGTTCAGGTGTCAGAATGGTTTATCCTGACCTAGTTTCTCTCATCTGATGCAGGCTGGGCGGGTGCCTCCCCCACTGCAACCTGGGCTGCAGCCCTGCTCTGTCTGGGATCTGACCAGAGTTTGTAGGGACTGGGGAAGAAACATGGAGTGGTATCAGTCCAGCCCCAGAGCTGCTCACTCCTTTGTCACCCCACTTTTGGAAGGTGCTGTAATGCTGTCAGAATATCCAGGCTGCCAGAGGTCCTTCCAGGCTTCTAACACAGGGTCCTGACTTCGCTGTCAAGGCAGTTTCCTGAGCAAGGAGCCACTGCCTGAGGACCCAGGGACAAGGACACAGTGCTCAGAGACAGGAATAGGCTTTCCTGGGACAGGAGGTAATAAGTCTCCTGGCAGGGCTGGGTGGAAGTGTCTTGACAGGAACTGAGGTTGTCTGGTGTGTTTGCTAATTGCCCCTGGCACATATTTGCTCTTCGGTGTCAGAAACTCGTTTTCTTTAAAGCAGAAAGAAATGCTGGTAGTGATGACACTCATAAACCCCCTAGCAAATGCAGACTGAAATACCTGGGCTTAATAAAGTGTCACTGCTGTGGGAGCTGCCCTCATCCCCCCCGCGCCGCCTCCGGTGCCGAGGGCGATGCTCAGCTGTCAGGGAGCCGTCACTCGGAGCAGGGAATATCTGCCAGGCACTTCGAGGTGTCAGGAGAGACGCAGCTGTAGTGACAGAAAACGCTCTCCATTGATCCGCTCCTGCCGTCCCTGGGGACGGCGTGGCCGTGCGGAAGAGCCCGGCTGTCTCGGAGCCCGTTCCTGCAGGTGCTGGATCCCACAGCCCTCTCAGGCAGGCACCTCGTGGCTCTGTCTCCATCTCGGATTAAAGGCTGCCCCCGCCCTCTGTCCTCCAGCCTCAGATGTGCAAACACGCGAGGAACCTTTGAAACCACCTCGCGGAAAGCAGCAGCTCCTGTTTGTTTTGCCTCGCAGTCATTACACGGAGCTGTCTCCGCAGCTAATTCTTTGTCACCTGGCCCTTACAGCAGAACATTTCATCTCCCAGACTCCAATCTTGCCATGCCAGCACTTAGATGAAAGTGTTTCCTTGCTGAATCATTATCTCGTAAAACGCTGGTGGCTTTAAGGCTCTAGAAATCAGTATTTACATTTTGGAAGCATTAAGGACCATCATAATAAGCACGATGTGTTCCTAAGCCAGGTTTTCGTTTCAGTACCCCCTTCCCTCAGATATTATTGCTGCAGTAATGGTGATGATCACACACATACAGGCTGTGTTTGACTTCTTCTGTGGTAGCTGGGAGTTGTTCAGCTGGGAGCTCAGGCTCCCAAGTGCGGAGCAGCAGGAGGAGACACACATGGGAAGTGGGGAGGAAGAGATGGTGCCAGTGACACCAGGGAGCTGTGGGGTAGGAGAAGCAGTGCCAAGACCACCTCTCCATACTGAAGGATACTCACTGGGATGCTCAGTGCTGCAACAAACTGTCCCAGAGCCACCTGCACAGGTTTGGAGAATGATCCCAGCTTTGGCTGTAGGAAAGGATGAAGCACCATCACCAACATCTCTGGTGGCAGTGGGATGGCAGAGCTGTGGAGGGTGGCAGAGAAGTGTTGAGGTCTGTGGGGTGGGTGCTCCTCGGGCGGGTGCAGGTTGGAAGCTGAAGGGGAGTGTAGCCCTCCAGAAGGGCTCCTCACTTCCAACCCCAAGTCCTGGCTAAGGCAGATATCTGGAGAGTCGAGGAGTGATTTCCTTTACACACAACGTAATTGAAGAAGATTCTGGTGCTGGTTGGGGTATCCTGGCAGTGGGGCTGAGCCACTGAAACTGTACAGCAAACTTGTAAAATATTTCCCCTGGAGTTTGGCCAGTGGATTCAGTCTGAGCTCCAGGCAGGTGCAGGGCCTATAATCCTCTTGGAGTGCAGAGAAAGGAAGGGAATCCTGGAAAGGCACTTTGGAGAAATGCAGTCATTCAGCAAATGCCAGTCTGGGAATGGAGAGCAGAGCTGACCCTGAGCAGCCTGGGAGCAGGGAGTCAGGAGAAGCAGGAATGAGCAGTGGGGAGTAGCAGGGAGCTGGGGATTGGCAGAAGTGGGAATGAACTGGAGGGTATCTCATGGAAGGGCAGAGGGTTGCTCCGGTCCTTTGCAGTGGGTGCAGGAGCTCAGCTGATCTCCTGCCAGCTCAGAACAGCCAGGTCCGGGCTGTTCCTCTGGGCTGTAGGGAACGGGACACGGCCCCGAGCAGGAGCGGTGCTGGCAGGGGTCTGACAGGAGCCCAGGCGTGGAGGAGCCAGCGCCGCGCTGGTTTGCGCTGTGGCCTCTGGGCTCCCTGCCCAGGCTGACACTGCTGCTTGCTTGGGAAGCTGGAAACTGGTACCAGTGTGTACCCGGGGAGGGGAGCAGGGCCCCTGCGGAAGGCCTGGCTGTGCTGCTCCTGTCCCCTCCCCACGGCAGCCCCAGAGGGCAGCGCTCTGTGCCCCCAGGTCCTGCTGGGGGCCCTGGTTTGGTCAAGTCGGGGTGAACACGGCTCTTACTCATTTTCTCTTTTATTGCTCCTTGGGTGGGAGTGCTCACCCTGGGCTCCTGTGAGGATCGTGGTGGGAGGGTCTGCACACAGAATGGGTCCAGAGGAGGCCACAAAGATGCTTCAAGGGCTGGGCCCTCTGCTCTGGAGCCAGGCTGGGAGAGCTGGGGGTGTTCACCTGGAGAAGAGAAGGCTCCAGGGACACTTCATTTAAGCCTTCCAGTACTCAAAGGAGCTTATTAAAGAGAGGGAGAGTGACTTTTCTACATGGACAGGCAGTGACAGGACAAAGGGGAATGGTTCTGAAGTAAAAGGGAAGAGATTTAGATTGGGTACTGGGGAGAAATTCTTTCCTGTGAGGGTGGGGAGGGCCTGGCACAGGGTGCCCAGAGCAGCTGTGGCTGCCCCTGGATCTCTGGAAGTGTCCAAGGCCAGGTTGGACAGGGCTTGGAGCAGCCTGGGATAGTGGAAGGTGTCCCTGCCCATGGCAGGGTGCTGAAACGAGATGGGCTTTAAGGTCCCTTCCAACCCAAACTGTTCTGGATCCATGGTTTTTCAGGACACAGATGCCCTGGATGGCATCAGGATCCCTGATAACCAGAATTAAATACCTTGGCCCAAGAAAGGTTTGGACAAGGATTTGGTTTCAGTGGTCCCCGGAGGAGTGGTTGGGGCTGGCTGAACTCAATTCACCCTGCACTGGGTGCACAGGCCACGGGACCACCGGACCAACCCCAGGCCCTGTGCCTGCTCTCCCCTGGGAATGGCCCTCCTGCACCTGGGATAAAATAAACTTTTGGGTTTCGTTGTTTCTCTGCAGTTTGTAAGGTGTTAAGCGAGGTTGCAGTGGAGGCTCTTACTGTGCCAGTTGTCATAGAAACTTGCAGGGCTTTTTTCCCTGATCCCCCCAGCCCCTTTCTTTATACCAAAGCAGGGCTGGATTTTCTCCCCCCTGTAATTTCAGTTCCAGTCCAATTAAAAACCTGCCTGGCCCCGATTCCCTGTCTGCAGCACTTCTGTGGTGCTTCCTGTTGTCCTGGCTGAAGGGCATGTTCCTCTGCACGGGGCACTTCCCCGCAGCACTGAGGGCGTTCTGTCCCCATGCAATGCCAGCAGGGGTTGGGGCGCAGCCCTTGTCCCCTGCGGTGCCTCTGGGCAGCACAGGGCTCCGTGCTCACCACGGGGTCCCTCTCCTTGCTGCTTTTTCCAGAAGCAGGGAGCAGAGTGGGCATTGGGTTTCCCCGGGCCACTGGTGGGGACATTGGGGTGGCATCTGCCTGCCCTGCTGGTCTGAGCCCGGGGCTGCCTTCCCCTCTGGTGCTGGGAGGTCGATGCTGCCAGCTCAGCACTCAGGCTGGCACAGGAGCCACCTAAGCACCAGCTGCAGCCCTGCCATGATTGCGGTGCCTGGCATTAATCATGGAAAGGGAATCGAGCGTGGGAAGATGGGCATTTTTTAACAAATCACCAAGCCCACATTCTCCCCTAAGCAAGAAACCAAAATGTTTGCTGCAGTGAGTCAACACAGAGATGCTTTAGCCATGGGAGGTGCCACTCCCACCCACAGCCATCGGTCCCAAACACACCGGGTGCACAAGGGGGACGTGGGGAGAGCTGTTTCCTGAGCTGCTCAGCCAGCAGTCCCTGCTGGGCTTTCTCCAGGACAGAGGGATCCTCTCCCTCATGCTTTGCCTCTGGCACAAGACTTGATGGGGACTCCTCAGAGGTAGCTGGACTTGTAGCTCAGAACTTCTGCTTTGAGGAGCTCAGTGCCACCCCAGCTCCTTGTTGCTCCAAGGATGGGACCATCTCATGGAATCCCGGAATGGATTGGGTTGGAAGGAACCTGAAAACTCATCCAGTGCCACCCCCTGCCATGGCAGGGACACCTTCCACTGTCCCAGGGTGCTCCAAGCCCCATCCAACCTGGCCTTGGACACTGCCAGGGATCCAGGGGCAGCCACAGCTGCTCTGGGCACCCTGTGCCAGGGCCTCCCCACCCTCGCAGGGTGGAATTCCTTCCTAGCATTTACTCCAAACCTGCTCTCTGTCAGTTTAAAGCCATTAAACACCCCGCCTGAGCCTTCACCCTGGTGCATGGCAGGAGTCAGCCCTGGGGCTCCAGCTGTCTGCTGGGATTCCTTCGGGTGGGATTCAGGTCTGTTGGATCACTCCTTTGGCCTTGTGTGTGCTGCAGGGATATAAATTGCCCACAAGCTCCTGGAGAGGTTTTGGTTGCCTTCTGAGAATTATCTAATTCTCTGAGCATCCCTGAGATGTATCTAATCCTGACCCAAAACTCGCTAGAATTTGCTGGGCTCCACTTCCAAGTCCCTGCCTCCTGGCAGGTCTCACTGATAAAAGCAGTTGGCACCACTCTGGTTTTTGGTGGGTGGCAGATTTTTATCAATAAACTCAATATAGCTCAAATCTTTTGCAGCATGATATTTTCTCCAGCCCTCAGATCAATTTTGTGACTCATCCCTCCAGGCTCTGCTGTTTTAGTGTCCCCCTTAAACGTGGACACCTTAATTGCAGGAGCGGCAGTGGCAGTCCCAGCAGTGCCATACGTGCAGCTCTCCTGCTCTCCCCCAAGAACTGCATCAGCTCTTTTCATCACAGCATCACATTAGAGCCTTGTGCTGGGCTGCTCACCCGTGGTGACCCCTGACCCTTCCTGGAGGCTCCCTCTTGTCTGGGATCCAGTCCCTGTTCAAAAATATGGCCTGAAATCCCTCTCCGGAGCTGCATCATCCCGTGCTGGGCTGCATTATCATGTACAGTGTTTGAATGGGCTCAGCATTACCAGGCAGCCCACATTTCCCTCTCTCCTCATCAATATTTACCATTACATCAATCTTCCTGTCATCCGCTAATTTTTTGAGTGAGGATTTTGTATTTTCATGGTGATCATCGATGGAAGTATCGACTGGCGCGTTCCCCGTGGAGCCTCGCTAACGATTCCCCATTGGCACCTCCTGTGAGAGACCTGTCAGCCGGCTCTAAATCTATTTAAAGTGCCTGGTGGGGGCTGCACAGCCCCATCTTCTGAAGTCAGAACGTCAGGGAGCACCGAGCAGCCGGGACGTGCGCAGGGCCCTTTCCGGGAAGCGAGTGTTCATTACAGGGTGACATCAGGCTCATCTGACAAGATCTCTTCCACCAAGACACACCAACTGACTTTAATTAGAACTTACATCCTTTAATTATTTCTTAATTCAATTCCAGATGAGCCCTGCCTTCTGGGCCCTCGATCAGGCTGACCGCCTGGTTGTTAACTAGGTCACCCTTACTGCCGGGTGGGAATGTTGGGGGGAAGGAGCTGTTTCCATCTGGATGTGACCGCCTGAACTTTGCTCAAAACAAGCAGCAGAGCCCAAAAAGCTCTCCCCACCTTTTGGGTACGTGTTGGCTGAGCTGGCTGGTTGGTGCTGTTTGGCCACATTCGATGTAAGCATGGGTGCTAATGATTTAGGAGAGCTTCATCTCTCCTAGGAATTAGTTTGCTCACATTTTTTTTCCCCAAACACAGAATAAATATGGAATATGTTTTCCTCTTCTGCACCATTTGAGGAGTCCTACTGACCCTGCTTTACAGTAGCCCCGGTGTTCCTCAAAACCAAACCTATTGCTAGCCCTTGTTTGGCTCCCATTGCAGATTTTCCATGTCCAGCCCTGCATTTCCCCCTTCTTTAGTTTCCCTAATGATTTTCCTATATATTGTAACTTTTCATTTGTATTGACCCCTCTATTCTGCGCTCCGTGGCAGGAGGTTGGAACTAGATGGAGCCCAAACCCTTCCATGATTCCATGACTTTACTGCTGGCTCTGTGAGTCTCCCAGTGCGACTCAGAGACCCAAATCCCTGCTAACACATTATTTCTTATCCATTGGGAACATGCATTTAAGGCCGAGCTCCTGCAGCTGGCTCAGGTACGATGTGCTGTGCCTCATCCCAGTCCTTGGTGAGGAGGTAAATATGTGTTTATTCAAGCGCCGGCTGCTAAAAGATCTGTAATTCCAAAGAAAAACGTATAATGGTGTGTATTGTGAGCGTGCAGTGCCCTCCTCTTCACTCCCTGCCACCCTCCCACGCAGGCACTGCTGATCACATAGAGCAGCAGAGCAGTTCCAGGAGTGTTGAGTGCCTTCAATTTCTGCTCGTGAGGGAAAATTTCCCGTTCCTCATTCTGCTTTCTCCACCTCGCTGCCTCACATCATCTCAAGAGCTTTGCCCCTTGGCACAGCACGAGCAGGGCTCCGATGCAGTTTCTTGGAATGGCCGCAGATTAATCTGGGTGTTTATTCAAACTCTGTTGTGCTGTTTTCTCTCCCTGCTCCCACCTGCAGGGCCAGATCGACAGCTGGGCCACGGAACAGAGAATCACACAAGGGTTTGGGCTGGAAGGGACCTTAAAGATCATCTGGTTCTACCCCCCTGCCACAGGCAGGGACACCTTCCACTATCCCAGCTACCTCCAAGCCCCGTTCTTTGAACGCTTGCAGGGATGGGGCAGCGCCAGGTTCTGTGAGCAATCAGCCGGATCTCCGGGAGCTCCTCTTTCCCTGGGAGGGATAATCAGGCGGGGTTGGGCTGTGCTGGGCAGGCTGTGGGGAGACGTGGAGACAGTGCTAATTTGCTCAGGGAGAAGTGTGACTAAGGGTGCTAAAGGAGGAAAACGCGCTGTCTTTCCTGCGTCCTGACAAAGCCGTGTGCGTGGAGGGGTGATCCGAGGATTTCAGCTTTCCTACAGGTTTCTGGCATTGACAGACACAGGATTTAGGGTGGTGTGGTGGCTGTGCACTGGGAAGGGGTGAGGGTGAGGGTGCTCGCTGCTCTCTTCAGGCTCAGGACATCATGTGAAAGGGCACCACGACCAGCATTCCATCTAATTTATGGGGAAATTAATTCTTATCTCCCCGTGGACTGCACAGGGTGCCTGGGCAGACAGTGCAGAGCTCTGCCATCAGTGCTGCCACTGGTGGCTTCAGCACAGCCTGAACGTAGGAGGAGCTGATAATAATCACTGAAGAACCATGGAATCCCAGAATGGTTTGGGTTGGAAGGGACTGTAAGTCTCATCTTGTTCCCCTCCCTGCCCTGGGCAGGGACACCTTCCACTAGCCCAGGCTGCTCCAAGCCCTGTCCAGCCTGGCCTTGGACACTGCCAGGGATCCAGGGGCAGCCACAGCTGCTCTGGGCACCCTGTGCCAGGGCCTGGAACAATGAATAACGGTATTTACACCTAAATTAAAGACTTGACTGAATCAAGCTGTGGACAGCTCAGGAAGGCTGACTTCGGGCAGACTTTGGGGCATTTTACAGAGGGATTGTGGGAGATCGGTTCAACCCCCAGCCGCAGGAAAACACCATCTTGTCCCACAGTAAATGGAAATGTGTGCTGTGCTTCGAGGACATGGGTGGGAGAAGCAGATGAAAGGAGCTCTAGGACCTGCAAATTCCCATCTTTAGATTTGAAATAGAAAAGCCTTCCCAATGAATGCTTCAAGAACACCTCTGGAGCTGACAGTTCTCAAGCAGGGTCTGTTGGATGTTTTCCTTTGCAGTTTGAGGTAGGAAGGAAAAAGCACCCAGGGAGGGAAAGCTCAGCTGCACTCATTGTCCGCTCGGATGTCAGAAGTGCTTTGTTTTCCAGAAGTGCTTATTATTCATGCAGTGTCTCACCAGGCAGCTGGAACACAGCTCCAGCGTGGGGCTGGTCCTGGCGTGGGCTCTGCCGTGAGGCGGTGCCGTGGCTTTTCCCTCCTCGTGGGACATCCCACCAGAGCCAGCAGTGGTGCTTGGTGCCTGCCTTTGGCACCACTGCCAGGGATGGTTGGGTCATCTTTTCCCCACGGTGTCCCTCTTTTGTCCCTCTGGATCCTAGGCCGCCGTCTGGCAGATGTGGGGGCTTAGTTTCGCTGGTCCTGAGGGTGCTCCCAGCAGCGATGCTCCCGGAGGAGGCACAGCACAGGAGCTGCTGTCCCCTCTGCCTGCACACAGTGCTTTCACTGCCTGCCTCGGGCCCCAGTTGTGCCAGGTCCCTACTGTGCAGTTTGTCCACTTGGCTTTGCCATTTCCGTCCCAACAGAACGGTTCTGAGGATGAGAAGGACTCTGCTTCTGGGCTTTTATCAGGTTTCTCTGTTCTCTCACCTCCCCTCAGCTGGAGAGTGTTGCTGAAAACTCTGGTGTGAACCAGAAACCAGACTCAGACTCCCAGCCAGTTTCTAGCCATCTCAGACTGGTTTCTAGCCATCTCAGACTGGTTTCTCACCATCTTGGATTTGCTGCTGTAGATCAATGGCTTCATGAGCCATGAAGCTGATCTCTGGAGGCTGGCAGGGGGAGCATGACTGCTGCTGAAGACATTGGTTCTGCTTCATTGAGAGTGTCCTGTGGAGTCAATCCCACCTTTCTTTGGGATTTTGTTGGCTGGCTGGAGCCCCCAGGGCTGTCCCCAGGAGGGACTGCGTGCATCCCAGCAGCGTGATGGACCCCACCTTGTCCCAGCAAAGCGTGGCCCCGGGGGATGTCCTGCCCCGCGGGGACACTGGAGGGGGTGTCAGCCACAGCGAATGAGAAACTGTCAATATTTGTACACAAAGGCCATGCTGAAATCCCAGTCCAGACATCAGAGGTGTCAGTTTTGATTTCCCAAACACAGAGAGAGCCCTTTCAGCCCCAGCCTGCTCAGACACTGCAGCTTTAATGTCCAAGCACCCAGCATGCTTCCACTCCCCTCAAATGCATCAATCAGGTCTCGGTGAGGCTCTGAAAGAGCCAGTTTGTTAAACAAACACACTTAGTGTAAAAAGTTTATTCCAGTTAATTGGGACTTCATTGCAATGGAAACAAATTACCCAGCTGTCATCTGCCAAGGCAAACAGCAGCGGGGGAGCGGGGGTCCTGGCCAGGCGGGAGACAAACAGCCATCTCAGGCAACCTTATTTATGGCCTTTTTATGTATTTCTGTATTTATTTGGACATTCCTGAGCTGGAGAGCTGGGCTATTGCCGAGCTGCATGCCCCAGCACTTGCACAGTGCAGGTTATCTGCCTCTGGGGCTCCTGGGCAGAGAGCTGGCGCTGGCCCGGGTGGGCACTGCCGTGGGGACCCCCGGGCTGGGGTCTGTGTCCCTGGGTAGATCCCTCCAGGCGTGCGCAGGGCTCTTGCTCCACAGCCGGAGAGGAGGTGCTGGATGGGAATGTCAGGGCGAGCTGCTGGTCCCTGGAGGTTGGGGACGTGCGGGATGTGGGGGTCCCTGCAGGGAGCAGCGGGGCAGGGAGGCGCCCAGGGGCTGGTGGCCACTGGGAACTTTGCCCCCGTGCTTCCATAGCTCCTTGCCCTCGCAGGGGTGCCCTGTGTCGGCATCAACCCCCCGGGCGAGTGCCCGGCCCTGCTCTGCTCCCGTTCTCCCCTGCCCGCCCAGGGAATTGCCTTTTCGGCAGGAGAGCTGGGAGCACTGCCGATGAGGCTCCGGCTCATTCCCAGCTCATTCGGTTTAACAAACACCCTGTCAACACCCTTTTCCCCCTGCTAGAGTTTTTATCGCAAGCGAGGGAGCAGGGNGGGGCTGGGGCTGGGATGGGGGCGGCCGGGAGCCGGGCGGGATGGGGCTGGGGCTGGGATGGGGGCGGCCGGGAGCCGGGCAGGGAGCAGCGCTCGGCGGAGCGCCCGGGAGCCGGGCAGGATGGGGCTGGGTCCGCAGCCGCGCGGAAGTGACAGATCAAGCCGCGGGATTAGCAGCGGGTATGGTGTCAGGAGAGCAGCATCCTCTTCCTGAGCCGTTCGTCACCCGAGCTGAGCCGGGCTGGGGGAGGCGAGGGCAAGACGTGGAATTACCGCCTCCCCTGCTGCTCCTGTCCCTGCTCCTGGGTGGCCTGTCCTTGCCTCGTGTCCCTCCAGTTCTGCCCTTCGGATCCAGGGGGGCTGTGCTGTGGCTGGCGGGGGACAGACCGAGGGTGTTGTCCCAGACCATGGGTGGGTGCAGCCCTCCGTGGCACATCTCTGCTGGGCTGGGGACACGTCACCCCGCTGTAGACGGCAGCGTGGGGGGCTCTCCCAATCCCCTTTGGGATGCATTCTTCCCTGCTGGCCTTGGGGACGTGGAGGACAGGAGCAGGTCTCTGCCCATGTGCTGGGACCTTCCAGCTGGGAATTCTCTTGTGTGCCTGGTGAGCAAACTCAGGGCTCTTCCACCCTGCTGACTTACCACAGCCACATCCAGGCCACATTCTTCTGGTCCTGTGAAGTCCTAAGATTCACATTTGAATTTCACATTGCAATTGAGTTGCCATGCAGAGCCTTTTATCCACTTTCCAAGAGTGTTCCTGTTACCTTACAGCTGTGAGATCACCGTGGCCCGCACTCCGAGGTTTCTGTCTGTGATGGCACACGTTCAGGGGTGGAAGGCCTGGATTGGGATATGCATCCTTGGAGGGGTCTGGGAGGGGGAAAATAGCACTGATAGATACAGAGATGAGTCCTGAGATCAGACTGAACTCACCAGAGGGGTGTGGGAAAGGTGGCGACCAGAACTGGAAAGAACACGAGATTTGGCTCCATTTCTGGAGCTTGGAATGGAGTTGAGGAGGGACTGGGGAGTTTGGCTCGAGCACCTTGGCTCCTTGGAGTCAGCTGGCCCATCTCGAGAGGCAGTCTGAAAACACAAAGGTAAGAAACAGCAGGGAAACAATGCCACGCTTCCCTGTATGGGAGCTGGTGTCTGCTGGAGGCAGTCAGAGGCAGCGATGCCCCCTCAGCCCCACATTCCTGTGCCCCCACTCTCTGCAGGATCCTTGGTGGGCAGAGCTGGGGCACAGGGTGCCAGGCTTCTCCCTCCTCCACCTGGCAACCCTCTATTACTAGGGATTTTAGCTTTCTGTTTCTAGATTGATTTGTTGGTGGTGGTTATTTTTAGCTCCTCCAGTGCCTTGCAGATTCCTCGAGGGATTCTTTCTTTGCCTCTCCCTCCCACAGGTTTGTTTGTAATGGAGCCGCGTTGATTTGAGCCGCAAGCAAGAGGTTCCAGCGCCAGCGGGGGCTGTGCTGCCGTGCTCGGGGAGCAGATCTCCCTCTGTGGTTTGACGCAGCTTGGCGTGTCCATGGGGTGCTTCCCCATGCTGGGAAGGAGCATCGCTCCCCCCTGCAGCCGCTGGTGCTGGTACTGAGCAGTCCCCACCCAAAATCACTGCCAGAGCACGCTGGGTGGCTCCTTGTCCCCTTGCTCCTCTCAGCACTGCCCTCCCCGAGAGATCTCTCTTTCCACTACCCATGGGGAGAAATTCAGGTCATCGTCACCGTCCGTGGAAACAAACCCCAGGGTCCTCCTGCAGCTCCACAGCCAGGCTGGATGGAAATTTTTCAGCATATTTTAAAGCCCAGCACAAAGTAATTCAAAACAAGTTGCGGGTATATTTTGGACTCTGGCAGAGCTGTTGTTGTCGCCTCGCTTGGCCCGCTGGCTGTCCCAGACAAGGGCTCACTTTGAGCGTACCCTTCTGCTGAGCAGGGGGGCAATGTTTCCATTCCTAATTTAGAGCATCCATCCCACCGGGGTCCGGCCCCGTCTCCCGCTGAGCCCAGCACAGCCAGGAGCCCGGGGCTTACCTGTCACCACCAGCTCCAGGGCTGCATTAATGTTCCCTAGAAAATGTGACTCTCTTTGGACTCAGCTGCTTCTGCTCGCCCTGGGTTGGCGCTTGGTGGGGCCTGTGTGAAGGTACAGTTTGTGCTCTGGTTTTTCCAGGATTTTTTTGTTATTTTGTGGAGCAGAGTGAGTTGTGCTTGTTTTCAAACACCTAAGTATAGGCTGATAGGGTAGGTTTGCTGTTTTTCCTGGGGAGAGGCAGCCCTGGGAGGTCCCACTCAGGTGGGGCTTTGGTGGTGGCATCTCCACTGATGCCTTATCCGTCCTCCTAGAAACAGAGACTAGACAGAGTGAGGGAATAAAGGTGGGTATTTATTTGAAAGGCCTTCAAAGGCACACCCTGGGGAGCCAGAGGCTGCTGCCAGGATGGACCCCAAGATGGACGGCAGGTCACGAGTTCTTCACACTTTTATAGGCCTGGTTATTTACATATCAGGGTTAATTCTCCAATTAAAGCTTCATTTTAGTGATGTAATTTCCCCAAGCTTGCCCCCACTTTTACAGTCTTTGATTTACACATTTTGGGCCTAGGATGGTCTGAGTGTCCTTGGAAAGCAGGCCTGGAGAGGCTTTGTTGTGTCTAACTAGCATGAGAGAGCAGGAATTAACAGGCTACAAGAAACCTCAGAGCTACACACTGAGCAGTGCAGGACTTGAAAAATATAAAAGTTAAAACCTAAGGCATCTCCATCACATCTAGGGAAGTGTTTTTCTGGAGCACTGATCTCCACAGGCTGCTCTTACCTGGGACATGAGCACGTGTTGAAGGGTTTTGTTGGACTTGCTCCTCTAAGAGCAGCCCCTGCAGTGGCCAGGGAGATGAAGCCCGAAAACCACTCAAGTGTTCAAGCAAACCATTTGAGCAAACCTGAAAGCCACTTGCGAGGCCACAAACATCATGGTGTGGCAGCTCCTCTTCCTCTCTGTGGATTAACCAGCTCCAAGGAGGCGTGAGGAGAGAGGACACCAGGGCCACACGTCCCCGAGGAATGTGCTGAAAGAAAAGGCAGGGGTCTGTGGCTGTGTGGTGCTCTTAGTGGCTTGCAAAGCCGTGGTTCAGCTATCACCTAACTGCTTTCCATCAGGATCGGGTGGTGGCTGGCTGAAATCATACCCAGAATTAGCAGAGGGCCTTGGGATACCTCTGTGATGAGCCTGATGTCAGACTCTGCTCTAATGGAGCAACCTGGTGCTGGAGGTGAAGGGTTTGGAATGTGGATCCAGAATCCACAGTGAACTTTCTTCTCTCTTGGCTGTTTTCCTTGAACTGCAGCTTTTCTAGGGTTGAAGTTGTCATTGAGGTTTTCCTGATCTTTGATTTTATCATGTTCATTAGCACAGTTCCTGTCGAAGAACAGCACGTTCCCTCCCTGTGCTCGCTGTCTCCCAGTTAACAACGCTTTGCTGCTTTGGCTCTTCTGGAAAAAGGCACAGGAGCTTTGGGAACGCCTCCTGGTATAATAGACAGGTGTCAGCATTGTCAGTCAGATCTGAAAAGTGGCGTTAATTCAAAGGGAAATGACTGCAGAAGGCCCAGGGTACATGTTGGGCAGCACTGAGCCAACCTGTCAAACCACGGCAGTGCCTGCGTGTTCCTCCAGCTGCCGAGGGGTGCTCGGAACCCAGATGGTTGCTTTTCCTTTCAGGAATGGCCTGGAACAGCAGCTTCCTGCTCTTCCCTTCTCTCCCTGGGGTTCTGCTTTGAAGATGTCCATTGCTGAGGCTCATGGTGTGATGAAGATTCTCTGTCAGGGTTGGGCAGTGCAGAAGAAGACCTGAGGTGCACGAGGTGTGTGTAGGAGGCACATGCTGTGCTTTGGCTGGGCTTGGCTGGGACGTAGTCCTGTTTTCTGAGCGTCTGCTCCGCTCCTGAAGCCCCCAACGTCTTCCTCAGCTGGGTTTTATCAGCTCCGAGGAACAGAACACGGGCTCCAAAGTGAGGTTTGAAGTGAGCAGGGACAACCATTGCAAGACCACAGTGCAGAGCTCCTGCCTCGGGAGAGGTGGAGCAGGTGCTGGCATTGCACCCCGGATGCTCGGCCCGGGGCCTGGGGGTATTTACTGGAGTTTGGGAGCCTCGGGAAGGGACCTGGCTGTGTCCACAGGGTGGCTTCAGCCAACCTGGATTTAGTTCCAGGGGAGATCAAGATTGCTGTGTGACTTTGGCAGCCAAGGAAAAGGAAGCAAGAGGCACCAGCATGATGTCCTAAATCTTGGTAGTTCTTCAGCTTGCATGCCCTGGCCTTGACCATTTCAGGGTGCCCTTCCCACTGCCTGTGAAGGCACAGCTGGCCCAGAAACATTCCAGCCACTCTTCTCCAGAGCAGAGGGCTCAGCTCTGCAAAACCAAGGTGTCCTTCTGCAGAACCTCCAGAAACTCAACTCTGGGCTGCAGTGGCCTGCGGACCTGCTGCCTCATCACACTGGATTGGTGCTGAGGAGTTGAAAGCCCCTGCCCTGTGACAGCCTGGATGGAGTGGCAGCGAGGTGTGCAGAGTGCTGTGTCCGGGGACCTGCCTCCTGTGGTGTTCCCACCCCACAGGCAGTGTTTGGCGAGCACCAACGTGTGGTTTTGGCAACAGCGTGCAACATGTTCTGCTCTGGAGCGGGAAGATGCCACAGCTGGAGAGCATCCATGGAATAGCATCCATGGAATAGCATCCATGAGTGGCATCCATGAGTAGCATCCATGGAATAGCATCCGTGCTGCTATTGCCTGTGTGAATGCTCCACCTCTTCTTCATTCTTCAGGGCTACAGGTTTTCTCCAAGGACAAACTCTCCTGGGGTTCATCTTTGCTTTCCAAGTGTCTGAAACCACTTTGGAGGCCTTCAGGCTCGCAGCAGCCAGCAGAGCGCACCGTGCTGGGGTCGGTTGTGGCAGCGGGTGCAGAGTCTGGCGCTGTGGGTTTGTCCCCGCGGCTCGGTGTTGTGGTGTGTTGGTGGGCAGGGGTTGTCCAGTGTCAGAGAGGGCCTCGCGCAGCCATGGGGCAGCCTCGTGCTCTGGCCTGGGAAGCCCAAGCCCACGACACAAGGCAGGGAGTGAGAAGGTCACCTTCTCATGTCTCCAGCGCTGGCTTTACCCAGGTTGGGGTCTTTGCTGCAGGATTCCGTGGTTGGAAATGAAAGTATCTCCTGCATCCCTCCACGCTCAGTCCAGAATGATACACGGCCCCTCGCATCTCTGTCCCCCACCATTGCCCCTGCACCCCAGGGCATTTCAGGTGTGGGAGCGCTGATGGGCAGTGCCTCGTCTGGAGGGTGCCACATGCTGCTGGTTCTCCTGCTGGGAGGTGGCTCTTGCCTGAAGAGCGTCTTGTGTTGGAATAAAGTGCCTTTCAGCAGCCTGGCTGGCACAGCTGTCCTTCATGGGCTCGGAGGAGATGGGTCTGGAGGTGATTTAATGGTGCGGTGTGGACAGCTGGTTTCTGAGGAGTTCAGCTCCCCATGGGTGTTCAAACAGCAAAGGCCAATCCTTGCAGTGCTTGGGGATGGGGGGATAGTAAGAGTTAACGGGGAAACTGAGGCACAGAGGTTTTAGCTCACAGGCGAGGCCATGCTCCAGGCAGGTTCCCAGCCCTGGAAATGGCTTTGGCCCGTCCCTCTCGGCCTCTGCTGCAGTGCATCCCTCTTCCCAGTCATCGACACTTGGTTTCTGGGTTGTCCTTCCCCGCGTGCCTCTCGCTCTCCCTCGCTGTGGTGCCGGCGTCCCTCGTGCCCCAGGCGCCAAGGAGCTCTTCTCTCACTTGGCTGCAGAAATGGGCTCAGCATCCCAGAAATGCAGGCTTTCGTGCGGGAGCCAATAGTCACACAACCTCCATCCAGAAACCGTCATTATCGGCTGCTTGCTTTTTCTTGGTTTCTTTGAACTACAGCTCCCAGGATGCCTGAAGATATGCAGACATCCTGAAGACAGTGGTTTCCCATAAACTTTTGGGGTTTCATGCTTTGCAAGCAGGAATGTTTTTATTGCGTCGCAAATCCCTTCAAGTCCCTCAAACCTCCGCGGCAGCGGCGGGGGCCGGAGCCGGCCGCGGGGGAGGCACGCCAAGGGCTTTTCTCTCCTGCATTTTCCCCCTTCTTGCAAGAGGGACCTTTGTAACTCCCTGTCGTGCCTTTTCAAGGGAGATTTTGGGCGGGGAGGAAGTTTGAAGAAGCCACGGTTTGCCTGTAGGGATGTGTTTCCCATTCTCCTGGCCCCCATTATTTCAAGGGCTGCTAAGCAGCATCCGGCATCCCCATGCATGCTGAAGTGCCTTGGGCAAGGTGGGGAGGGGTTTTCACTGGGCTGGGAAGAACTGGGACGCAGGGAAGAGAAAAAGATGCAGATTCCTGCACCATTGCAATGAGCCCAGGAGGCTGGGGTTTAATTCCTGACGTGCTCACTAGTCCTAAGGGAAAACCAGAGAGGGACATTTTTGTTTGGCATGGACAGATGTGGTTGGAACTGCGGCCTGGAGGGTCCCCACCTCCCAGCCCCCAGCCAGATCCACCCAGGGGCCAGGGCACAAATTCCACAGGTGCCCCCACAGCATCTTCCTGCAGCCCATCCTGGGACCAGGAGGTGCTGGCAGTGGAGGGGGGTTTGTGGTGTGGGCCCAGCTGTCCCTAATAATCACTTGCTCTGTGTGGGAGAGGAGCCGCAGAGGGCAGGATAGAGCTGTGGTGACACGGTGGCATTTCAGGGTGGTGTTCTTGTGACCATTAAAATACTTCAGTGAGTTTTTCCTGTCTGGTGCTGGTGCACACCAGTGTTACATCTCATAATCAGACTTGTGGTATTTTGCCATTCTCCTTTTTCCCTTTGGTTGCCCAGGATCCTCCACAGGCTGGGATTTAATAGGTCTTAATTTCTTTGATAGGTCTTTACCAGTTTGAGGAACTTTGTGAGTGAAATGCAGAGCTACTGGGTGCCCTTGGGGGTCACCAGAACCCCCAACTACCCAGATCTTGCAGAGGCAGCAGAGCCATGGGTCAGGCTGTGTGTGACATGGATCACGGAGTGGTTGGGGTTAGAAGGCACCTCTGGAGATCCTCTTGTCCAGCCCCTGCTAAAGCACAGCGTCACCTACAGCAGGTTGCACAGGATCATGTCCAGCTGTGTTTTTAATGTATCTGGAGAAGGAGACTCCCCAACCCCTCAGGGCAGCCTGTTCCCATGCTCCATCACCCAAAGGGACACATCCTGGCCCTGCTTTGTCCCGTTGCTGAGCGCTGAGGCCAGTGGGATGCTGCGGGGTCCATTTCTGGGCAGCTGCCCTGGTGCCTCTGGGGTCTGGGCTCCTTCTCTGTCACCCTCCTCCCATCCTTCCCTCTCCCTCCGGGCCCGTGCGAGCACGCCTGGACACACGAGCACAGCAGCGTGCCCGGGCACAGCCGGCTCCTGTCACCTGCCCGTCCCCATGGCGGCGGTGGCAGGCGGTGCGGTCTGCCGGAGGAGCGGAGACCGTGGAGGCTCTGCGGCCGGCTCGCATAACCACATCACTGCTCCCCGCTCTTGGACGGGCCCGGCCGCCCGGCAGCCCAGAATAACAAGCTTTTCCATTCCTGTGCGCCGTGTGGGACGCGGGGCCATGGAAAACAAGAGGCGGCTGCAGCGCCAGGGCTGCGCGCAGACTAAACAACGGCACATCCCCGGGCGTCTGTCCCCGCACGGGGACAGCGGGCGGCAGCCACAGGGCTGGGGTGGCTGGGAGGCACGGCGGGGATGCCAGCACGGCGTGGGGAGGCCAGCACGGCGAGGGGATGCCTCACCATGTGTGGGCTCGGCTGGCGCGAGTGGAGGGAGGTGAAGGTCCCAGGAGGACTGAGCCCCCGAGAAACCTCCTCACCCGTCCCCGCTGAGCGCACGTGAGCAAAGAGATTGGTTGGATTTTGTCCTTTTCTTTATGTTCCCTGGTACCGTTTTAATTAGGATAAAAGCTGTAATTGGTAGTAGGGGAATTCTGAAAACCTGGCTCCTGGCAAGGCAGGGGCAAGTCTGCACGTTCCTCTGAGTTGGCACGCAGACAATCCATCATGCTCACACAGCCCGCTTGGAAGAGCCTAAGATCTCTGTCCTGCTGCTCAGGAAGGAGTGATAGATATCTTCATTAAAAACAAGCACGGAGGGAGATGATAGAATTCTTGAAAACAAGCAAAGTCATGGGGATTTTACCCAAGGAAAGGAATTTTTGACCATGTTATTTTGCAGGTTTTATGTATTTGTTGTCTGTATAGGGATGGATTTTTGGGTTTAAAGTAGACTGTTA
The DNA here is from genome assembly GCA_013397865.1 of Struthidea cinerea. Classification (NCBI taxonomy): domain Eukaryota; kingdom Metazoa; phylum Chordata; class Aves; order Passeriformes; family Corcoracidae; genus Struthidea; species Struthidea cinerea. The sequence continues at coordinate 99,716 of VZTI01000347.1, read as the reverse complement.
ATTTTGGGGGTGAAGCAGACTGGTATGTGCCACTCATGAAATGGTCCTTGTCAATGATCTGGTTCGTGGCTGGGAGTCAGAAAAAGATCTTTGCTTACACACAATCATAAGGTCATGGTACAGTTTGCATTGAAAAGGACCTTAAAGCCCATCTCATCCCACCCCCTGCCATGGGCAGGGACACCTTCCACTGTCCCAGGCTGCTCCAAGCCCCGTCCAACCTGGCCTTGGACACTGCCAGGGATCCAGGGGCAGCCACAGCTGCTCTGGGCACCCTGTGCCAGGGCCTCCCCACCCTTCCCAATATCCCATCCAGCCCTGCCCTCTGGCAGTGGGAAGCCATTCCCTGTGTCCTGTCCCTCCATCCCTTGTCCCCAGTCCCTCTCCAGCTCTCCTGGAGCCCCTTTAGGCCCTGGAAGGGGCTCTGAGCTCTCCCTGGAGCCTTCTCTTCTCCAGGTGAACACCCCCAGCTCTCCCAGCCTGGCTCCAGAGCAGAGGGGCTCCAGCCCTTGGAGCATCTCCGTGGCCTCCTCTGGACTCTCTCCAGCAGCTCCACGTCCCTCTGCTGTTGGCCCCAGGGCTGGGACAGCTCTGCAGGTGGGGTCTCACCCAAGGGGGCAGAATCCCCCACTCTGGCCCTGCTGCCCACGCTGGGGCTGAGCCCAGCACAGGGGGCTCTGCTCACGGCCGGGGCATCTCCAGCTCTCAGCCAGCAGCACCCCCAAGCCCTTCTCTTATTTTCAGCTGTTTTACTGCACCAAATGGCGACAACAGGATCTTAATGTGACTGTGTGGCAGGAGTGCAGATCCCAGCCTAAATACTGCTGAGAATCTGGAGAGAGAGGAAACTTCCTGATCATCTTACATTGTCTTCAGGGTCCCATCTCTTCCAAGGCCCTGCAGCCCCTTTTCAGACCACATTCCCACCCCTGGGCTCTCTGCAGCATATCCCGCTGCCTCCTTGCTGTGTCCACCCTTGGGATGCTTCCTGGCTTGCACTCACGTGGGATGGGTTTCCAGCTGGAAGGTGCCTGCTCGGGGAGGAGATGATTCTGGTGCAGGTCCAGTCCCCGCAGTGGCATGGGCATGCTGGGGTGCAGAATGACTCACCAGGCTGTGGCACATGTGCCCAGCATCTCTGTCACAGCACAGATGTTGGTCAGAGAGGGGACAGTTGTTATTGTCAAAATGCAAATGAATAAAATTATTGTTTTGAGAGAGAATTTTTAGGGGAAGGACATGCAAATTTACCTTCCATTCAGATTGTGCATTAGTATTAAAATGCAATGTTTGAAAGCCAAAACAAAGGAACATTTTAATTTGGGACTCATCAGATGGTTCCTTCTGCTTGGATTAGCATCATATACTTTGCATCAAATGCTCTAAGTTTGACAAAACTCTGCTTTTCAAAGAAAACAAAAAGATGCTCTAAAAATGCCAGCCATTTCCAGGGATTCTGGCTGCTGTCGACTGTCCTGAAGTGACCGGCCTGGTGCTGAACACGGGACGGGCTGATGGGAATGGGCTTTGTGGAGTTCAAATGGGATGTGTGCTTGGGTTCCCTCCTGGATGCTGCTTTAATCTGGCTTCTAAATAGCTTAGAAAAGATTGGATATTAAGGAAAATTTCTTCACTGGAAGAAATGGAGGGGTGCTCAGGCACTGGAAGGGTGCTCAGGCACTGGAAGGGGGGTCAGGCATTGGAAAAGGCTGCCCCAGGGCAGTGGTGGAGTCACCATCCCTGGAAGGATTTAAAAATCGTGTGGATGTGCCATGTGGAGACGTGGGTTAGTGGTGGCCATGGCAGTGCTGGGGGAACGGTTGGATTTGATGACCTGAGAGGACTTTTCCAACCTTTACAATTCCATGAAAAGCCAGGCCAGGGTTCTGCTCCGAGGCATGGGACCCCACAGGCCCGGTGGGACCAGAGCTCCCTCACCATCGGGGGGGAACGGGCGGGTGCAGGGTCAGGAGCTGCCCCGGATGACTGCCGGGGGCTGTGCTGAGGGATGGGTTGTGTTCCTCTCCTTGGCTGTCCATGCAAACACCCTCCAAACAACACTTGCCTCCCCACAGCCCTCGGAAGCAGCTGTGCTGCTTATTTAAACACACGGTGAGGTATCTCCGTCCCGCTCCCCCTGCTTCCCTTCTCCTTCTTCCTTGGAATACTGACCTGCCTCGTGTTGCAGGCCAGAAATAGAGACTGGCCACTGACTTGCTAATTGTAATGCAGCCTGATAATGCCAGCTATAATTAGATCAAGGTATCCAAGAGCTTTTGCTGGCAGACGTTTCTGTGACCCTGTTATCGTACTTTAAATAGAGGATCCCGTCTGCTCTGCCTGGCTTCTGGCTGCAGAGCCAGGTCCTGCCGAGTCCAGCTTGGTCCTTCCCGGGGAAGCCAGCCCAGCATCGGTCCTGGTGGCTGCATCTGCTCGGCTTGTGAAGAGCCAGGCTTGGCACAGCAGCGCTCACTGACAGGCACTGATTCTGCCCCCCAATACCTGGCAAATGTCAGTGACCACTGAGACTTCTGTTGTTATAAAAATCCCTTCCCCAAGCCCCCAGTGACCGCAGCTGTGTTGGGCCAATGAAAGGGGCTGCTCTGGGCTGTGGTTTTCGGGGGGTTGCACTCTGACCCATCTTTCCTTTCCTGTTTTAGGGTAATCAAAGCAGTGGCTCGTGTTGAGCTGAGCTGTGGCAGGGGGAGGAATGGTTCGGGATCTCAGGATCAACTTGTCTAGAGCTGCAGCCTCGTATCCCAGGGCTGTCAGGCATCTCTCCTTGTTCCCTTTTGATGAGCCCTCTACATTCTTTCTTTACCCTCTCATGCAAGTCCTGTCACTCTTTCCCCATCTGCAGCATCCCCAGGGCCCTGTCCCTGGCCTTGGGAAGCCTCAGGCTGCTGCCCAGCTGTCCTGCCCTCGAGCACCCTCCTCGCTGGGTCAGAACAGGCATCCCCAGCTCTGCTGGGTCCCACCAGGCAGGGTGCTTTGGGTGTGCAGCCGTGTCCTCAGCGGGTGGGTGAGCCGGGGCCCTCACAGAGCTCATCCCCTCAGCGCTGTGTGAGCCTTTGGTTCCTTCTCTGCAGCACCACCCAACCCTGGCACATCACGCAGCTCCCCAGCCCGCTGGGATAACTCATGGAAAAGTTTGCTTGGGTGGATATGCCCGAGTTCATCCCTTGCTCTCGTTGTGGCTGCCCACAGCTGCTCTGACATGCTGTCTGATCTGTCCTGAGCTCGGCAGGGAGGGAACTGAGACCCCCTTGAACACCAGTGTGCCCAGGGGAGGGGGAGAGGTGTCCTAATGTCATATCCTGCAGGCAGGCCTGGGGCTGTCACAGCAGCAGAGCTCACCAGCTAATCACGGCTGAGTCAGCCTGAGAAGTGGGACGCTGAAATCCCAAAGGAAAACCAGGGACTTGGAGAAACTGGATAAGCCAGTGCCCCGTCCTTTGGGTAGGAGCCAAACCTGCTGAGATGTTCTGCTGCCTTGCTAGCCCAGCTGAGCTCCTGTGCTGTTCCGTGGGGAAGGTACCTCATTGCTGTGTTCTGGCAGGGCATCGTCCCAGGTTCCCATTTCATGGAATCGCAGAAATCATGGAATGGTTTGGGTTGGAAGGGACCTTCAAGATAACCTTGTTCCACCCCCTGCCATGGGCAGGGACACCTTCCACTATCCCAGGTTGCTCCAAGCCCCGTCCAACCTGGCCTTGGACACTGCCAGGGATCCAGGGGCAGCCACAGCTTCTCTGGGCACCCTGTGCCAGGGCCTCACCACACTATAAGCAAAGAATTTCTTCCAAACACCTAATCGAAATCTCTCCTCTTTTACTTTAAAACTGTTTCTCCTTGTGCTATCACTATAGAAAGTACCCAGGTAAAAGGGCACTGTGCCTCTTTTTCAGTCCTGGGCAGTACCTGGGGAGTGGGGGGTGCAAGGGGGTCGAGCCTCTGGAGGTGCAGCAGAAGGGCAGTGTCCCAGGCAGACACTGCTACCATCAGCAGAAGCCCTGGGTGGGTGACCCTGGCAGGCAGCACTGGCCATGTGCAATCAGCGTCTGTCCCCAAGCTAAGGAAACACGTGGGGGGTCCTCAGGCAGGGTCCTCAGCGCTTCCCAGCTCACCTGGAGCTAGGGTTTGGGCCTGGCAAGTCCCTGTGGGCCGTGTCCTGTGTCAGTCCCCGAAACAGTGACGGAAGAGCTCAGTCCGTGGTTTGTGTGCCCCAGGCATGGACACTGCTCATGGATTTGGGAGGCTGAGCAGGAGGAATGTCAGCAGAGTGGAGTATGCGGCTGTCTGCAGCTCGTCAGACTGCCTGCGTGCTCACCCGTGAGTCCATGAAGGTTGGAGACCAGTGGCCCAAACCCACTTTCCCAAGGGGTGAGGGCAGGCGCAGGGGGGTCTTGGGCCTTCCTCCTCCAAAGCTCACCTGTGGACCCCAGAGGTTTTGGTGGGACTCAGAGTAGTTTTCAGCATCCCTAGCTCTGCTTTCTCCCCTTCTCAGTGGGAGCAGGTAGGGAGGCAGGGCCATGCAGGGTGACCGGGGCTCATGGGGATGCCCGCAGGGTTTGGTGACATGTCATTGCACCAGGAGTGCCAGAGCACACCCAAAGCAAGTGGAGGTGAGGCTTCGCTGCCTTCTGCCTTGTGCTCCCTCCACAGCTGAGCCTGGTACTCCTCACCTGAGCCTGGTTCTCCTTGGCTGAGCCCTGTGTCCCTCGGCCGAGCCCGGTCCCCCCATCTGAGCCCGTGCAGGCTCCTGGTTATGTAAAGCCACGGCAAGCGCAACCAGGAGATTCTTCAGTGTCGGAATCTGAGTCACATGGGGCTGTTTTATTTCCCCCTCTGCTAATCTCGTTTCTATAGAAACAAGATTGGGAGGAAAAAAAAATAAAAGAAAAAAAGAGCCAAGCACAGAGCAAACGAGAAACCTGAGGTGATGGGTGAGGGAAGCGGAGGTGGCAGCTGAGGAGGTCAGGCGACGCGGATGGGAGCAGGGGACCCCGTTCGGGATGGGAGTGTGCATAGAGGGGACGGGGACTCTCCCGAGGAGACACTCTGGGATGAGCTGCTGCTCTGGCAGTGGGTGAGCAGAGCGCCAGGAGCGAAGGGAGCAGAGGCTGTGCAGGTGAGTGAGCATCATTCGCGCGGCTCGCGGGCATCTGTCCCTGTCCCTGCAGGGCACAGCCGGGCGCGGCTCGCTGGGGTCCTGGCCCTGGCTGCTGCTTTGGAGACACTCTCGTGACTGGGACCGTGGTCAGTGGGAAGCGTGCCGCCGGTGAGCGGGGCTTTGCCGGAGCGGTGTGCGCAGCCAAGCGCTCGCCTGGAGGCTGACTGAGTCCGTGGCCATGAGTCTGTCCTTTCCAAACCCTCTCTCTCCCAAAAGACTGGTCCCTGCTTGGGAAGAACCTTCCCAGCTCTGGTTATTTTCCCTCTGTTTTACCCTAACTCTACCTGTGCAAATAAGACGCTGACAGGAGCCAAACCCCGCAGCCGCAGGGAGCGCAGGGCTGTGTGCTCCCAGGGCTCTGTGCTCCCTGAGCTGTGTGCTCCCAGGGCTCTGTGCTCCCAGGGCTGTGTGCTCCCAGGGCTCTGTGCTCCCAGGGCTGTGTGCTCCCAGGGCTGTGTGCTCCCTGGGCTGTGTGCTCCCAGGGCTGTGTGCTCCCAGGGCTGTGTGCTCCCTGGGCTGTGTGCTCCCTGGGCTCTGTGCTCCCTGAGCTGTGTGCTCCCAGGGCTCTGTGCTCCCAGGGCTCTGTGCTTCCTGAGCTGTGTGCTCCCAGGGCTGTGTGCTCTCCGGGCTCTGTGCTCCCTGGGCTCTGTGCTTCCTGAGCTGTGTGCTCTCCGGGCTCTGTGCTCCCAGATTTGTGTGCTCCCTGGGCTCTGTGCTCCCAGCACCGCTTGCCCCTGGCACTGCCGCCTTCCCCAGCCCGGCTGCAGCCGGGATGCCCGCGGGGATAAGCCCAGCTCAAGGCTCTGTGTGCAGCGGCTGCTCCCCGAGGAGGGAGGACCTGCTGAAACGCTGCTTGCTTGCCTGGGCTGCCTACAGCCCCTGGCCCATCCCGGGGCTGCTGCCTGTGCTGGTGGAAGAGGCTGGGAGCTGCCTGCCCGCGTCTGGGTTAGTTCAGCGCCATAGACAGGCACGTGCTGGCTCCCGAGTCTCGGGCTAAGGAGCGTGCAACAAGTGGGAGCTGCTCCTGCCTGGGTGTGCTGTCTTGTGGGATGGATGGATGGTGCCCGTGTGGTGCGGAGGGCTTTGGCTGGGTGCGTTGGTGGAGCAGAGGTGTTGCTGGTGCTGGCCATCCTGTGCCGGAGCCTGGGCTGGCACTCCGGTGATCTCGGTCACGCCTCACCCGTGGCGCGGTGTCCCGGTGTCCCCACAGCTCCGGCCACGGCAGAGCCGGGCTGTGCCAGCAGGGGCTGAGGCACCCGGGGCACGCTCGCCCCGGCGGCTGCAGACTGCCAAAAGGCTTTTAGCGGATCGCCACAGGGAGGGAGGGAGGGATGCGGAGCCGAGGGATCAGGATTTTGCTTGTCATCGCTTCCCAGTTGTGGTGTGGAGGATGCGGCGGTGATTGCGAACCCCCGGCCGGATTCACGCCTGTGCGCGGCGGGTGAAGCCGGAGGGGCGAATCCACCTCGTGTATTTCTGTACTGAGCTTCGGGAAATGTCACTGCTCATCCGCCTGCCTGGCCAGCGAGGGGGTGGAGGGCGGCGCTTCAGCCCCTTGTCCTCATCCCGGGGCAGCTGAGGGATTCGTGTGCTGGGGGGCCGTGTCCGGTGCCGGCTCAGCGAGCTGCCGGAGGCGCGGGCAGGATGGGGACGGGCTGCCAGCCCAGCATGGCCGTGCTCTGCCTGCGTTCCCACTGCCTCGGCCGGCTGGGGCTTTGGCAGTCACCCCTGTGGGGCTGGACTCCCAGAAAACCTGTGGGGTGAAGGGATGGGTGCAGACGCGTGTCGCACCGTGCATCGGGGCAGTGGGGGCTGTGCCCTGTGCTGAGCGAGACTCTTCCCCCTTGGCCAGGCTGGGCTCCAAGTGCTGCTCTGGGCACTCTGCTCATCCCAGCTGGACACTCCCGGGCTCTCAGCACACACCAGGCTGGGGACAGCACTGTCCCTGTCCCCCTTTAGCAGCAGCCTCTGCCTGTCCCTGCCTGCTCTGTTCAGGGTGCTGCGTGCCATGGCTGGTGCCGGGGGGAGTTTGCCGTGCCAGACCCTGCCCCTCCCTGGGCCTGAAGCAGGGGGTTTAGGGGGCACGTGTCACACGGAGGGTTGCATCGCTGTGCCACAGTGGAGGTCCTGCCCTCTGGGAACGCCAGCTCTGATCTGTCCAGAGCTCTGGAGGGAAGGGCTGAGGATGGGTATCGCTGCAAGAGCCTTCAGCACTGATAATTATTTCTGGGAAAAGATGCCGTGTTCTGACTTAAATGCTGACATGGGACTCTGAACATGTGTAATCTGGCTGACAGATGGCAAGTCATAGAGGTGTGATTTATGATACAGCACAGTAGCTGAACAACCTTCTCTGGTTGTCAGGAGACAATTCTTCCCGGCGCTGCGGTTGACGTTCCAATTGATGGCTTTTCCCACGTGTCCCCTTGGTGTGTGGGGACTGCCCTGGCAGGTGCCGGCTGTGTCCGCCGAGCCCCGGCTGTTCCAGGGCTGAGCTGCTGCAGGGATGCTGCTTCTGATGGAGAGCTGGGCAGGTGAGCCTGGGTCCTGCCCGGCCGGACCTGGAGCAGCGCCGTGCAGTGGCAGGGCTGCGGGAGCAGTGCGGGCCTTGTCCCCATCCCATGGCTGGCATGAAGCTGGCTCAAGGTGATAGCGGCACCTGGGGCTGCTTGTTCCCCAGACCAGCGCTTGTGGGGCCGAGTGTGTAGTCCTGATGGGGGAAGGCACCAAAATCTTGCCCGTCAGGTAAGAACACAAGGGGAAGGATGCCAACAGGCACAGGGAGTCTGTCTTACCTGTGTGCCCGCTCTGTGCCTCAGATCCTACCTTAAAATCCCTAACGCTGATCCTTCTCAAGGGACAGGGACATCTATTACTGTTTGGACAGCCCTTGGGAAGTGACAGTGTGGTCTCGACAGCATCCCCCTCCCTGTGCTAGAGGCTCAGCCCCGCTGCCACCCGCAGAGCCCAGACCTGGCACAGTGCCCAGCGCTGTGGGAGCACCCCAGCCCTGGGCACACCGTGACCTGGGAGCATCCCGACCCTGACCCCAGGGACCGGAGTAACTCGGCACGGGAGCTCGGAGGCGCTGAGCCAGCAGCAGGGCTCTGCTGGGGTGAGGGCAGCGGGTCGGCCGCGCTCGCGGCGCAGTCACGGCAGAGCAGGTATGATTCATTCGCCTTCTGCAGCACGGTTTATGTAAAACAGCTCTGTATGAATCGCCAGATGATCTGTAATGTGCTCCTGGCTTCTAATTAGTGATGCTTCTGCTGAAGCTTTGGGGTCTGGCAGAGGTGAGGGAGGCTGGTTCATGGCTGGGTGAGCTGCTGACAGCTCTCAGGGGGAGGTGTCGGGCTGTCAGAGCCACCACAGCCATTCCTTTACCTGGGCTGTAGCAGCTGGAGGTGGTGGCCGGCAGGTCTGGGGGCTGCAATCAGCACCCCAAGATTCTTGGTCAACTTCTGACTCACACATGGACTGGCTTGTGTGTCCTGCGTCAGGCAGATCTGGGCAGCACCTGCCCTGGCCTGGAGAGCACCCGTCCCTTTCTCCCTGTGCCTTCCCCTTGGTGCCATGGCTAGAGGCTCACAGCAAGGCCACGTGTCCTGAGCACCCAGGCAGCGTCTCCAGCCCCACCAGCCCACCCTGCCCCCAGGGCTAACTCTCCTTCATCCCTACCCCTGATGACATGTGGCACATTGCCCTGTTTTCCCCCACCAGCTCTTCTTGACAGATGCTGTTGGCTCTATCCAGTTTGAAGGAGGCAGGGGCTGCTCCTGCCATGCTTGGGTGGGTGGATACATCCAGGTAAAGCTCCTGGCTGTGTAATTGTCCCCGAGGTAGTCATTGCAAGGGCCATGTACTGGCACCACAGAGGCACTCGTCACAGGGGCTGCTGCCTTCCTGCATCCGTGCAGGGCATTTGGGACTTCCCAGCCCCTCATCCCTGCGGGGGACCAGTTTGGGAGGGGTGGCTGTAAGTGTGCAGGGAGCGCGGTGGAGGTGGGGTGAGCACAGCAGACAGGGCAGCATTCTGCAGGCAGTACCCAAATCCCAGGAGATAAACACCCCCAGCACCCTTTCAGCTGGGGCTGGAGCCCTCATCCCTGCAGGGTGGCAGGAGCTCCTCCTGAGCAGGTGGGAAGGGGCAGGAACAGCCAAATGCCACTGAGGAGGTGCTGTAGGGAACCAGCAGCACCTGTTCCCACTGCCCAGCCCCATTCCTGGGTCAGCCCTGCTCATCCTGCTGTCCACACCATGCCTGGGGCTGCGGCAGAGCAGTGGCTGTCAATGCCCACCTCTCACCCCTCCCTAAGTGGGATCTTCTCCATTCCAGCTGAGCTCTGACACTGGATCAGAGGAGAGTGAGGTGCTGGGGATGGTGTTGGTGCCGGGCTCTGCTCTATGGGCACCAGGATCACTCCTCTTCATCGCCTCTTCCTCTGGCTGTGAGCAGGGGAAAGCTGGGGTTTGGGTTTCTTGTTGGGTTTCTTTTAAGGCTAACCTCATCCTTTGCATCAAAGTAGGATTTTTTTCTCAAGAATGTAAAGAATGACCCTGGAAGGTCTGAACAGCTCTTTGCCGGTGGGGACTGGAGAGACAAGAGCCCTCTCCAGAAAGCTGTCTCCACCCCATCCCCAGCAACAGCGATTCATAAGCTGAAAAATAAATCAATAACCACTTAATGAATTGAAGATGTCTGTGTTTAAAATGTATCAGGGAAAAAACTGTTAGCCGGTCGGGGCTGGCCTAATTATTGCAAGGAAAGGCAGGGAGCTCTCAGTTCTGAGAAATACCTTCTCTTTTTCTCTGTCTTTGGAGGGAGCGGAGCGGAGAAGAGAG
>VZTI01000347.1:0-89613 GCA_013397865.1 Struthidea cinerea | reverse complement strand
GAGAGGAGAGGAGAGGAGAGGAGAGGAGAGGAGAGGAGAGGAGAGGAGAGCTTTAGCAATGTGTGTAGGTTCAAAGTTCTCCCCAGCTCTGTCCCTCATCCCCTGGGACCTCTGCCAAATCACTCCTGTCCCCTTCCCTGCCCAGCCCGGGGCTGGCTGAGCGGTGGGAGCAGGTTGCACTGGCACACGAGAGGAGGAGAGGAGGCAGTGGCTGCGACAGTGAGTGCGGCAGGGCTGGCACACGGCCCCAGTGCCACCAGCCTGGTCCTGTGCCCAAGCCTGGGTGTCCCAGCTCCCCAGGCCAGTCCTCCCTCGCTCTCATGCCGGCAGCAGGGCTGCGGTGCCATGCTCAGCCCAGGCTGGGGGTGCCAGCCCTGGCACGGGGGGCTCTGGGCGCTCCGTGTGCCAGAGGGAAGAGGAGGGCTGAGGGTCTGTGCGGGGCAGGCGCCTCCCCAGCCGATCTCAGCCGGTGTGCCCGTGTGCCACGGGGCTGGGGGACAGTGCAGGCGTGCCCTGTGCCAGCAGCTCTCCTCTGCAGGCGTGCCCTGTGCCAGCAGCTCTCCTCTGGACGGGGCTGGGATGGGGCGGGATGTGCAGCCCGTTCCCGGAGCCTGCGAGCGTGCTTTTCCCGGGTGGCAGGGGCTGGGAGCAGTGCTGGAGCACCCACCTGGTGGGAAGGGGCTTTGTCAGCACGGATGGGTCCTTCATCTGGATCCACTTGCTCCCACACATTTCTGTTTCCTCCCCCAAAACCCCTCCGCTGTGGGCTGATTTCCATGTTTCCTCCTCAGGGAAGCTGTTGGGCTGTTGGGAGCCCCGGCTGGGAGGCCGCACGGGCTCCAGGGTTTCTCTGAAGGAGCGTGTGGCCTCTGCTTTGGTTCTCTCCACCGATGTGTCCCTGGCTGTCCCCGGCTGCAGTCTGGGGAGGAACGCACAGCCTGGGGAGGTGATTTTGCTGCACAGGGAGCAGCACCTGGCGCTCTCAGCCTGCCAGGCTGCAGCTCCAGTTTGGCTAACAAGGACCCGTGCTGGTCCTGGCCTGCTGAGCGATTCCAAACCTGCTGCTGCTCCTCCACCTCCCACCTGCAGCACTGGTGCCACCCGGGGCCCGCTGACCCGCTGGGAGCCCCTGCTTTCAGCGCTGAGCACCCGCCGGTGCCGTGCCCTGGGTGCGCCGCTGGAGCCGGGCTGCAGTGCCATTAACGCCTTTCCTCTCCCCTCCCCAGGTCGGAGAGCAGCCTCGCTAGGTTTGCCCACCGCTTGTCGGTGAAGCAGAAGCAGGAGAAGAGAAGGAAAGCTGAGCATGGCTCGGCCGAGCTGTCTGCCTTCCGGCCCAGGTCTCTGAGCATTGAATGGTAAGAGCCGCAGCACAGGGCTGGGGGAAGGAGCTCCTGCCTCTCCAGGCGCCCTCCTGCCCCCTTTCCCCACTGCTGCCACTGTCGAAGCCATGTCCCATGGGACATCACCCCTTCAAACCCCTCCACCTGCTGCAGAGGCTCCCCAAGGTATCAGACCAAACATCCCCAGCTGCAGGTCTGTCAGGGCTCATGTGGGTCATGGAAGTGGCTGCTGAGCTGGGGCACATGAGCACAGCCTCTGGCAACTCCCACCACTGGCTGCTTCCTTCCCTTCCCTTCCCTTCCCTTCCCTTCCCTTCCCTTCCCTTCCCTGGAATAAGGAGCTGTAGGGAATGGGAGCTGCTGGAGGATGCATCTCCTGGTCCCTCCCTGCCCAGTGCAGCTCTGTGGGATCAGCCGGAGCCGAGAGCCGCAGTGGGATGGCCTCAGCCAGAGTGGGAGCTCTGGGATCTGCGGGGAACTCCCAGGGGCTCCTCTGTCACCATGCAGTGAGCAGTGAGAGGGTCCCAGGCTGTCCCAGCCCTCCGGGGCAGCCCCACATTCCCGTCCCAGAGGGATGCGGGGCTCCCTCCTTCCCCGCTGCTGCAGTGCCTGGGGCCCCTCGCGTGAGCACAGGTCTCAGGGAGCTGTCCCCACTCGAGCAGGGAGCCGTTCATCCTGGGCTTCTGAGCGCTAATAAAACAGTTCTGGAAGCAGATCACAGCCAGCCATGCCAGTGTTAGAGGTGACCTGCTAAGGGTATTTAAAAGAGCTGGAAATTGCATTGCTTTCTGCTTCCTTAGATGGATAAAGGAGGGTAAAACTTGGAAAAAAAAAAAAAAAGGAAAAAAGAAAAAAAGAGAAATGCTTAGAAATTGCAAGAATGTCGAGTTTGGTTTTCAATTTCCCTGCTTTTTTTGGAGATCTTTCTGGCACTTATTTTGTGTTCTAACACTTCAGTGTGAGGCTGTGGAACCCTCCTCAAAGGCTTCCTCTATCTATGAGGCTCCTTGAGCATCAAAGCTCACCAGGTATTAATGAACCAGACAAAGAATTCAGGATATTTGGGGACAGGCTGCTTTCTTCTCCACTTACACAACCTTCCTGCCTTTGCTGAGCGGATGTCATGAGGAAACCTGGTCTGCAATTACTCTCAATCTCCCAAAGAGACAAATATGTGAATTTGTAACGTAGCAAATAGGGGAACAAGCAAAGAGCTCATTAAAAACAATCAGAGTTTGTCTTTATTCATAACAAAGAAGCGTGAGAAGCCAGTAAATCTCTTTCCTCTCGAAATGTCTCTTTGAAGGCCCCGGGTCCCAGTTTAGCCCTGTTGGGGGAAATTTGTGGTACATTTTCCCTCACTCCATAGCATTTTCCTGGGGGAAACCATCTGTCTTGCATTTGGCAAACCACCTTGTGCAGCAGCGACTCGCAGCAGTGGTAGACGATGCTCTTTTAGAGGGATTTTGTACAGCAGCCTGGAAACGAGCTGTGGCTGAGGAGGGAGCGCCTTTGCCTTTGGTTTGCCACGTGCCATCGCGCCGGAGCTCGGGGCCGTGAGGCTGGGAGAGACAGGCCTGATGTCGTCCCCACCCTGCAGGGACACAGGAACGGCCAGGCAGGGCTCCCACCCTGTCCTGGGGGTTTTATCCATGGCTGGAGACACCTTAGCTGGATCAGGCATCGCCCTGCGGCCAGGGTCGGGCGGGTCGGGCTGCTGGAGCTCAGGTGCTGGCAGGGCACAGAGGAGGGGTCACCCCAGAGGGTCACACTGATGAGGGGTGGCAGCGGGCTGAGGACCCTGCCCGCTGCCTGCTCCCATCCATCTCCCATGCACAGGTCCTCAGAGAGGCATTCAGAGATTTTTCCAGCCTCCTCTGCAGCCGTGACCTGCGAAGGGATCTCCCGGCCCATGGTGTGGAACAGCTTTTCTCTGTGTTCCCTGCACATCACCAGGGGTCTGTGCTCACCACAGCGGGATCAGCTCCTCAGTTAGTCACCCCAAACCATCCTGGGCTGCAGGTGAGGCTGCTCCTCGGTGCTCTGCCTGATGGGAAACCTGGCTCCTATCCTGGCAAATCTACAGATGCCTAATTTGTCTTGCAGAGCAAATACCTACCTGCATCAAATCTGTCTGTATTTACAACCCAGGGTTACCACTGCCTCCTTTCACCTGCCTCTGCACAGAGGTGAACACCCACGCTGTGTGTGACGGGCTCGGCTCATCCCACACGGGTTGGAGTGGCATGGAAGAGCAATGGACCATGTTTTCCCAAATCAGCAGCTTCTGAGAGTCCTGCCCATCTTAACCCCAAGGCTTGAAGGCAAGGGACAGCTTCTCAACCTGCTGTTACCTGTTGCCAGGGAGGGGGTAGAAAAGCACAACATCATCTGTGCCCTTTGCTTTGAGAAGCTGGGTGTCAGTTTGGGGCAGGGATTAGTGTTTCCTGCTTGAAATTCCTACCAAAGCACTGTCAGTACAACCCATCCCCACACAGGGCAAGCTGAGCCAGTTTTCCAGTGTTCCCAATTCCTCAGGTGCTCAGGTAGGGCTGGATGGAGCCGAGGCAGAAGAGAAGGAGCTGTACAGGGTCACAGAGCCTGTCTGACACTGTTCCTGCACGGAGCACAGCCAGGTAGGACAGGACACAGATGCCTTCCCCTCCCCTTGGCCCTTCTCCAGTGCCAGGGGCCCTGGGCCAGGAGGTGCAGTTGTTTGCTGCCACGATGAACGAGGGGCTGGATGTCCTGCGCTGCCGACTGCCCAGCCCAGGGATGCTCCAGGGCGGGTCTCACGGCGCGCGTGTCCATCGGAGCGCATCTCCCTGGCTCGGCGGCTGGGACACGCTGGTGGGCCGTGCTCCCCCAGGCACAAGGCAGCTCTATTCCCGTGGCACGTGTTCCTGTGCTGCACCGGGCCGGCGGAGCACGGCCCTGCTCCCCAGCCCGGCCAGCAGCAAGCGAGGCCCTGTTAGTTCCACTTATTAAAAACAAAATTGCTGGGGGGAAGGGAGAGAAGGCAGAGAAAAAGTGAAGTATTGAGAAAACACTTCTTTCATTCATTCGTTGTTTACTGAAATAAATACTTCATTATTAGGCCTTTTTTAGGGTATTTTTTTTAAAGCCAGCGCCACAAAGTCCCCAGTGTTCGGGCCTGTGAATGTGCCGGATCACCTCAGCCCATGGCTCCCTGTGCCGGTGTCCTGCTGCCGGGAGGTGCTGGAGAGGAGCTTTCCCAGTCTTTGGGAGAAACCTGGGGGCTGCACATGCCTGGTTTTGCCCAGGTGTGCTGATTCCCTTCTCCTCTTTGCTGGATGGCGTGTGCTGGGTCACCAAGGCAGCTTGTGCTCTGAATGAGGCAAAACCTGGTAACTGAGGCAAGGAAGGATTTGGGATTTGGTTTAGTAAAGCTCTGCTTGCTGTGGTCTCTGGTCTTAATCTAGCTCCCAAGCACAAACAGCACAAGGCTACTAAAGCTCTCCTGGCTTGAAGCCCACCATGTTCTGCTGTTGGGGTGGAGAAGGTGAAAGCTGGTGATTCCCATGGAGACCCCACACTGTCCTACAGCAATGCCAAGGCTCCACCAATCCCTGTTCTCCCCACTTAGAGTGAGCTGAGGCCTTCTCTGCTCCAGTGCCTGTTACCTGGGATAAGCTCCACATTTATCTTCCCTCTTAAGTGAGGCTTAATCCAGTAGAAGGGCTGTGATCCCTGGCTTGCTCTGTGTGTGCAGAGCTGGGAGCCTCTGTTCCCTCTCGCATCCTCTCAGCTCCGTTGCACTTTGGGAGTTTCAGCCCTGGCAGGTTCGTCCCTCTGGAATCCTTTTGTCCCTTCCTTTTCCTCTCTAGCTCTAGCTCCGGCTTTCCTTCTGCTATTTGTTCCTGGGTTTGCCTTCCCCCACACTCCTTTTCCCACACTCACCACGTGTTCACCCTGATTTCCCTCTGTTTTCTTCTTCTTTGCTTGCTCACTGCTCGTTCTCTTCGGGCTCCTCGAGTTTTCCCTGTCAGGCAGCCTCCCTGCGATCCGTGGTCGGAATAGCCTATTCCCATGGTGGCTCAGGAAAAATGCAGCACATTCCTCTCTCCCGCCATGCCGTTATCTCGGTTCTGCTCCTTGGCTGCCCACCACGAGGCTGCAGCCGTGCTGGCAGCAGCCTGTCTGTGCTTGGCGACAGGCGGCCGTCGGGCTCGGCCCTGCCTGCGGCTTGTTTTCCTGCCTGACCCTCGGCACGGCGCTGGATCCCAGCCCCTCGCTGCCGCGAGCCGGGATGCGCGGGGAGCCGCCTGCCCCGCAGCTGCCGTGCAGAGCACGCGGGCCCAGGTGGAAGGTGCCGGGTGAGCAGGAGCCCCCAGGCATGGGAACCTCGCTGGCACCGTCTGGCTGGAGGAGGTGGCACAGGAGCCCCCGGGCATGGGAACCTCGCTGGCACTGTCTGGCTGGAGGAGGTGGCACAGGAGCCCCTGGGCATGGGAACCTCGCTGGCACCGTCTGTTTGGCGGAGGTGGCACATGCGGCTGCTGCCACGCTCTGCCTCGTGCTTGGGTTCGGTTATCAAGCACAAGTTTTTTAAGGGAATTGTTTTCGTGAAAGTTATTTAAAATGTCCTAGTGTAGTATTTCCTCTCTGAATGGTCTCGAGTGGTGTGGAGGTTGTCCCTGCATGGCTGGGCCTGGAATCCCTGCTGTGGAATCCCTGGCATTGCTGCAGTGGGCACGCAGACAGGTGACCTGTCCCCATCCTTGCGGTCCTCACCTCCTGGCACCAAGTGCCGTGGTCCTGGTGGAGCTGCAGGGCTCGGGGGACGTGCTGAGCTGCCAACTGATCCATCCCAGCTGCATGGGAGTGCTGCTCTTGCACTGCTCACTGAGAGCCTGGTGCTGTTCCCACAGCTGTCCACGGTCGTGTGGGACCGTCCCCAGGACTCTCTGTGTGACATTTGTCCCTTTGCCAGAGTCAGCCAGCACAAAGTGAGTTGTCATCAACTTTTTGAGAGGCGAAGAGTAGCAGCACCATAAAGACGGCAGGCTCAGAGCTCCTCCAGGTTTCACGGCCCTACTCGAGCTGTCTCACTCCAGAGAAGCCTTGGAGCTCTTTCTCTTCCCAGACCAGGAAGCTCTTAGCCTGAGTGAGGGAAAACAAGGAAAATGAGGCCCTGAGCCTTCCAGTGGAAGGGGAGGAATGCGAGAGGAATGGGAGCTGTGGGAGCGAGGAGATGCTCTGGGCAGGCTGAGCTGCGGGCACTGCTTTGGCAGCGCTTTCTGTGCGTGTGCCAACCTTGCTGACAGTGTCACCTCCCCCGTCCCGCCGGTGCCAGCCTTGGATCCGAGGTGACACACAGCCCCCCAGCTCGGCTGTGCCGAGCACAGGTCCCGGCCGGGCCGGCGCGGTGTCGAAACGAAACGCGAGGCGCTTTGTCTCAACTGGGAGCGCTTTAAGCCCTTGCTCAGGAACAATGGCCAAGCTATGGGGTCATTTGTTCTGGTATTTCAGCAGCTCCTCATGATTTATGGGATGTTTTGTTCTGCTGCTTGTCTTAGCTTCCCCCTCTCCACCCTCCCCGTCTCCATCCCTTCTCCATTTCAGCTCCTCCTCCCCCTGTTCCCAATTCCCCTAATAGCTGTGGAGCCTCTGTGCCTTATGAAGTCATAGTATCTGTGACTTATTGAATTAGCCGGATTGGAGCTGGACTTCCACACCGCGCCGGGCTCTGCCGGGGTGTCCGGGCTCCCGGGGAGCCGGCCCGCATCAGGGCCCCTTGCCCGGGGCTCCGTGCAGCCGGAGCTTCCCCCTGTGTGGGAGATGGATGTTGCCATCAGCAGGATGCTGCAAAGTTGGTTTAGAGGCAATAAATGTGGTCAAGAGGAGCTGCAGCTCCAGCGAACAAGGAGGGCTCTGTCTGCAGAGCCACCCTTGTACCAGGGGCTCTGCTGGCTGTCCTGGTGCTGCCATCCCCCCCTCCCAGCTCACCTCTCTGGGAGTGAGGTGGGTGCCAGTTCGGAAGCCCCAGAGCTCCTGGTGCTGAACTGCACATGGGGCAATGTGGTTCAAGGGCTCGGTTGTGTCCCCAGCAGCCTGCGCGTGGCCAGTGCCTCTGGATGTACTGGGGGACCAGGGGTCTGCATCCCCCTCCCCAGAGCTGGAGGGACAATGGCTTAACAGTGACCGTGAGGGACACGCTGATGGGGATGGGGAGCAGTGAGCCCTCCAAACATCTCCCTGAAGGTCGGGTTAACCTCAGGAAAACATCGCAAAGGAATAATTTACTTGTGAACGATCACATTTTATCCTCATTCGATCACTTTTTATCCTCGTTCGCTGAGTTGCCCGCAGGCAGGCAGAGGCTGGAGGGCAGCTGCTGGTCCCGGTGGGACTGATGTGGTGCTGCAGCCAGTCCTTAGCCCAGAGAGGGCTTTGGCAGAGGAGCCGTGGTCCCTGCAGCTCCGCTTCTGCCGCCCCGTGCTGCCAGCAGGGAGCCGGGAACATCCTGACCTGTGGGTGCAGATGGGAAAGGAGAGGTCTTGTGCCTCCCCTCCTGATGCCACGAGCCTCTGCGAGCCCAGTCTTCTCAGGAGAGGCAGCTCATCTTGTGATTACGCTGAGGCTGGAGAGGTTGGGAGCAGAGCGGGGCCTGGACCCTCTCTGTGCTGCCGCGGGCACCGGCTCCAGCAGGTCCAGCCCTCATCTCCATTTGTTTCTCATGTCACTGCAATGGGAGAAATTGAGCCCTCTGGGAAAGCAACAGAAGGAAAATGTTCAGAGAAGACTGATGTCCAGGTTCTCCCTGGGACCAGAGCCCTCAGCCACATCCCTTCCTCTCTGAGAGCATAGGCAACAAATAACATTTAAAAGACAAATATAAAATATTGTGCTGATTTGGTGCTCTGGCCACTTCCCTGTGCTGGTAGCTGATACCTCCAATAAGATTGTTTCTCAGTCCATTACCCTCAGCGCACTTTAATTTCTCTCAAAAAGCCCAGTTGCCTGATTTGTTTCGTTTTATTGTCATCATCACTCTGCCATTTCCCATGGCCAGGATTGATGCCTTGAAGCAGGATGGATGCCTTGGTCCCTGCTGAGGAGCGTGGAGGATGCTCTTCATCCTGCAGGATCTCCACTGGTTCTTGTCCATGCCTGGAAGGTGCCAGTGGGTTTCCACAGCAGGCAGCCCAAGCCCCATGGATGTCCTGGGGGAATTGCAGAGATGTCACGATCCTTGGCATGGAAAGGAAACCTCCTGGGTATCTCAATCTCAGTGCAAGTCAAGCCTTTCCACACCACCTGGTATTCCCGTGGAATCATAGGAAGGTTTAGGTTGGAAGAGGCCTTAAAGCTCACCCAGTCCCACCCCTGCCATGGGCAGGGACACCTCCCACTGTCCCAGGCTGCTCCAAGCCCCGTCCAGCCTGGCCTTGGACACTGCCAGGGATCCAGGGGCAGCCACAGCTGCTCTGGGCACCCTGTGCCAGGGCCTCCCCTCCCTCCCAGGGAAGAATTTCTTCCCAATATCCAGCCTAAACCTTTTGGTGTGAAGCCATTCCCCTTACTCATCACTACACAGTGCCAGTGCACTGGATTTGGAGGGTCTTTGCTCTCCCAGTCCCCTTACCCAGCACACAGAAGCATCTCAGTATGTTTCTTTTAATGGGAATATCCATAATAGTCCTGGTGTCCTACTGCTGGTCAGGTTGTCTCCAGCCATGAACCTCCTTCTCCATGAGCCAGTTTGGACTTGGGGAAGGGCAGTGTGGAGGAGTTGTGTGTCTGGAGCAGCTCCAGCAAGGGCAGCAGCTCGCTCCAGTTCTGGAATGCCAGGCTGCACTTCCCTCCATCCCCAGGAGCAGAAGGGATCACTGCTCCTGCTGCTGATGCTGCTGGAGACACTGGGTCAGGAAACACAGAAGCATGGACATATCCAGACAGTCCTGACAGCTGGCACTTCCAAGGTATTCCAGTGCTTCTAATCCTTCCTTGTCCCTCGAACAGTGGCAGTCGCTGTTGGGCAGGTTTCCTCTCCTCTTAGTTTCCTCTGGCAGAGACAATTCCGCCTGCCAGGGCTTCAGGAACCTCCTGTTTATCTTCCTGGAGAGTGTCTGACAGTGCCAGGTCAATATTGGATCTACTGGCTTGTGCTGGCAGGATGGGCAGCGCTCTGGGGAGGCCGGACGGGAGGGAGGAGTCAGCCCAGGACACTGGGACAAGGAGGACCATGTCCTTGGATGTGCTGGGAGCTCTTCCCGCCTTTGATGGAGTCTTCCTGCACGCTGACTCTTCCCCATGCCTCGTACTCCCCCTTCCTCTGTGGGCTGGATGCTTTTCAGGGAAGTTGTGAGCCCAAATGGCCTCTACATCTGCTGAGCCTCATGCCTGGTGCAGGTCCGAGAGAGAAGCTGTGTTCCCTTCCTCTCCTGACTTCCACATTTCCTCCCTTTCTCCTCAAAATTAAACTATTCATCCATCTACCCCAGCAGTTCCCTCCCCAGGGACATTCCTCTCCCTGTCTCACTTTGCCTTTGTTGCCTTTATTTTCCTGATATCAGGGAAAGTCGGACAGGGATGAAGATCTGCTGCCACAAGGAACTGTTGGGAAATGTGGAGGAGAATTTTCCATATAGGCAGTGCCAGATAGTGCAGATCTGATAGATTTCAGGCCAGGAAAAGGCAAGGTTCATGCCTTGCTTTGTCCAAAGTGGAACTGGACACCTGGGGGCAGCTGCCAGTGTCACCTGAGAACCTGCATGTGGTCTCCACTGGGACTGGAGCTAGATGATCTTTCAGGCCCTTTCCAACCCAAACCATTCCAGGATCATCTGATTCTACAAGGGCTGCTGGTGAAGGAACTGCTGTTGCTGTAGGACACCTGGCATCTGGGGCCTTGTGCTGGCCATCCCCCAGACCCACGGAGGCCCTGTGGGCTTGCTGTGAGCTCCAGGCTGGCAGGTCAAGTTTTCCTGGCAGGCTTTGTACATCCGCTCGTACTGGCGCTGTCGCTAAGAGCACCAAGGTCAAGGTTTCTGTCCTGGGAGTGGTGTCCAGAGAGGCTGAAACTTCTGCCCAGGGAGCAGGTGCTAAAACAGTGGCTTTTTATGCTAAAAGAGTGGCTTTTTATCATCCCCAAACTGTGTTCTCATTGCTCAGCATCTTCACTGGGCAGGAGGAGGCAGTTACTGTGCTCAGAGGCAGTGTCAGGAGCAGAGGTAATCTGGGGAGATCCAGGCAGGTGTAAGCTTAACCCAAATTCTTGTGCGTTTGAATGTCACTGTGCTCCAGCCCTGGAGTTGTAGGGAGCTCAGTGCCCCTGTGAGCTGCAGCCATCAGCCTCTGCAGGCCTGGCCTGGGTCAGAGGACACAAGTCACGAAGGAGTGACCGATCAGTCCCCGCTGTCCCGTGCCAGGGACCAGCCCCACAGGCAGAGGCGCCTGGTGAGCCTGGGCTGGGCTGTGGTACCGGGAGGGGCTGCTCTGCTTCCAGATCTCCTTGGGAATCGGGACTGGGCGAAGGCAAGGGCTTGCTGGTGTAGATTCTTTGAGGTCTGACACGTGCCTGTGTCCCCACCCTCCTGCTCCGTCCTCCCTGCCCGAGCCGGGCTCCGGAGCCAAGTCCTGCTGTGCCTGCAGGTCTGTGCAGGCAGGCGACCTGGATTGGGTTTCCTGTGCCCTGAAATCCCGCAAAGCACCGGGCCAAACCCTGGGAAGCAAGAAGGCTGCTTCTGGACACAGATCCGCTGCTGTGACATTTAGTCAGCGCTCCTGCTTTCCCTGCCTGTGCCTGGTGTCCTGCCGCTGTCCAAGTGGGGTCTGAGGGAACCTCAGCTGCCAGCACGCTCCTGGAGCTCTGTGAGCAAGGAGCTGGAATTCCCGGCAGAGCGCCTGCCTGATCTCTTTGCAAATGGAAGACGGATTCTGCCAAGAGATCCCATCCTCCCAGCACAGTCCTGGCCCTGCTCTGCCCCGGTCATGAGCTCTGGAAGGCTCGTGGCAGGCAGGGAAGTTTTGCTTATGGAGCAGAGCTCAACTCGGGTGAACTTCACATGAACTCGGGAAGTTTCTTTGGCCGTTTTCTGTCCTGATGATGCAGGCAGGTCAGGATCAGGATGCTGCACTGCACAGGGACCCAAGGCTGCCTTCCTTGTGCACCAGCATGATCACCTCACCCTTCTGAAGCACAGGGGCAGCTCCGATCTCTGCTCTCTGTGACAGGGACAGGACCAGGGAAGGGCTGGAGCTGGGCCAGGGCAGGCTCAGGCTGGAGATCAGGAAAGGTTCTTCCCCCAGAGGGTGCTGGGCACTGCCCAGGCTCCCCAGGGATGGGCACAGCCCCGAGGCTGCCAGAGCTCCAGGAGCGTTTGGACAGCGCTGCCAGGGATGCCCAGGGTGGGACTGTTGGGGTATCTGTGCAGGGCCAGAGTGGGACTGGATGATCCCTGTGGGTCCCTTCCAGCTCAGGCTACTCCAGGATTCTGTAATCCCTGGTGTCCAGGCAGAAACACCAGCAGACAGATGGAGCTGCTGCTGTGTTACGCTGGGACTGGGCTGCTGTGACTTTTGCTCTCTTGGTCCCAGGGGATGGAGGGCACCCCATTGCAGCACCAGGGCTTTAGTGGCCTGCTCAGGGTCACCCAGATGGTCTGTGGGAGAGTTAAATCCCCCTCCTCATGATGCTGCCACGCTTTACCTGGAGATCACTCTTGCCACCTCCCTTGTCTGCATTCAGACCACAGAAAAACTGGGGTAATGGAGCAAGGGAGGCCCTCAGGGCTGAGGGCTTGTTGGATCAGTGATGGGAAGGTGCAACTGCAGCCTGAGCCACCCCTGTTAACGCGGGGACAAGCTGTGGGTGGCACCCTGGGCCAGCATGTGGCAGGATGCAGTGGGCAGAGCGGGGTTTTCCAGGTCTGTAGGCATCCTGGTCCTGAGGAAGCTCTTGCAGTCAGTGGGAAAAGCAGGGTGAGGAACATGGTGGGAAGAGCTGGGTGTCTGAGGAGCATGAGAGTATCCCCAGCCTTCATCTCACTGCTCAGGGGATGAGGAGGGGGAGGAAGGAGGCGGCAGCACCCGCCATGTGTTGGGGCCACCAGCTCTGTGAGATGTTTCCCAGCCCCTCAGTGACGGAGGGCCCAAGCTGGCTGCGTGTGGCTCAGAGGTCCTGCTTGGTGTGACTGTGCGAGCAGGGATGTCCCAAGGGCTTTGGGAGATCTTGGAGGTGCTGTCTCCTCTCAGCCCCCCACCACCTCCCATCTCCAGGGCCACCCGCAGCCGTTGGCCCCTGCCACCCTTGGTCTTTGAGCTGCAGGGACGTCATCCCTGTGGGGCACAAGGAGGGACAAGGTGGGCACCACAGCCGGAGCCAGCAGACCCCCTTGGAAAGGCTGTACAGCACTTCCCAGTGGAAGTCTGCTTGCTCTTACCTTTGCCAGGCTTTAACTGTTTGGGCTGGATTGTCCCATGCTTTTCTGCCTCAGGCTGATCTTTCTCCTTTTTTTTTTCTCTATTTTTCCCAATTTTCAGCAGAAGGTTGGGGGAAAATGGTAGCTTTGCGAATTTCTGGGTTTTTTTCTCTCCTGTCTCTTTGTTTGAGGGCTTCTGGTGTCTCCACTCTTTGAAAAAGAGACTTGAAATTTGGCAGGAATGTTGCATTCCTGCTGGAAATCAGCATGGATTTGGTCAAATGGTTAGCCACTGGAAAGCCTGGCTGGGCGTGCCTGGAGGGGCTCTTCAGGGGCCAGCTGCTGGTGTCCCCATTTGCAAAGGGACTCCGGCCACTCTCTGTCCTCCTGTCCCTTTCTCGAGGGACACCACCTTGCCCACACGAGTCCAGGTCAGGAGGGGTGGCTGAAGGAGCTCTTTCCCAATAACAAGTCTCAAAAGCAGTTTATCCAAGACACCGTTGTCCTTGCCGCATTTCCCATGCGTGGCGCTGGCTGCGGGTGTCACCTGCCTCTCACCCTCAGCAGAGAGAAGGAGCAGAGCTCAGGCCAGCTTGGGCAGTGCCTTGTGAGGGGAGGAGAAGCTGAGGAAATGCTCCTGTTGTGTGAGACCTGGGAAGGGGTGTTTGTAGACCTGCCTGTCCCGTGGGTGAGCTCGGCAGCATCACACCCGTGCATGGACGGGCAGAATCACATCATCATTACGATCACATCATAAAGACCTTCCAGGCCATCAAGTCCAGGCTGAGCAGGTCCTGGTAGCTGGAGGTTTGGCCTGGTGATCCCTATGGTTTTCAAAATTGTGCTCTTATATTAGCATGGAAATTTTTTCTAATTGCTGTCCTGAGGGCTTTGGAAATTCCTCCACAGACTCCGTGATCTTCATCTGGGGTTTCTTCCCCTGACGGTATCTCAGAGCTTTCTGCAGACAGAGAAGTGACACATGGGCTGGGAAAGCTCTGGTCTGGTGAGGGAGCAGGCAACCCCCAGCTGGGAGGAGGCCCTGCTGGTGCTTACTGTCCCCAGTTAGTGCGGTTACAAGAGTGCTCGGGCACTTGTGAGGTGTTTTCTAGCAAAGTGGTGGCCAAAACTGGCTTCTCCTCTTGGACTGCAGGCTTTGGACCCTGACTCCATGGAGATGCTGTTGTAGTTGGGTGGCAGTGGCCCGGCCCCTCTGGTGTTGCTCATGAGTTGGGTGGGCAACGTGGTCAGAGGAGACCCCAGTGGGTGCTGGGCAGGGAGCTGATCTGGAGCAAGCTGGGAGCAAATCCTGGCAGGAAGCTGTGCCAGGAGAGGGGTTTGCCCGGCTGGGACATGCTGGGCCAGGGAGATCCCAGTGGGGGTGGCTGTTCCTGGTAGCCGTGCCAGGGACAGTCCGTGGGCAGTGGCTGGCGTGCCCGGCACTGCTGGCCAGCTCCTGCTGGGCGCCTTCCAGCGGGAAACGGGTTTCTGACTGCAGTAACATTTCCCAGCTGGGCAGCAGCTCTGGAGCCGGGCGTGTGCGTTTGTCTGCTCTTCCATTGTGACTTGGCCGTTGTCTCCTCCTCCCCGCCGAGATCAATGGCTGTGGGCTCCCTTTTGTAACCCCTTTGGGTGCAGCTCTGGAAGTCTTCAGCCTGGTTTCCATCGGAATGCTGGTCCCATCTGGCTGAATGGCTTGGGTGGGACAATGGGCTGGAGGTGGGTTTCCACCAGAAGGAACATCCCAGTGATGGACTGGAGGACTGGGAAGTACAGGTGGGATGTAGGTGGCTGAGTATGGAGCCTAGCCATAGGCATGGGGGAGTGAGCTCGGGGGACCTCCAGAAGGCCGCCTTGGGCCATTTTGCTACCATTTGATGGTTTTGGAGAGGTGGTTTGCGCTGGGAGGCGCGTCCCGGTGGCACGTCCTTGCCTGTGGCACCAGGTGGCGCAGGAGGTTAAAGGATTTGGTTGTTCTCTGCGGGCCTGGGGGCAAGTGGATTGCCTCCCACTGCTGTGATGAGCCTGCAGGGCTCAGCCCCCGGCACGCGTAGCTGTGCCCCCATGCCAGGTGGCTGCAGCCCCAGGGCGAGGCGGTGGGGATGGGGCTCCCTGGAGCTCTGTTTCCAGCGGAACCAGGAGCTGAGCCAACCTCTGAACCGTAGTGGGGGGCCTGAGTGCGGACCCCCCATGCCAGGAAAAGGCACAGTGATGTGGAGGAGCCACGCTCGGGGGGAGAGCCCTGGTGGGTGTCAGGGGAGTGAGGAGACAGCGGAACGTTACCCCGGGGTGAGGCCATGACAGAACACACAGCATCCCTCTGGCACGAGCCCAAGCCGTCCTGGGCACAGACGGGTCAGTGCTTCTTCCTGGCCTTTCGCTGGGGTGCAGGTCCGTGGCAGCAGCCCTCAGAGCAGCCTGGACACTGCCATCCCAGCCCCCTTCCACCTCCCATTGGAACAGCCTCTGGCCCCAAGGGCTCTGCCAGCCACCTGCCCTGCTGCCTCCCCAGGAGTGTGTGTCAGGACCCAAGGAAGGGGACAGGACCAGGCTTGGAAGGGGACAGGACCAGGCTTGGGTGAGTGTGACCTTACATCCCTTCTCGCTCCTCCAGGCATGCTGCCTGTGCCCTGGGCATCTCCATGCTGAGCGTCCACCTTCTGCTCCTGTTGGATCCAAAGTGGGCCCCTGTGAACCCAGAGGGATATTTTTTTCTCCCTCCTTTTGCCTTCAGTGATCTTTGAGCCGGGTCGGTCGCCGTATGACTCAGCTCCTGCATTTGATCCCCTGGAGCAGGGTTTGCACACATGCAGCTGTGGCAGGAGCACTGCTCGTTCCTGGCAGGCCAGGCTGGGATAGGGTTTCCTCCTGACACGGGGCAGCGAGTCCCCACAGCTCATCCGCTTCCCCGCGTGGAAGTCTGATTTAACCAGGCTGGTGTTAGTGGCTTGGAGGTGTCTCCCAGAGCTCTGCTGACCTGCTGCAGCATCTGGGCTTGTGAGATCCTGGCAGGATGGGAGTGGAGCAGGGCAGGTGCTCTCCGGTCCCTCTGTCTGCCTGTCCACCCATCCCCGGGAAGGTCTGGCTGGTTGCTGGTGCTGGAAGCATCAGGCACATTTGGGTGTGGGGCTGAACACCGGTTCTGGCAGTCGGTGTGGGACTGGGTCAGCAGAAGGTGACACCAACACAGTTCCCGTGAAGGGCAGTCTGGGCACTGACCTTTAGGTCCTGCCCGTTCTTGCTGCCTGTTCCCTGCGAGCAGCTCCGGTCTGGAGTCAGCTCCTGACTCAGCAAGGAGCAGCCAGCAGTGGTGCTGAGCTCCCTGCCGGGTGCTGGGCTCCCTTTCCTAGGGGGCCAGGCAAGCACAAGGTCACAAACCCCTGCAGAGGTTTGCAGGGAACAGGAGTTTGTGAGTGCAGGGGTTTGCTGGGCACAGACATTTGTGGAACGTGGGTTGTCAGGGGACAGCATTTTTCAGGGGGCAGGGGTTTTCAGGGGACAGAGGTTTGAAGGGGACAGGGATTTACAGGGGGCAGGGGTTTTCAGGGGACAGGAATTTGCAGGGGACAGGGGTTTGCAGGGACTTGCAGAGGACAGGAGTTCACAGGGAACAGAAATTTGCAGGGAACAGGGATTTTCAGGGGACAGGGATTTGCAGGGTGGCTGCGAGCCCCCACCGAGCCAGGCCCCAGGGCTGTGCGCTTGGCTCTTGGCAGCAGAGTTCTGGCTCTGTCTGCCTCCTCCCTGACGGTGCCAGGGTTTTTGGGTGGTCACAGGGCTGTGATCACCACCAGCACTGCCTGTTATGTCGTGGGTACCTGGCACCGGGCTGACCACGCTGGGCTTCCCCAGGAGCTTTGGTCATGGCTCGGGGCAGCCTGTCCTGCTCTGTCCTGTCTCCATCAGGTTCCAGTTAGAACCAAATGCGTTCTCCAGCCTAAGCTGCACAGCCGTTTGAGCCCTTCCAAAAATGAAACAAATACCCACGGACTGCAATTCGAATTGCAGCTCAATTAGGGCTTGTTCCCAATGCGATCATAAAACCTCCAGTACGAAAACAAACAACCCAACCAAACCACATCCAAGCCTGACAGCATCCTCTGGAATGCCTTTAAAATAACAAGGAGGGCAGAGGAAGATGAAAGCAGTGTGGCCAGTGGGAAGAAGGCTCTTTGGCCCCGAGGGGCAGCCTGGAGGTGGGCTGAGCAGGTGTGGGGCAGGGCGGTTGGGGATGGGGAGAGCACAGAAGTGATGGGTGTGATGGAGACGGGCTCGATGTGGAGATGCGGGCCGGTGTGGAAGTGATGAGCGCGGTGGAAACGGGGCAGCCTGGGGCCCAGGGCCGGGCTGTTCCCTGCAGGATTTCACAGGGCAGGGAAGAGCGAGCTGTAGAGGTGGTTTGGAGCGCGGTGGTTGCTCTCGGAGAGGCTGCGATGTGCGCGCAGGGCGGGGGGAGCGCGGGGCCGGGCCGGACCCGGCGGCTGGAATGCGAGTCCCGCGTAACCCTGGCTTGCACCGCGTCCAGCCAGTCTGGTGCCGCGGTTCGGGTTTCACGGCGGACTTTAAACACGGCCATATTTAGCGTGAGCCTCGCCGGCCTGTCAGGGAGGGGAAGCCGCAGCACAACTAATAAAAACAGCCAAACAAAAACAATGTAATTAAAGAGACTCAGCACTGTGTGTTCCCATAGCAAGAACATTTACCCAAGACTTCCTTGCTCAGATACTCAATGTCAGGCAGCAATTAAAGGCTGGCTTTGTGGCGAGGCGGCGGGGAAGGTTTGCCCTGGCCGGGAGGTAGGAGCCCAGGGCTGAGCCATCCCCGGTGCCTGTGCCGCTGGGGAGGGACCGGTGGCTTTGGGCGCTGGGAGGTGCCCCAGGGACACGTGCGGGTCACGCAGGGATGCCGCACCCCGAGCAGCAGCTCCCGAACCCCTCCAGCCGGAGATGCCTTCAGTCCGTAATGCACAGACCCACTCAGCTCCATCCCCGCAGAAAT
Source organism: Struthidea cinerea (assembly GCA_013397865.1). Taxonomy (NCBI): domain Eukaryota; kingdom Metazoa; phylum Chordata; class Aves; order Passeriformes; family Corcoracidae; genus Struthidea; species Struthidea cinerea. The sequence continues at coordinate 71,888 of VZTI01000347.1, read as the reverse complement.
TTGGTAGCACAGAAGCAGAAGAGTGGATTTTCTGTGGATCTTCTAGGTAGGAGCCTCTGGGCAGGACACGCAGGAGCTCTGCTGGGGTAAATCCTTGTGAAAACAGTAAAATCAGCAGAGCTGGGCTGAGTGTAGAAGCTTCCAGCATCTCCTACCTGACTCAGATCTGTGGATGGAAACTGTGTGAGCCTCTGAAATGTTGAATCTCCTCGCTCAAGGGATGGTTTGGGGTGCCTGGAGCCAGGCTGGGATGCCAGGAGCCAGGCTGTGCCCACTGGTGCCCCCTTCACTACAGCCCAAGGTGGTGCTCACGGGCTGGTGGTTTTGGCGGCATCACCTGCCTTGGCTGGGGAGCCAGTCACGGTGCCATATCCCTCGGCACAGACCCCAAGGAGAGGTGCCCCCAGACCCTGGCACTGCTGCGTGAGGGGCGTGTGCAGGAGGGATGCCCGTGCATGGCACGGCCGGGACAGTGGCACTTGGTGACGGCAGCGTGTGCCTGACAGCAGTCCTGACCGTGATGGCACATGTCACAGGGACACTGCAAATGAAAGTCTGATTTGGGGTGTATTTTAATGGGTATTGAACCACAAGATCCTTCTGGTCTCACTTTTAAGCAGTGATCAGGAGGCCTAATTAAAAAAATAAGGGAAAGCAAGAAGCGGCAGCATTATTGTGTTGCAGCAGAGTTTGCTCAAGTGTCTCCGCTCCCTTCCTCCCCAAAGGCACTGCTGGGCCTGCAGCAGCGGGGTGTTTTATGGGACACTGTCAGCGAGTGATCTACTTGGTTGGCTCCAAACCTCTCTTGGAGTCCTGAAGTCTCCATCTTTCCCAGATTCAGCCTGTGATTTAGGAGAGATGCAGTGGGGATGAGCCGTTTGGGCAGGCTCTTTCCTGCTGTGCCAGACCGGGGGGCACGGCTGAGCCTCAGGAGGACACTGCCGGCCCCCAGCCAGCCCTGTGGTGTGGGATGTTGTGTGTCCAGCCTGCGTGAGTCCCTTCTGCCGCGGCTGAGTGAGGACTGGACCTGGGGGGGTCCTTGCCATGCTCTCCCAGCACAGGTGTTCCCCAAAGGGTGCAAAAGCCTTCTGATTTGGGGAGCAGCCTGGATGGCGCAGGGGGAGTGCTCTGAGAGGAAATGCTCCGAGGAGAAATGCTCCAAGGGGAATGCTCCTCTTCATCCACCACAGAGGTGCAGGGCACTGGACACTGCTGGATATTGCAGATCCCACCCAGGATGTGCTTTTCCTTTGGGTACGGAGCTGCTGGGAGGCAGCTTTCCACTCCAGAGCCCGCTGCGCCATGGTGGGCTGTGTGTCCATGGGGGTGTTCTCTGCTGCCGTGGGCCATGAGCTCCTCGGGCAGCACAGACACACCGTGCTGTGCCCAGCACGGGGACAGCAGGGACGGTGTGCTGCCACTGATGCTCAGGAAGTTCTGCACCAACCCAGGGGCCTGACACCACGCTGAGCTGCTCTGAGCATTGGGGTCTAACAGCACTGGGCTTCTGGAGCTCCAGCAAAAATGTCCTGGCAGGAGCAGCATCTATATAAGTTAGTTGTTATTGCTAAACAAAAGAGGCATGCTCGCTTCAGCTCCACTCAAAACAAAACCCGACAGATTTGCCAAGTGGGGAGAAAAGAGAAAAGCTGGAGGAAACAAACAAACAAACAAACAAACAAACAAACAAAGTCTGCTTTGGTGCCTTTCCCTGGACCCAGGTTTCAATAAGCAAGTGCATTTTCTAGGCACACAGATGTTTCCATGGAACAGGAGTGTTTTGCTCCGTGTCTGCATGGCCAAGTCACTGCACAGCACCTAAACGCCTTGGTGGTCTGCACAGCCCAGGGTGGGTAACTGCTGTGCCTGCTGCTCCATGAGCCCTGCTGCCTCGCAGGGATGCTGATCATGGCATTTGGTCCTAGTTCTGAGCGTGCTTTTTGGTGGGTTATGAAATCCCACTCTTTGGAAGGGCTCCCCTACTCATGTTCCGTTTGTAATCCAGCCTCTGTTTTGCCAGTCGTAAAAAATTGCTTATGCTTGGGCAAAAAGAGTGGAAAATGCAAGTGCATCAGCAGCTCCTCTTCATGCCGGACGCGGCACTTCTTGCTCCTGTGCCCATGGCGTGGAGGAGCTGCCCTGGGTGTTGGTCTCTGCTGTAGAGTGTTGGTGTCCGAGTGTCCATGGCCGTAGTTGGGAATTCCTGCTGCACAGGGGTGAGCGTGGCCCTGGGCATGGGCCAGGCCGAGTGTGCTCAGGTGTGGAGAGACCTCTCCCACTCGGATTTCTCTCCCAGAAAACACCTGTGTGTTGATGTTGGCACTTGATTTCATAGGATCATACAACCATGGAACAACTCAGGTTGGAAGGGACCTTAAAGCCCACCCAGTGCCACCCCTGCCATGGCAAGAACACCTCCCACTGTCCCAGGCTGCTCCCAGCCCCATCCAGCCTGGCCTTGGACACTTCCAGGGATCCAGGGGCAGCCACAGCTGCTCTGGGCACGCTGTGCCAGGGCCTCCCCACCCTCCCAGGGAACAATTCCTTCCCAATATCCCATCCATCCCTGCCCTCTGGCAGTGGGAAGCCATTCCCTGTGCCTGTCCCTGCATCCCTTGTCCCCAGTCCCTCTGCAGCTCTTCTGGAGCCCCTTTAGGCTCTGGAAGGGGCTCTGAGGTCTCTCTGGAGCCTTCTCTCCTCCGGGTGAGCACCCCCAGCTCTCCCAGCCTGGCTCCAGAGCAGAGGGGCTCCAGCTCTGGGAGCATCTCTGTGGCCTCCTCTGGACTCACTTTCCTGTGCTGGGGGCCCAGATCTGGAGGCAGCTCTGCAGGTGGGGTCTCACCTGAGGGGGACAGAGGGGCAGAATCCCCCCTTGTCCTCCTGCCCGTGCTTGGTGCTGGTCACCTCTTGCTGCAAGCTCCTGGTCGGGGTGAGCTTGGCTGGGTTGGGTTGTGTCTCCCTGATAAAGGGGTTGGGTTGTGTCTCACTGATAACTGGGTTGGGTTGTGTCTCACTGATAACTGGTTTTTAGGCTTCTGACCTTTGCCTGTTCCATCCTTGGATACCCCTGCGGACTGAATTGGAGCGTGGTTCAGGAGAGCATCCCTGGCACCTTGTGCTGATGTACCACTGACATCCACGTGGCTGTGAGGCTTCAGCAACCTCTGCAAGGGCCCAGTCCTTCTGCTCCCAGTACCAACCCTTGTCCTTTGACAGCCATCAGCACCTTTCATCCCCCATCCTTCAGGCTCCCTCTTTCTCGTGCACGGAGCTCTGCTGCTTCCTTGTTTGCTGCATCAGGCTGGGAATGGTGGGAGCAGCTCCCTGCAGTGACAGCCACCCTTGCTGACCCCCGGACCCGAGCGCAGGGCTGAGCTCACGTCTGCTGCTGCCGCTGGAACCTGGACCCTGCCCTCTCACTGCCACCTCGGGCAGCACCCGGGGGCTCATCCTCCCCACAGCCAGGCTGGTGGGCAGCAGGGACCGGGCAGCCTCGGGGTGTGCCTGGAAGGTCATTGCCACCAGCAGGAGCTGCTGCGGTGAGAGGGGGCGTGGGACGGCCACCATCGTCCCCACCGGCCACGTCCCGGAGTCGTGGGCTGCTCCGGGCTGGAAGGGACCTTAAAGATCGTTTATCTCACCCCACCCCCTGCCATGGGCAGGGACACCTCCCACTGTCCCAGGCTGTTCCAAGCCCCAATGTCCAGCCTGGCCTTGGGCACTGCCAGGGATCCAGGGGCAGCTACAGCTGCTCTGGGCACCCTGTGCCAGGGCCTGCCCACCGTCATGATAAAAAATTTCTTCCTTATGTCTGGCCTGGTGACCTGTGGGCAGGGTGGTCATTCCCTGCCTGTCCAGGTACCCCTGGACTCGGGGGGGGCAGGGCTCTTGCAGCCAGCCAGGGCTCTGGGCTCTGTCCTGGGGCAGAGCAGCCGTGCCTGTCGGGGACTGGTTCTCAGCTGGAGGCTCGGAGGGACTACACCCTTCAACAAAATGCACTTAAAATCAAGGAATTGCAACAATTATTAACACTTTTTACTAGGCCAAGATCTGCAGTGCTGCAAACATTAACATTCAGAATATCCATAAACCACATTACAAGCTACCCAGTGGATTTGCTTGTGTTTGATGCTGGAGGAGGGAAAAAATGAAGGTGCCTTATGCTCATCCATCCTCATGTGCTTTTAGAAAAAAGAAAACCACCTCCATTGCATTGGTTTCCTGAGACAGAATCATAGATAGAATAACTAAGGTTGGCAAAAACATTTAGGATCATCAAATCCAACAATTAACCCAGCACTGCCAAGGCCACCACTAAACAATGTCCCCAAGTGTCACATCCACACAGCTTTTAAATCCCTCAAGGGATGGGGACTCCAGCACTGCCCTGGGCAGCTGTGCCAGGGCTGGACAACCCTTTCAGGGAAGAAATTTTCCCAGTATCCACCCTGAGCCTCCCCTGGCCCAGCCTGAGGCCGTTCCCTCTCCTCCTGTCCCTGTTCCCTGGGAGCAGAGCCCGATCCCCCCCCGGCTGCCCCCTCCTGTCAGGGAGTTGTGCAGAGCCACAAGGTCCCCCCTGAGCCTCCTTTTCTCCAGGCTGAGCCCCTTTCCCAGCTCCCTCAGCCGCTCCGGGGGCTCCAGCCCCTTCCCCAGCTCCGCTCCCTTCTCTGGACACGCTCCAGCCCCTCAAGGTTTTTCTTGACATGAGAGGCCCAGAACTGGCCCCCGATGGATCTGGCCAGCCCCAACACATCCTTCCACAGAACCTCAGCCTCTTCCATGGAGAGGGTGCTGGAGGTTGCTGGTGTGTGGATTCATGGCACTACAAACCTGATGCCCACATCAGCTCCCTGATGGTCACAAACACATCCCCCAGGGCCAGAGAGCTGAACTGCTGGGGCAGGCAAAGCACCGGGCCCCTGCTTGCAGACCGTAGGACAATAATTAGCAACAAGAACCAGTTGTGGCTGGGATAAATTTAGTTTGGCTGCACTGGGGCTCTTCAGGCAGAGGAGGTGGGATCTGGTCCCACACCTCCCCGCAGGATGGGGCTTTGCCATGGGTGAGCTGGTGTTGGCTGGTCGGCCCCTGAGAGCAGGACATCTGTGGGTGTTCTTTTCAGCTATCACTTGCTCCAGGGCAAAGTTTAGCTCTAGATAAATCAAGACCATTTCACTGAGCCCAGATGAGTCATAACCACAGGGCAGGAAACTCTTTTATCTCGGGGCAGCCGGTTTAATAAACATAGATGTTCACTCCTGAGCACTGAATAATTTCCATCTCTACTTCTCATTAAAAGCAAATCAGAGGAGGGAAAGCAGTGAGAAATTTCTCTGTGTTTCTGTTTCTGCCATCTCTGAGAGAGCTTCCTCCCAGCTGTGCATTCTGCTTGCACTGGGTTATTTGCCGTGTATTTTAATTGGCAGAAAAAAGGACTTTTGCTCCGAAACACCACTCCATTTTAAACCCTGATTCTGCAGGCACGAACAGAGCGGGGATCTGTTACAGCAGGGTCTGCTTCAGCTTCCGTAGAGCGAAGAGTGTTCTGTGTGGGAGAGCATTGTTGCCTCCCTGGAAGAAGGGGACCCGCAGTGGAATTTACGCATCTTGTTGATGAGCCTGCTGAAAGAGCCACCCTCACCTCTGAGCAGCAGCTGGAGGCGGAGAGAGGAGGACTGGGGCAGCAGGGAACTCTTAAACACAAGATAAAGGACAAGGTTTGGCTGGAGAACCTCTCGAGTCAGCTCTCCTTCCCAAATATGCCAGGCAGTGCTTTGCATCTCAGGCTTTGCCGGGGGGTCAGAACCTGCCTTCCTTTCTCTTCCTGCCAGAACAGCCCTGCCTGCTCAGGCCACAGGTGGCTTTTCTCTCATCTCTGTGCACCAGTGACAGCAGAGCTGTGCTGCTGTTCTGCCCCTGTGCCCTCTGGGGTGCTGTGCCTGCCCTCTGTAGAAGGCTACGTGTGCTGTGTGTGAGCCCTTGGCACGAGGAGCCCTCGGAGAGGCCGTGCCAGGAGCTGCTCCCTGCCCATGGTGACACATGGCGTGCACAGGCTGAGGACTCCGTGTCCTGGAGACCACAGGACTGGTTTTCCAGCCCTTCCTTGCGTTGTGCAGGTCTCTCCCACCATGGTGGCACCCTCCCGGGTGCTGATCCCTTCCTCCCCACCAGAACCAGTAGGACTCTGCTGCTCAAAACTCACCCACTCCCACATGGCTGCTCAGGGGTGTTTTGCCACCTGAAGTGACAAAACACCTGTCTGCTTTTGCAAAGGGGCCTTAGGTTGGCGTGGTTGGTGCCCAGTGTCTGGTCCATGAAGCCCCGTGTTCAGATAATGTCCATTCCTGGAGCACCCCGGGGCAGCAACTTGACACTGCGGCTTGGGCCACACTGGAGACCTCTAAATCCGCAGGCTGGAGCTGGTGAGGTGAATGATTGCCAGGAGCCAACCTCCGCAGCATTTTCCACTCTTAAATATCGCAGTGATAAAAGGTAAAATCATTAAAGTCCTTCTGCAGCCCACTGTGCCTCATCTGAAATGAGGACGACAGAGAGCGCGGAGCGAGGGGGTTGTTAATACCCTGTCCCCCGATGATGGCTTTATAAACATCCTTACGGCAGGCACAGCCTCGCTGGAGCGCTTTGGCACGACCTTCAGCCAAATGCCAGGCTTTTATCACACTTGATATTTAACCCATAAAGCAGCGGGGGGAAGACCTTGCCCCTAAATATCTGACCTTGTACACAGGGGGACGGGGTCAAAACGGAGAGGAACCGTGTTAAGTGTAGCCGTGCCAAATGCTCCTCAGACCTGGTGCTCCCCTGGGAACTGCGCCAGAGCTCTGGCAAGAAGGGGATCAGATGTTTGACACAGTGGAAACCCTCCGTGCTGTAGGGGATGACTCATGGGCAAAAGCCCCACACAGCAACAAGGCCACGCTCACACCAAAGCAGGGGACTTTGGCTGGTGGGATGAGGTCTTGATGGAGGCAGGAGGGTCCTGGCTGCAGGGAGAGGGACAGCTCCCACTCTGGGGAGCCTCAGAAAAGACACCAGCTTTCCTTGTGGCTTGTAGATATCGAAAATAAGAATCAAAATCCTGTCCCAGTGAGAGGGCATTGGAACTAGATGGTCTTCAAGGTCCCTTCCAGCCCAAACCAGTCTGAGATTCTATAATCCGAGAGGAGAAAAGATTTTGTAGGTTAATGGATGGAGAAGGTAAGGAGCAGCTGCGGAGCCTGGATCTCTTGGTGAGCAAGAGACTGGGGTCACTGGTCCCTGTCAGGACCTGGCATTGTCTGGATGCCATTAGAAATGGCCTTTCATCTGTTCCCTGCTCCCACTTCACTTCCAGAGAGTGCCCTTTGCTGGAATAACAGCCCCAGGAAAAGTCGTGTGCTGCAGAGGGCTGAGGGATGGCGATAAGTGCAGGACACAGGTTCCTGTGGAAGGGTGGGTGTGGAGAGGGTACACGAGGCTATCCCAAGCCAACGGTGATGGACAGCACTCACCCAGCACGGGGCTGGGGGCTGCCAGCCCCTGCAGCCCCCACTGCTCTCTGAGGGTGTGGGCATCCCCGGATGGGGCAGCCTGTCTCTGTAGGAGCTGGATGGGGGAGACTGGGCATGTGGAGATGCTGCCCTGGTGAGATGGGTCCAGACCAGTTGTAGAGCTGAGCAGCCTGAGGTTGTTTTGGGCATCCCAGCTTGTGTCTGGAAGGAAATGTCTTACCTGCAGGGATCACACGAGCCCCTTGGCACCCCTGCAGGGCCAGCAGCCGTGGTGAGGAGGAGGAACAGATCTGCCTCAGCTGAAAACAGATGGGTCAGAGCATCAAACAGATGGCACCGGCATCCGCCTTGCAGCTGCTCACGTTGGTGCTGCCCAGGAGAGCTCTGCTCTCCCAGTTCCTGTCTTGGTCCTGACAATACAGATGTGCCTCCGCCTTTCTGGCACATCCTCCATGCCTCATTTCTCTCCTGGCTTTTTCCCAGGTCATCCTCCCCTAAAATGACGCAGCAGATGCGGGACCTGCAGCTGGCGCAGGCCAGGAAGCCGCCGGGCCCTTCCTCACCCAACGCGGCCAAGAGGCTCTACCGAAACCTGTCAGGGAAATTCCGCGTCAACTACACCTCCTTCGACGAGGGCAGCCTGGTGGGACGGGGCGAGAAGGAGAAGCTCCGCAAGTCCTACCTGGTCAGTGCCTGCTGGCTCCCTCCAGGTGGGGACAGAGGGTCCCTGGGGGCCGAGGGTCCCTGTGTGGGTGATGCTGGAACCTGGGTGGGAGCACAAGAACGTGTTAAGTGAAGCTGCGGCAAGCTGAGTTGGAGCTGGTCCAGGTGTTTGCTTGGCATCGTCCAGATGTGTCTGCAAAGAGCTGATGCTCCCAAGCCTTTGGGATGAGGGCACCCTCTCCCTGTTTGGGTTTGTGGGGTGCTAGTGAGGGTCCAGGGTGTTTGGTGGGATGGAGGAGGGTGCCCCGTGCTCAGCCCAGCTGTATTGCTCTTTTCACCCAGTTCCAGAGCAATGCTGCCCTCTTTGAGGCCGTGGAGCTGCAGGACCTTGACAGGGTGCAGGAGCTGCTGAAGCACTACAGCCCTGAGGAGCTGGACCTCAACACACCCAACAGCGAGGGGCTCCTGCCCCTGGACATCGCCATCATGACCAACAATGCTCCCATTGCCAGGGCCCTGCTGCAGGCAGGAGCGAAGGAAAGCCCCCACTGTGAGTTGGGACAGGGAGCTGTGCCGTGCCCATCACCTGAGTGTCCAGCGTGGTGCAGTGGGGCACCGCAGGCGTTGGGTGCAGCTGGGGAGGCGATCACTGGGCTCTGGGAGGCTGGGGCAGGCTGCAGCAGGGCTCGAGGGGAGCCACGCACTCGAGTGTACCCCAGGACCAGGACACGCGGGGGAGGATGGGGGTCTGAGGGTGGGGATTCATTGCCAGCAGAGGCAGAGCTTGCCCTAACCACCTTCTCCTCCCTCCCCCCCGGGCCCTACGGCCGTGCCCACCCACCCACAGTCGTGAGCCTGGAAAGCCGCTCGCTGCACCTCTCCACGCTGGTGCGGGAAGCGGAGCAGCGCGTCAACGAGCTGATGGCACAGGTGGTGAACGAGGCGCCCAACGCTGACTGCTCCGAGAAGGAGAAGCAGCTCAAGGCCTGGGAGTGGCGATTCCGGCTGTACAAGCGCATGAAGGCAGGGTTTGAGCATGCCCGTGAGTGACCGCAGGAGGGCTGGGGGCGGGGGGGCTGCCCCTGCGCCGGGGAAAGGAGTGGGGCTGTGCGTGGCACCAGCAGCCATCAGAGGGTCCCTGCACCCTGTGGCCAGGGCTCGCAGTACGGGTGCATGGAGGGGAGAACACGTTCCCCTCGGGAGTATGTCCCTGGGACCGGGGAGAGGCCCAAGAGGGACACAGGGGGGATCAGAGCGACCGTCCTCGCTGTAGCAGTCCCTGCACTCTCTGTCCCCAGGAGTGCCAGATGCCCCCAGCAGCGTCCACCTCTCTGTGGCCAGCAGCTCCTCATTGCAGGTGACCTTCTGGGAGCCCCTGAGCGTCAACTCGGCCGTTGTCACCAAGTACAAAGGTAAGGACCAGGCTCCCCGCAGCGGGGCAGGGTCACACGGCCACAGCAGGTGCCTTGAACCCCGTGGCAACACAACAGCGCCGTGGGCAGTGCTGCCAAGCCCCAGTCAGGCCACTTATGTGCTGGAGCACAGAAGAAGCCAGGGCTGCTGGACAGCCTGGCCACCAGCCAAATGCTCTGAGCTAGACCAAACATCATCCTGCAAGGCAAACCTTGGGGTGTCACTTGTTGGCTGCCCCCTCATCCTGCACACTGGGAGGACTTTGTTGTCCTGCACCCCTCACCCACTTAAACCAGTTATTTTTGTCTTCTGGAAGAATTTCTTCCATCCCCCACTGCTGAGACACCAGTTAAAGGTGCTGACCCCATCTGACGTGGCTTGGTGAGGACAGCAGCTCCCCATGACGTTTCCCCTGCCTTCACTCTGCTGCCTGCAGCTCCTGTGCTGCCTGCAGTCCCCCTGCAGCTGCTGCCTGTGACGTGCTGCCCCAGCCCTGGTGGCCTGTCCCCGCTCCAGGGCCACATGGCACCTTGGGGTCTTTCTCCTTGCAGTGGAGTGGAGCTGCTCCCCGACCTTCTCGCCCCTGCTGGGAGAAGCCGTGATCGACAAGCTGAAGGACCTGCACTTCACCATCCAGGGGCTGGTGTCGGTGAGTGCCAGGGTGCCCACAGCGGGCAGGGCTCGGTGGGGAGAGCCCACAGCTGGGAAAAGCCACGGGCCATAGTGCAGCCCATGGGGAGGGGATCGGGCACTGGCACAGGCTGCCCAGGGCACTGGGGGAGTAATCATCCCCGGAAATGTTCAAAAGACGTGTATTTGGCACTCGGGGACGTGGTTTAGTGGTGGCCTTGGCAGTGGTTGGACTCAGTGATCTTAGACACCTTTTCCAGCTTTAATGATCCTTTGTTTCTACGACCGTTCCGAGCAGGAACAATAGGGTTGTGCCACGCTGCGTGCCATGGGCACAGCCCGGGCAGAGCCAAGAGTGTGGGGCTGGGAGAGGCATCTGTCTGTCCCCGCATGGCCGCAGCCACTGACAGCGGGGAACGTCCCTGCCAGGGTGCCTGGGGACTCGGCAGTGACAGGCAGAATGGGCCCATTCACCCAACGCCTGATTTATCCTCCGTCCCCCACCCCGCTCCTGTCTCCACCCAGGCTCTTCCTGGGCAATAAATCAGCGGCTCATTCCTCTGCCACCTGCACAGTCCAACCCCTCGCCCCAGCCCCGATGTCACCGAGAGGGGGGACCAGCCCCATCTCCATCTTCGGGAGCTCGGCAATGTCATGGCTGGTGGGGCGGTGGCTGCCTGCTGTTTTATCTCCCCAAGAACCACCAGAGCCATGCTGCCTGTCAGCTGTGCCCTGGCCCAGCGGCGGGACGGAGCTCAGGGTGGGAACGTGGGCACATGCCGGGATAAATGGGGTCACCCTTGCCAGGGGTAGGCAGGCAGGGACCACCGACTGGAGGAGCAGAGAGCAGCCTCGGGGAGGTGCGAGGGGCTCAGGCACGGCAGCAATGCCGAGCTCAGGAGCGCTGTCAGGGCAGGAGCTGCCCTCAGGAGGGGCTCGAGCAGAGCCCATCGCTGCAAGGAGCTGCTCCGAGCCCATCAATCACACTCTCAGAGCTGCTTCACAGGCTCCTGTCGCCTCCATGAGTGCCTGGAGGCCTGGCAACATCTGGCAGCTTGACTGGGCTTTAATCAGAGGCTTTAATCACTGTCACTGTGCTACAAGCCCTTGACAGCACTGGGCCAGCTCCCTGTCTCCAGGGGCTGGATCCTTACGCGTCCCAGGGGATCGCCAGCACCCCAACCTACAGCAGCACTGAGTCTTTCGGGCTGGAGCGTCTCTGGTGAGGGGCATTTGCAATGTCCAGTCCTTCCTCTGTGCGCCCCAAAGCCGCCCAGCAGGGCCAGAGGGATTCCCTCGTGTCTGATAACAAGGACTGGGTACAGGAGGGGGGGTAAGAGCCAGTGACCCGGGCTGTGGGCTCCCAGTGCAGTGCTCCTCGTGGTGTCCTGGAGCAGTGGGCTGGGGGATGCTCCTTGCCTCGCCTGCCGAGCCGGGGCGTGCTGAGTGTGCTGCTCTCCTTGCAGGGCACGGCGTGCCACGTCCGGGTGTCTGCCTACAACATGAAGGGCTGGGGTCCCCCGCAGGCCTCCACGCCCCCCTTCGCCATCCCTTCCAGTGAGTACCCCTGGGAACACCCCCATGGGAGCCAGCCCAGGGCAGGGGGGGACAGGGCAGCTCCCTGTGCCGTCCGGGGGTCCCTCTCCTGCTGGGATGGGAGTGAGAGGACCCAGGGCCAAGGCAGAATTTGGAGTCTCAGGCCAGGCAGGGAGGCTGTGCCTGGGGGTCTGGGATGCTGCCTCCAGCCAACAGGTGCTTTGCCAAATAGGGATTTTTCAGCCCTGCAGGATCCCTGCCACCTGGGAAAGGCTGAGCCATTTCAGGCCGCCGGGATCAGCCCATCCCAAGGAGGGAGCCAGGAGGTGGCTCAGAGCCAGGACTCAGAGCGGCCGGTCCCGGGTGGCAGTGGCCTCCCACTCTGTGCCACCCCGTGGTCTCTCCCATCCAGACCGAGGCACCTGCACTCCCTGGCATCGAGCTGGGATGGGGGTCACGCGCCCCAGCAGAGACCAGCTCTGGGCTGTCAGCACTCTCCTCCCCATGCTGGCCCCAGGAAAAGTGTCGGGAAACAGCCACCCAGAGTCACACAAGGCACCCCGGGGTGCTGCGTGGAGAAGGGCCAGGAGGACTGAGCTGGAAGGAGCAGCCCAAAGGGTGAAGTTCAGGACTGAGGGGGCTCTAGAATGGCCTCTGCCACTTGTCACCAGTCCCAAAACAGGTGCCTGTGTGGTGTCCCGTGGGATTAGTGCTGGGAACGAGTAAGGAGCAGCCCCATGGGAGGCTGAGCTTGTCCCTAGGACGAGGCCATGGAAGCACATCCTGTGCCAGCATGCTGCAGCCACCCAGGGAGCAGTGAGGGCACCGGGGACAGGTGGGGGTGAACAGTGACGGGTCAGAGACGTGCAGCACCAAGCACAGCTCTGGTGCAGATCCACAGAGCACTGAAATCACCAAAAATCCATTTTCATGTCTAGGAATGCGCACAGCAAGGGCACAGCAGTCCACTACCCTGGCTTTATCATGTCCCTGTCATGTTTGCACCCACTTTAAAGCCCATTTGCCACCTCACACAGGTCACATTCCCTGTGACCAAGATCCAGGTGGCATCAATTGAGTGTGGCTGAAGTGAATCAGACAGGAGCGGGGTTTATTTATTTTTATTGCCACTAATATTTCTCCCTTCAGTAGAGATCCCTCCCTGGCCCAGCAGAATATAGTCAGGCACCTCCCTGGGTGTTTTTAAAGCTACTAAAAATAGCGGCAAGTTGTAGCCAAAGTTAACAGAGCTGAACTTTCCATGGAAAACAGCAGCGGGCAGGACACAGGGGGTGTTTGAAGCAATTAATACAAAGTTGAGGGAGAAGAGCCGGCAGGTCCCCGGCCCTGCTCGTGGCCCTGCTGCCGTCCCACAGCGGGTGGAGCTGGCGGGAGTTTATTTATGTGTTTGTCGAGGTAAGCCCAGCTCCCAGCGCTCATGTGGAGCAACTGGGGAAGACCTGGAGGAAGAGACTGGAAAGAATTTTATTTTTTAAGGCCAGTGAAGTTGCAGCAGCAACAGACGGAACCTTGTTCCTTCCCCCTGGTGTGCCCCCGCCACGCTGCAGGGAGGCCAGCGGCCACGGGGTGCTGTGCAGAGCTCGCTGTTCCTGGGAAGAGTGGCACAAAACTGGGCAACTCCCAGCACACCCAGAGGTGCCCAGCACCCACAGCCGCTCCCACAGATGATGTGGGAGGAGGGGATGGGAACCCCTTTTCCCCCAGGGTGCCAGGGGTGACGCCGGTCTGTCCCCACAGACTGGCGGGAGTACGACGGCCGGGCGCCGCGCCGGAGGGGACAGGCTGAGGCTCTGGACCATCTGCTGGGCCAGGTGAAGACCGTCCACCAGCACTGCATTTGCCACGGTGAGCCCACGGCATGGTGCTCCAGGGAGGCTGGGGGGGCCAGCTGAGTCCCCCAGGGCTGTGGTGTGATCCACGGAGCTGGGGTGGTGCAGGAATAGGTCTGTGCCATGGGTGAGCAGAGCAGGGACACAGCTCAGGCAGTGGGGACCTCGGCAGAGCCTTCCCAATGGGTTGGCATCAGCTCTTCATCTCCTGCTGCAGCAGCCTCTGCTCTCTGCTCCACAGAGCCCTGCAAGAACCAGCCCCAGAGCAGGAAGCATTCGGTCTCCAAGAGCCTCAAGCACCTCTTCCACCCTGGCAGCAAGTTTCTCAAGACACTGAAGCGGTGAGAGGCTGGTGCCTGGGGTTGGTGAGAGCTCCTGCCCCAGCAGGGCTGCCCATCCTGAGAGCTGTGCCTGCACATCGGGGGCTGGGGGTGTTCAGAGCGGGGTCCGCACCAGGACTGAGCTGGTGGTGTCAGTGGAGATGAGTCCCATGGCCCAGAGATCAAAGGTTCTCTTGGTGACTCCATCTGGACTGGCCAAGCTGTGCTGGTGCCCAGATCCCTGCGCCACCTCTGAGGGTCAGCTGGCACCCCAGCTTGTCCAGACCCAGAGTGTCCCCTGCACAGCGTGGCCCCACCTCTGTGCCCCGTGCTGCGGCGTCACTGGCCGTGGTGTCTGCTGTGACACGTTGGGTTCCTGCTCCTGCACCAGCCACCAGCCTCTTCTGCCACGGGCTGTTGGAGAGGAGTGGAGACCTGGGGCAGGGCGTCTCCTCTTCCCTCAGGAAGGAGACCCTTTGGGAGATGGAGCTGGTGGCTGGGGGTGACACTGAAGGCTGTCCTCCCTCCATGCAGGGGCCTCTACCTGACAGCCATCTTCTACAAGGACGACAACATCCTGGTGACCCATGAAGACCAGATCCCCGTGGTGGAGATTGACGACACCTACTCCTGCCTGCTCATGCAGGATTTCCTCTGGTTCACCAAGGTGGGTGGCTGAGGGACCCTGTGCTTGGACAGAGGGCCAGGAGTGCCAGGGTGACCCAGCAGGCATCAGGCACCACTGCTGCCCCTCCAGCCCGGACACTGGGGCTTGGCAGTGCAGGCAGCCCATGGACTTGCTGCTTGCTGGGGTTCAGCACGGACCAGGAAACTTGCAGGGAATGGCATTTCATCCCAACCCCTGGAAGCCCAAAGATGGGTGACAGAGCGGTGCCGCACTGGGCAGGCTGAGTGCCAGGGAGGGCGGGCACTGCCTCTGCACAGGGATGTCAGTGGCTGCTGAACTGCTTCCCCTCGGCATCCTGCCATGGCACCTCTGCCTCTGCTGTAGGATGCACAGGGAGCTGCTGCCAGCTCCTGCACTGTCAGCAGACTTAGGGAAAGGGCATGTGGGCAGCTCAGGGCCAGAATAGTTTGCTGGGTGGCCCTTATCTACTGATGGAGAGTGCTTTCTTCTGCCTCCCTACCTTGGCCAACTTGTATTCAAACCTCAGGTTTCAGTCCTAGACGGAGAAGGTGTGAGTGGACATGGCGCAGGGCTGCCCTCGGCTGCAGACTCTGGAGGCATCTCCGTGCCTGTGGCACAGGGATTTATTTGCAGCCTGCTGAGAGGTGCTGCATGCCCGCACACATTCCTAACCCAGCTCAAACAGAGAGGCAAACCATTTCCCCAAACCGCCGTGGCGCGGCCCAGCAGCAGCAGCGCTGACTCTCTTTGGGGTGTGCAGGTGTCCTGCATGTGGGACGAGATCCTGTGGCTGCGGCAGTGTGTCACCGTGTCCCAGTCCTCCTGCTCCTGCATCCTGCAGACGCGCTTCAAGATGCTGCTGGCCATCTCGCAGATGCAGGTGAGGGTCGGCCTGGGTGGGGAGCAAACACTTCACGTGGGGCGCTGGAGGCCGAGCTCCCTTGGGAGCAGCATGCAGATGTAGCACAGGCGGGATAAACCCAGGACCTGCTGGCCATGGCCGTGGCTCCCTGCCTCATCCTCCCTGGCAGGACTCTGGCCGTGGGACAGTGAGGTGCCGGGTGTCACGGCAGTCTCACGCAGAGGGGCTGAGGACCATCAGGGCGCTTTTCTGGGCAGACTGGTTTCCAGCAGGCAGCTGCAGGCACTCCCCAACTGCCCAGACCCACTGTGCCTCCAGGATGTCCCCTGACCCTCTGTTTTGTCCTGCCTTCCCACCCCGTTGCACAGGGGCTGCTGGGCATCCAGGACCTGGGGCAGGTCTTCTTCGAGCCCATCAAAGACAAGCAGGGCAACATCCTTATCGTCACCCTGAAGGAGGTGAAGACCAACCAGACCTTCGAGAGCGTGCGCTGGGTTCCCATCTGCAAGCTGCAGACCAGCCGCAAGTCCGTGTCCTCCCCGGAGGAGCCCACTGCTCTGGACACGCTGCTCATCTCCGTCCAGGTGTGTGCTGGTGCTGTGGGGCAGGGATTGCAGCGGGCTCCCCTGGGAACCACTAGTGCTCCCTGCTCCCCCCCGGCCTGGAAAGGTCACAGCAGAGGGGGAGCAGAGCCCAGTCAGCCTCCAAAAATCCTGTTGTTTGAAGGGGAGGCATCAGGTTGGTGCCAGGTTCACCCTGGCAGCGCCAGGTTGTCTTACCGTGCTGCTCCCCTTCTCCGGCCGGACTGGCTGTGCCACGGCATCAGCACGAGCCCTGCTGTGAGGAGTGGCTCAGTCCAGCAGTGCCTTTGTCCCCAGGACAAGCTGGCTTACCACCAGCGGAGCAGCCATGCCCTCTCCCCGGGCCTCTACCTGGGCTACTTGAAGCTGTGCAGCGCCGTGGACCAGATCCGAGTGCTGGTGCCAGAGCGGCTCCCCAACATCCTGTGCCACGTCAAGATTCGCTCCAACCCCAACATCTCCAGGTGGGACTTGCAGGGCTGCTCAGCTGGGGCAGCCAGGCTGCTCTGCCCCACCAGGCTAGCAGCACCCAACACCTCCTGCTTCAGCAGCAGCACAATACTCCCTCTTACCCCTGCCATGCAACGCTCTCAGGCACAGGGTGGGATTGTTAGGGTGTCCAGTGTGGGATCAGGAGCTGAACTCAACGATCCTTGTGGATCCCATCCAGCTCAGGATATTCTGTGATTCTGATTCAGCCTGGAGCAAACCAGATTCCCTCTCTGTCGCTGTATGCGGCATAAACGGCGAGAAACGGCGAGAAACGGCACACAAGTTCAGGAGCAATAATAACCCATTTATTTAATTATAGATCAATTTATGTAACTTGGGTCGCCAGCATGGCGTAAGGTCATTGGTCACCGACCATCCGCCTCCCGTACCGGTAGCTAAAACCTTTCAGAATATTTCCCCAGACAATATCATAACAACACTACACAACAGCTGCAGGTGCAAGGTAGAGAAAGTTCTGCTTACAGAACTGTAGCACTGTTTTTCATAGTTTCTGTGAGAAACTGAGCTTTCACAGAGTGCTGCAGAAAGCTGGAAAATTTCTGTGCTAACACTTTTCAGTGTTCACACCTCTCTACCTCCACCTCTCCCACACCCTGGGGATGCTGCGCTGTCTGGGAGAGGAACAGCCAAGCAAACACAGCTCTCAGAGAGATTGTGTCCACATCTGCCTGAGCTGCTCCCTCCTTTACCTGTCTGTGTCTGACCTTCTCCAGAGAGGAGTGGGAGTGGCTGCAGAAGATGGCCAGCGTGGAGGAGCCTGTTCCCACAGAGCCAGAGGCTGACACATCCCAGAACCCCCTGTTTCAGGAGCTCCAAGTGGCCATCAAGGAGCTGATGACCCTGGTGAACATCCCGTTGCAAGAGGTAGAGGCAGGAGCCAAGGCCCGGGGCGGAGGGAGGGGACAGGGCTGTGAGCATGGTGCTGGGGGTTGCAGCAGGCAGGGAACTGCATGCTCGGCCCTCCTTGTGGGGCTGGAGCACCCAGATTTTAGTGCTGTGCAAGCAGAAGGTGAGTGGTGGGTCTGCCAGCCCAGGGCCAGTGTCCACAGGAGGTGTTTGTCCTTCCCACACTGCACCCCCAAAGCAACAACAGCGAATGAGGGTTTGTTACTGCTGCCACCTGGGCAGCACGAGACCAGCCCAGCTCTGCCCCTCCAAAGCAGGCTGGTCCCTGGCCAGTGCTGGGCTGGAGCTGCAGCCCCTGGGGCCAGACTGCATGAGGAGAAACCTCCTTCCACCATGCCAGGTATCTGCTGGGAAGGAACCCACCAGCCCCAATGGCAGGCATGTGCTTCTGGCCAGGCAGCTGGGAGGGCACCTCCCTGTGCATCACTGAGCCATCGCTGGTGGCACTTCTCTGAGACCCTGCCATGGTGACTTTGACCAGAAGTTTTGAGACTTTTAGGAAAAACCAGAGAAGAAGAGATGAGATTATGCAGATTATGCCAAAAGCCAGGAGCCTCTGGTTGTGTGCTGCAGCTGCAGTGTCGCCTGGCTGCAGGTGGTCCCTGAGGGCTACTCTGTGCATGAGGACTGGGCAGAGGGCCCACCAGCTCTTACCTGCACTGTCTTCTTGCAGGCCAAAGACTTCCGTCTGTACAGCCAAGAGGTGCTGGACTTTGGGGACCAGGTCTCCTTCCTGCTGCTGCTGCCTCCATCAGACGATGTCTGCACTGCTCCGGGCCAGAACAACCCCTACACCCCTCGCTCCGGCTTCCTCACACTGCCACTGCAGATCTTCGAGCTGGGTGAGGAGAGGGAATGCCAAAACCCAACCTTGCTGGTCCCCTTGTCCTCTGAGGCCTCCTGAGAGCTGGGCTGGGCAGTGGGCTGGGCTGGAGTTCCCTCATTCCCTGTAGAGGAGGGATGGAGGGGTGTCCTGAGGGCTGTCCAGGTGGACTAATGGACAGTGTTGCCTCCACATCTTGGGTGATAGGGAGGAGCCTGTAGGGCACCCACAGCATGGGTTTCCCTCCCCCCCCTCTTGTTTCCTCTCCCCAGTCCACTTCTTCACGTACGACCGGGAGTTCATCACGCAGTACTGCCAGGTGTCTGCTCTGCTGGAGCTGGAGTCACTCCTCTCCCAGCAGAGCCTCAGGGAGGCTTTCTCCGATGCCGAGCTCTCCACCGCCAAGCAGAGGCACCAGCAGGTTCAGGACTACATCCAGGTATGGGGTGGGAGCCAGGCTCGGCAGTGCCCCTGACCTGCCAGGGCAGTGAGGCAGCAGCATCCGCACCAGGGCTGTTCCCTGGTCTTGGTGGCCCTGGGGGGTTTCTCTGGTGTGGCTGATGGGCAGCAGCAGGCCGGGCTTTCGTAGATTCATGGAACAGCTTGGGTTGGAACAGACATTAAACCTCATCCAGTTCCACATTCCATTACCCCAGGCTGCTCCAAGCCCCCTCCAGCCTGGCCTTGGACACTGCCAGGGATCCAGGGGCAGCCACAGCTTCTCTGGGCACCCTGTGCCAGGGCCTCCCCACCCTCCCAGCCAGGAATTCCCTCCCAATATCCCATCCATCCCTGCCCTCTGGCCGTGGGAAGCCATTCCCCCTTGTCCTGTCCCTCCAGGGCCCTGTCTCTTGTCCCTTTCCAGCTCTCCTTGTACCCCTTTAGGTCCTGGAAGGGGCTCTGAGCTCTCCCTGGAGCCTTCTCTTCTCCACGCTGCAGTTGCTTTATCTAGCAACTTCTTACTGCAATGATCACATTAAAAATCCCGAGGAGAGAGCCAAAGGCTCCTGCTGTGCACCTGCCCTCCTTGCTGGAAAAGGGCCTGCAAGTGCATTTTGGAAAGGACTTGCCAAAGAGTATCCCACACTGCTCCTGTCCCAGCTCCGCTGCCTGCAGAGGCAGGTCCTGCTGAACCAGCAGCTGCATCCTTTCCCGACCTGAGAGCCCTTTCTTTGCATTTCCTGGCTCAGGGATTCCCCCAAAGCTCTGTGTGTGTACAGAGCCCGTGTTTCGCCATGGGACTCTCTTGTTGCTGTCGTTTGCTGTGTGAAAGGGCTCCTCCGTTTCCTCTGTTGGCAGCAAATGGAGGAGATCTGGCGAGAGATGCGCTGGATCATGGATGCCCTGCAGCACGCCCGCTACAAGCAGCCCTCCTGTGGGGTCTCTCTCAGCGGCTTCCTCAGCGAGGCCGGGGGCCCGATGAAGGAGAAAACCCGATCCTCCTCGTCCCACCTTGACTACCTTCCCTCCCCGGTGCCCTCCCCAGAGACCAGCCGCAAGCTCAACTCTGGTAAGGACCCGGCTGTGCCAGGCTCCTGCCTGGCGGGCTCGGGGGCTGGCCGTGCTCGGTGGGGCAGGGGTGGCTGCACCCGAGGTGCCGGCAGCGCTGGAGCCGGGAGCCCGGGCAGGGCTCGGTCTCAGCGGGCAGGACCCTCTCTGCCTGTGCCGTGGCGAGCGCGGCTCCGGGGTGCGACAAGGGGGCAAACCTCAGAGGCTTCCTTGGATTCCACCTCGGCCGGGGCTGTCCACGCTCAGGCTGAGCCCCTCTTTGCTCCTCTCACCCCTCGCAGACTCGCATGGGCTGTCGGATGAGGAAGGCTCCTCGGAGGTGTTCCTGGCCACCGACAGCGACTACGACTCCAGCCGGGCGCAGAGCCCGAAGGAGCTGGACCTGCTGTACTCCTCCTCCTCCTCGGGGCCCGAGTGCTGCGGCCGGAGGGTCGCCCGCACCCTGCGGGACAGTGCTCCGGATGTCCTGCAGAGCCACGAGCTCAAGACCCCACCCCCAGTGCCGCCACCGCCGGAGGAGCCCCGGCCGCCGCCCGAGCTCTACGACAGCGACTTCGTCCTGCCCAGCCGGCAGATCGAGCTGCTGCGCATCACGGAGAAGCGGCAGGCGGACACGGCTCGGGCCAGCAGAACGNGGAGCCCCGGCCGCCGCCCGAGCTCTACGACAGCGACTTCGTCCTGCCCAGCCGGCAGATCGAGCTGCTGCGCATCACGGAGAAGCGGCAGGCGTACTGCGTCCGGACCAGCAGCCTGGACTTCCCCAAGCCCCACTGCCCCGCCCCGAGAAAGTCCTGCCCCGGCTCCGTGGACAGCTCCCCGACGGAGAGCAGGACCGCGGGCCACTGCGGCCAGCTCAGGCTGGGGACTGGCTCAACGCCCAGCCCCGAGCGCCGCCAGGGCGGACAGGGCTCAGAGCCCGTCTGCCGGACGCGCTCGGATGAGTGGACTCAGAACTTGCCAGAGCAGCAGCCAGAGCAGCCCGGGGGCTTGGGCGACCAAGGGAAGAAGTTGGGCTCTGTCACCTTGAGGGTCTGCCCTCAGTACGAAACGGGACTCTCCAAAGAGACCAGTGTCAAGGTACCGGAGCCTGTAACGGGTGGCAGAGCCCTCTGTCATGCCCAGAGGGACGGGGCTGGCCGCATGGGGACATGGGCAGCAGGGCTCATGTGCCCCACACCTGGCACTGCCCTCCCCATCCTCCACCGTCCCAGGGCTGAGGTCCCCGGGGACCCGCAGCACTCCTGCCCTGACTCCCTCTGTCCCTGCTGTAGTGACGGGGCTCCTGGCAGGACAGGGTGTCTCTGCAGGAGCAACGGCCCCTGCTGCAGAAGGAGAGAGCCAGGTTTTGGGGACAAGGCGGTGGGGCCGAAGTTCAGCTCTTGGTCTGTGGCTCAGCAGAGGTTGGTGCCACCCAGCTGGGCAGGCAGACCAAAGGACACATTGGTGGGTGTCCCTTGCCACGGGCTGGTGTTCAAACACGTCATCCTTCCCGGCCAAAATTCAGCTGCCACCCCTGCCCTGGCCGTGGTCCTCCTACAGCCCCCCCTTCCCAGGTGTGTGCTCCCTGCTCCAGCCTTCCCCATGAGGGAAGGGAGAGCAGGAGCCTTTTGCTCCAGCCTGTGGCAACTCCAGTGGCAGAAGCCATGCCAGTTCCAGCTGGGGGACCAGGCAGAGCTCCTTCCATGCTCCTTTGGGCTCTGCTGGAGCAGCTGTGTGACCTGACTCCTCTCCATGGGGCTTTGCTGCTGAGGGCTGACCCCCCAGCTCTGCTCGCTCACACCTACTCCAGGTGGGATCCCCCATGGAGGTCATCCCCCAGGACACACATCTTGGGCAGGTCCCCTTCTGGCTTTGTGGCCACCTTTGGTCCCAGCCATGGAGGTCCTTCCCCTGTTGAAATTTCCCTTCTGAGACATTCCTGGTGCCCAGGACTGAGGATGATGGAGCAGAAAATCATTAAATCATGGACTGGTTTGGGTTGAAAGCGACCCTAAAGGAACGGCAGAGGAAGAACAGAGCCAACAGGCTGATTGGTTTATTGCTGGGGAGGTTTGATAGCCAGTGTCTCTGCACCCGCCAGGACATCCTCGCAGAGATGACTCTGCCTCGCAGGATTAGTTTCCATTTGAGGAATGCCCGTAGATTTCTATGGAGCTGAAGTGCAGCCCTCGGGTTCTTGGCAGGCTGCCCGTGTGGCTTTTGAAGTTGCAAAGCTCTGGACACGCCTGCTTGAACGCGTTTTACGATGTTCTCCTCGAAGAAAGGCGAGTTCAAAGGCGCGGCTCCTCGGCTGGTGTAAATCAGCTGAGCCCTGCCATGGCTGTTCAGGGCTGGCAGCGCTCACGTGGGCCCAGGGCTGGGACCACCCTGCCGGGGCAGCGCTCCTGGCGCTCCGCACGCCCTCACAGATGTGCCAAAGGAAACGCTGCCTTGCCTGGGCGAGGATGGATGTCCTGCCTCTGGGCCTTTGAAGCCAAGCAGCAGCTCCTGGCGTTAGCAGCCAGGGCCCTGATGAGCTCATTTTCTTGAGAGTATTTGGGATTCAGAGGGCTGTCCCCAGGGAAGCGGAGGGCAAGGGCAGCTGTTGGTGGGAGAACCCACGGGATGAAATTTAGTGCCATCTTCCAAAGAGGCTTCTGTTCTAGTTTGGCAGAGCTGTTGTGGTCCAGCTGGTCTGAGGGCCTGGACCCTGCTCACAAGAGGGACTTCCCACAGATCCCTCCATGGTACCATGAGTAGGACAGGGACTGTCCCTGTCCAGCTACAGGTGATGAGGTGGTGGGACAGCCTGAGCGGAGCTGCAGGTGACACATGCAAGGGTTGAGTGACAAGGGCTTGAAGAGAGCACTGGAGGCAGGAGACCAGTCCATGAGTTTGGGCCCTGGCGTGCTGGGGCGCTCCTTGGGCATTCCCTGCGCACGGTGTGCCCATGGCTCTGAGCCAGGCTGCTGCCACCTGCTCGCGGGCACCACTGGGGCAGCTGCTCCTCCACCCTCCACGCCGTGTGCCGCCTCCGGCCCCTGGTCCTCCTCATTCCTCCCCCTTACCATCCATCTCTCCCGCCTCTCTCTCTCCACAGCTGCACATCACCAGCCAGACGCCCGCCAGGGAGGTGGTGAAGTTGGTGGTGCTGGAGATGAACGGCATCTCGCGGGACGTGCTGGGCGGCTCGGCCGCCGTCTGCTACGGCGAGGAGCAGCTCGAGCACTTCGGACTGGTGTTCGCTGCCGACGAGAGCGAGCGGTGGCTGCCCGATGACTTCTTGCCTCTGTCCCTCCACACCAGCCAGCCCGAGGGGCGGTTCTACGTCCGCATCAAGGAGACGTCCCCGCTGGTGCTCCAGTACGGGCCGGCGACCACTGTATGAGAGGAGGAGAGCCGACGGGACGGCGCGGAGACCTCGGCTTCCAGAGAGCAGACAGCTCGTCTCTGATGCTTCCTCCTTCCACAGACACCCTCTCATCAGGCGTCCGCGGGGTGGAATGGGATCATACTGGGTTGTGTGTTATTTGTTTGTGCTATTTTTTAAATTTTTTTTTTAACCAAAGAGACGTCGAGACTCAGTTTTTCTGACTGGAGAAGAGGAGGGTGGAGTGCGGAGACCTCAGAGCTCAGGAGGAATCTCTGCAGGAATGGAATTTTTGAAAGTAAACATTTTTAAGTAGAAAGAGGGGGGGCAGAGAGAGACAGAGAGGAAAAAATATTACAAGAAGAAGCAGCAATACATTTTTTTTTCCCTTTCTTTTTTTTTCTGAAGAACCTTGTTTGGGATTCACTGAAGGCAAAGCCACAGAGGATTGCTGGGGAGGGCTGTGGTGTCAGTGAGGAGAGGGCACAAGCCACCAGGACAACCCTGGGAAGGGCGTTTTCCTATCTGCCCTCCTTTCACTGAACCTGGAGAAATGATTCTTGCACACAGTTCTTGGAACAAAATTATATTAGTATTTTTATTCTGAAAAAACGTCAATAATCATTGTGCCAGAGCCACTGGAGCTGGGTAAAGGTGAAGATCCTCTGACTTGTGTCCAAGGCTAAAGAAACCCATGCAGCCAGCCCCCTGCACTCGCAGACGTGTCCATACCACCCTAGAGGTTTGCTATAGGGCATCTCCTGCAACCCCCTGGGCTCCCCCGTCCCCCTGGGTGCCGTTTTGTTCTGGTGATTGTGCTTCTCTTGTACGTCCTACAGCATGACATTTTGTTAGCCGCTAGGTCTCCTGTTAACAAGGTTACTTTTCTGATCTCCTGTGGTCCATAGTAAAGACGACTGCTGCTGACCGCATATCCCTTGTCCTTCTTGTGGCTCGGTGCGTAGCATTCCATCCTCCGTCCCCCAAACCAGCCCTGATTCCAAGGGCTGGGCTCCTCTTTCCCAGGGGTGTTTAGTGGGGGGCTTTCCACGCTGTGCAGCATTGCATTAACACACAGGTCACACATGTGGGAGCGAAGTACAAGTAAAAAATGCTCTTCTGGGCTTCATTGCTCTGGAAGGCAGCGAGATCAGCTTGGGCGTGCCAAGGCATCACCTCCACGGGGTGGTGGAACCCCAGAGCATGGGGCTGGATGCCTCGGTCTGCTCCTGCAGCCTCCACTGAGGGAAGAACCCCAGGAGAGGAGCAGGGATGGCAGCGAGAGCTCACAGCTGTGTCACAGCTGGCGCAGACACTGCGGGCAAGGTGCCAGTCTGGCGCTCCTTGGCGAGGTGAGGCTCCCGATGCTGATGCCCCTGCAGCAGCCAGCTCGCTGCCTTTCCCCTGGCACGGAGGGATCAGGACTGGGCAGCAGCCCCCCATCGCTGGGTGCCAGGGTGCGGGAGGGGCTCCGTGGGCAGCCACATGGGTCGGCTGTCGCTCCGCAGAGGTTCCTCCTTCCTCGCCTTGCGGCAGCCAGTGTGGCACGGGCAGGAATATATCCCAGCACGAACCCTTCCTGCCCCACGTCAGAGCCACTGCGGAGGGGAGGATCCTGTGCCAGCCCCTCAGCTGGTGCCAATCAACCAGCACCGCATTGACGTCACTGCAGGCACTGCCATGGGATGTGCAGGCGAGCGACAAAGGAACATTTTAAAAGGCACTTCTCCCATCTCCTCTCTCCTTTGCTTGTCTTCTGCCTCAAGTTAAAACCAACCCCACTCTCCCAGGTCAAGGAAGAAGTGGGTTGGTGAGTGTAGATGTTCCCATGGTGTTTGTCGTGGTTGGGCATCCACAGGCACTGACATCCCAAAGAGGCAGGAGCTGCAGGGTGGCCCTGCCCTTTGCATGTGTCACCTACTGATGCTCAGAGCCTGAGGCCAGGCAGAGGGAAGGCACAACTGGTGGAAAACTTAAGTGGCTTTTTGGAAGTCAGAGTGAATTCAGTGTTAGATCAGGGCTTCGTACAGAAAGCTACATCTGTGTCCCTGATGCTCCTCAGCGTGGAGCCGTGCAGCTCCTGGTGCCCTTCTATTTGACCCCAGAAGGGAAAAAGGCCTCCCCTTTCCTTAAGAATTTGTTCTCCCTTCCTAGAGGCACTGCTCCACCAAGAGAGACGGAGCCATGACCCAAAGCCGGGCGCTGGTCTTTGGGGTGGGCGTGGGGCCCTCTGCAGCTGGGGGCTGGTTGCCCACCCCCCTGTGCAGAGCTCTGCCCATGGAAGGGTCTCGCTGGCCGTGCGAAGCTTTGTGCAGGAGCTGCTCTGGCCACACAGCAGCTTGGATCACTTGGCTGCAGGGAACAGTATGGGACCTCCTCCCCTCGCCTGGGAGACCAAGAGGGAAGGAGCAGGGTTGGATGCAAAGTGGGAAGGGCAGGAGTTGCACGGCTGTTGTGCGGAGAGCCTCACAACCAGGGACACAGGGATGTGTGATGTCCTGATGCAACACGCTCCTCACAGAATCACAGAAGATTTGGGGTTGGGAGGGACCCCTGGAGATCACGCAGTCCAACCCCCTGCCCCGGCAGGGTCACCTGGAGCAGGTGATTCTGGAAGACATCCACGTGGGTTTCGAATGTCTTGAGAGAGGGGAAACTCCAGACCCTCCCCAGACCCTCCCTGGGCAGCTGTTCCAGGGCTCTGCCACCCTCCATGGAAAGAAGTTCTTCCTGATGTTGAGGTGGAACTTAATGTGTTTTTGTTTATGGTCATTACTCCTCCTGTCGCTGAGCTCCACTAAAAAAGTCTGGCACCGTCCTCTTGGCACCTGCCTTGGAGGTATTTGTATGGATTGATGGGATCCCCTCCCAGTCTTCTCTTCTCCAGACTGACCAGGCGCAGCCCCCACAGTCTCTCCTCATAAGGAGGTGCTCCAGACCCCTCATCATCTTTGAGGCCTCTGCTGCACAACATTCCTTGAAGAATGGCTCTTGCAAGGTGGTTGCCTCTTTTCACATTCTCCTTCTCTCCCTGGGTGGTTTCATGGGCGCATCCCAATGTTTTCTTTCTGAACAGGTTGTTGAGCCTTCAGATGCTCTCCTGCCCTTCCCCACAGCCAAGGAATGGGAATAGAAAGCAGCAGGCCCTGTCTCTGGCAGTTTTTAAGGCTGCCATCTCAGTGCTGGGGCTGTGGGAGCCACGGTGGCTCTTTGAGGTGGTGTGACGAGGTGTGGGGTGAGGGGCAGCTAGGGCACTCACTGCTGGCCGCAGCAGGATTCGGGGTTAGCCCTGGTAGGTCTCCTTGCACTGGTGCAGAGGGTTGGTGAAGGGGTTTTCTCCACTGGCACTCGCTCTGGCATGTGCACCATGGCATGGGCGAGGGAGGAGAGCCCCCAAAGCACCTGAGCTCAGCCCTGCTCTCTCCCATCATGGAAGCTGCAGGAGGCATCGTTTTGCTTCTGGCACCCCTTTTCTCCAGTGTTTAATGAGCAAAGCAGGTGGGAATCCCAGAGGGCTGGGGCACCAGACCTGTGTCACCCGGCACAGACGCAGCTGTCCCCGCGGCACCCGTGTCCCCAGCACTGCCGGACACGGGCACTGCCAGCGCCCGGGCACAGAGACACCTGCACCTGTACGGGCACCCCCCTTTGTGCCATGCCCCCACCTGAACCCAGGTGAGCACCTCTGGTGCTTGTTAACCCCTCTGCACGGGTACCATGGGATCGGGGGATCGTTCAGGTTGGAAAATCGTTCTGAGTTCGTGGAGTCCAACCATTCACCCAGCACTGCCAATGCCACCCCTAACCCCTGCTCCCAAGTGCCACATCCACACGGCTTTTAAATCTCTCCAGGGGTGGTGACCCCAGCACTGCCCTGGGCAGCTGTGCCAGGGCCTGACCACTCTTTCCATGAGGAAACTTTTCCAGTATCAAATCTGAAACTCCCTTGCTGCAACTTGAGGCCGTTCCCTCTCCTCCTGTCCCTGTTCCCTGGGAGCAGAGCCCGACCCCCCCCGGCTGCCCCCTCCTGTCAGGGAGTTGTGCAGAGCCACAAGGTTCCCCCTGAGCCTCCTTTTCTCCAGGCTGAGCCCCTTTCCCAGCTCCCTCAGCCGCTCCTGGGGCTCCAGCCCCTTCCCCAGCTCCCTTCCCTTCCCTGGACACGCTCCAGCCCCTCAGTGACTTTCCTGTCATGAGGGGCCCAGGGCTGCCCCCAGGATTTGGGCTGTGGCCTCACCAGTGGCCCAGCACAGAGGCACTGTCACCACCCAGGTCCTTCTGGGCACACTGACACCACCCCAACACACTGCACACACCATCCCTGCCTGGGCTCGGTACCAACACTCCCTGGACAATCCCACATCCTGGAGATGTGCATCCTTAAAGTTCCCATCTGGGCTGCAGTCGGTATGAGCAGTGCTCCTCTGGGAGGAGGGAAGAAGCAGGCAATGTCAGCAGTGGACACCACAGGGGGATGCATTTCCCAGCTTCTCTTGGAGGCAGGGGACATTCTACTCTTCCAGGTGCTGTGGAGCACCAAGAGATGATGCTGCAGAACAATTCATAGCTGTTGAGGGTTTTTTGTCTCTTTGTCATTAACGGCATATAAATGCAGATCAGTGCATTGGGTTTTGCTCCTGGGCACAGAGAAGCGAGGTATGAACCTGTCTGGAGGACAAAGAGGTTTTCTCCCTTCACTTGGAGGTAGGCCCAGGTCCAGAACCACAGCAGGGGAAAACCAGAGTGCGTCCCTGCAGCTTAATGGGAATGTGTCCATTTCCACTGCCACAGGAGCCATCCCTGAGTGGTGTTCTGTTCACATCGTATGAATTCATAGAAATAGGCCCGAATTATGGCACTGAATTTCCTCCCCAAAATCAGGAGCCTGTTGGCATCAGTTCTGAAGTATCCGATTTGCTTTTCTCCCATCCAAAGGGAGTTGCTCAGTTTATCTGACATGAATCCAGGTTTGTGCTTCCCAAAGTTTGCTCTCTGAGTCTGAGACATGGGGGTGTTTTGTTTGGGTTTTTTTTTTAGTTTTTTGAGGTTTTTTGAGTTTTTCTTTTCTCCTCATCTCTATTTATTTTTTTTTTTTTTGCCTGGGACACTTTTTCTTTCCTTTCCTTTCCTCTGGTTATAGGGGATGGCTGGAGAGCTGCTGCAATGGCCACAGAGGTGAGACACTCCAAGCCTGCCCCGCTGAAGGCAGTGAAAGCCTTTGTCCCCTCAAACAGGAGGTGAGAGCACGAGCAAGACCCATCCCAGCCATCCAAAAGAATGGGGAATTTCCAGGGCTACCCCAGCACATGCAATTACTGAGTTAATTAGTTCTCTATCATCTGTGGGGGCTCTGTACCACCCTGAGCAGTGGCAGGGGCTGTTTGCCCACGGGGCGTTGCTGTGCCATGGAAAGGTGCCGTCGTCGGATTCGTGCTGCTGAACCGAGGGGTTGCAGGGTGCCCACACTTCCTCTCCCCTGCCCAGATGCCCACGGAAGCTGCAGCTCTGCAGAGCAAAACCCCGTTGGCCTGAGGCTCGTGTCCAGGAGCCTTTCCTCAGGATCTCAGTCTTCCCTGGAAACCACACGTTGGTCTGCTCTGTGCGCTGTGGGCAAAACCACTTCCCATGTGGAACCGGGCTGGACAGCACGGATTTTAGAGCAAGATTGCAATTTCCCGACCACAAAGACACTTGGGCTGGAGGAGATGAGAGTCCGGGTAACATTAGCACCATCAGAAAGCTCGCATGGCTTTGGTGTGTCTAGGATTTTTTGGCTTGAGGTTCTCCAAACCCACGTACAGACCAGGCAGGAAACAGCTCTTTCCATCCCAAGAAAATTCCTGGGACACAGGGAAGTCTTCTGTTCCCAAAGCAACCTGAAAAATAAAATGCTGTGAAAACAGGAACTGAGAATAGAAAGATACAAATTCACGAGGAAGCAGAAGTGCATTATTTTATTTTATTTCCACTTAAAAAGGAAAAGCAAACCAGTTTTTTTTTTAACCAAACTCACTTTCATTGAAAAACCAAAACATGGAAACAAACCAGTGATTATCTACAAGTTTATTCTAACTCAAGAATTTTGGAGGATACCTTCTGTTGAAACCAAGAATCCTTTATGAACATTTATATTATGGGTAAAATTGCATTGTTTGGTGGGAAGAAAAAAGAAAAACCCAACAGATAATGTGTTAAGACGGACATCTTATATCAGTATTCCCTCAAGCCCCAGTTTAATGCCATAGATCATAAACCACATGCTCAAAGCTGAGTGTGCACTTTGCTGTCTCGGGCTTCAAAGAACATTTGAAGATGCAAATGTGCTTGTCCTGAAGTAGTTTAATTTGATCTGCACATGTAGATAGCAACAAATCATGATTCTGCTCTTCTTTCTTTGATAGTTTTTAAATGGATGGAGTGCAGTCCTCGACTTCACAGAATCACAGAGTGGTTTGGGTTGGAAGGAACCTTCAAGATCACTTTCTGCCACCCCCTGCCATGGGCAGGGACACCTTCCACTGTCCCAGGCTGCTCCAAGCCCCAATGTCCAGCCTGGCCTTGGACACTGCCAGGGATCCAGGGGCAGCCACAGCTGCTCTGGGCACCCTGTGCCAGGGCCTCCCCACCCTCCCAGGGAACAATTCCTTCCCAATATCCCATCCATCCCTGCCCTCTGGCAGTGGAAAGCCATTCCCCCTTATCCTGTCCCTCCATGCCTTGTCCCCAGTCCCTCTCCAGCTCTCCTGGAGCCCCTTTAGGCCCTGGAAGGGGCTCTGAGCTCTCCCCGGAGCCTTCCCTTCTCCAGGTGAGCCCCCCCAGCTCTCCCAGCCTGGCTGCAGAGCAGAGGGGCTCCAGCCCTTGGAGCAGCTCAGTGGCCTCCTCTGGAGCTGGTCCAGCAGTTCCACGTCCTTCTTATGCCAAGGACCCCTGGAGGCAGCTCTGTAGGTGGGGTCTCACCTGAAGAGCTGAAGGTGCAGCCCAGGACACAGCTGACTTTCTGGGCTGTGAGCACACGTCCAGCCTCCCATTCAGCAGTTTCCCTCCATTCCACCTGTCTCAGCCCCAGGACATCCCAGGCTGGAACTGGCTGCCCAGCCTGCTGCGGGTCACAGCGGCTCCTCCTCTGTCGCGGCGCTTTGGCTGTGGCAGGAATAGCTGTGCGTGCTGCTCTGGGCCCAGCCACATTCCTCTCTCCGCCACAGCCCCGTGTGGAGCCAGCCACAGCCAAACCACAACAGAGCGCTCTGCAAACAAATGTCACCGCTGCTGCTCGCAGTTGTACGGGGGCCGTCACCGTGCTGCTATCGGTTAACGAGACTCCCGGTGTTTTCCCTTAACACGGCCGGTGTCCAACAGTGCCTCAGCACTGGAAATCAAATGCACTGGGTGCCAGGTCGTGCAAATCCATCCCATGGAGCCCCTGGCCATGGTGCATGGAGAAGGAGGCAGAGAAGGGTGAGGTGTCCTGGAAAGGATTAGAGTGTGTGCTGTGGTTCACAGGTGAGTGGTGTGGTGGGACAGAGTGCTGGGAGGTGTTATGGCCACAGGTGTTCTGATATTCCCCGTTCCCAGTCCCAGCACTGCTGCTCCTGCTCCTCCAGGAGCAGCCACTCAGTGGAGGATCTGTATTAAGAACAAACCCAGCCTGGTGCCATCCACGGATGCAAAGATCAGCAGGTCACGGATGGAGGATTCCGTACAAGAGCACGGCAGAGATGAGGTCCCTGCTGGATTGTCACTCTCGCAAAGGTTTGCCCTGCGATGTCACAATCAAACTGGAACCAGGTGCCGAAGTCTGCTAAATTTATCTTTAAGGATGTGGGAAATGAACTACTAATTATAGATCCATGTATCTGGAACTGTGGGCAGGCCCTGGCACAGGGTGCCCAGGGAAGCTGTGGCTGCCCCTGGATCCCTGGCAGGGTCCAAGGCCAGGCTGGACACTGGGGCTTGGAGCAGCCTGGGACAGTGGAAGGTGTCCCTGCCCATGGTGGGGGGGGGAACAAAATGAGCTTTAAGGTCCTTTCCAACCCAAACCAATCTGTGGTTCCATGATTTTATGGTATCTGTAAAGAATGGGTCCCTTGGGTGACATTCAGTAGAACAGCCCCAAATACCACATGTGTTTGGGCACAGAAGCAAGGGAGGGAGAGCATTCCGAGGTCCCACTGTTATCCCTGTAAAACAAGACTGTGGATCTCACTCCCAGGCTGGCAGACAGGCCCTGGCCATTCCCAATTTATCCTCTCGCAGGAGCTGCCTTGTCCTGGCTCCCTGGCTGTTGCAAGCACCAAGTGAGAAACCGCGGTGAGGTGGCGGTGCCCAGTACACCCTGACCAGGAAGAAGGGTGGGAAGAGAGTGGTGGGTGGGCTGCCTGCATGGTGGGACCCTGTGCTGCCAGGTTTCACCAGGGGATTCCAATTTCTTGGTGTCTAACGAAGGGGAAGAGCCTGTGGTGGGGTCAGCGGTCGAGGCCGAGCACTGAGCGTGGATTATCGGGGCACCCAAGCTCTCACAGGGATTCCAGACCCAGGTTTCATTGTTTTGATTGAAAATGGAAACATACCTTTTTGCCCCAGGCTGAAACACAAATATTTGTGCCAAGTCTGGGATGTGGCTCAGAGCCAGCTGGTGCCATCACTGCCATGCAGGCAGAGGTGGGGGCCTGCTAGCAGACGGCTGCGGTCCCTTGCTGGTCACCCCCGAGGGCACAAGGTTGTGCACGGCGATGCAGACAGGCAGTTTGTACACTGCCAGGGGCTGGGATCCCTGGGTGCCCACACTTAGAGTAAATTAGAAGGAGAAGATACAATGGAGAGTCTCTAAGAAACACCAATCTGGACAATTTCGTAGTGGTGTTTCCTTCCGGATGGCTTTCCCAACCTTCCTGCTTTGCTGGGTTAACTGAAGGTCAAGTCTCAATGAAGTCGACTGGAGAGTTGCCCTGGGCACTGGTGGGACCAGGGGCCTGGCCTGGAAGCAGGCTGCCGGGCCAGGGGAGGGGATTTGCCACTGCAGCCAATGCCTCTCCCAGCAAGTGCACGGGCAGCAGGTCCCCCCGTGGCTTGGGTGTTGTTTTCTGGTCTGCGTGGTGATGAGGAGCTGAGCAGGGACGCTCGTTCCCTCCGTTGGCAGCTCTCTCCCATTTCCACGTGTGGCTGGTACAGGACAGACCAAGCCCTTTTTGATTTGTCATCAATTCTGGGTGACTTCATGAAGCCAAGCTCTGTTGCGCTGTCATGCTCTGGCTGGAAGTGGCTTTGAACGGGTGTTTAATGAAGATAATTGATAGCACGTGGGGAGGAATCTGAGCTGCTCTGAGCTGTCTCGGAGCTCCTCAGATCCCAGAGCCATCATCCCCTTCAAAACAGAACAGAAGAAGAGTTATTACAAAACAAATCATGTTTGTATAGGCGCTTAAAAAAATAGTCCTCTGCATCTCTGTTAAGCTCATGTTGCTGGCAGGGCCGAACTGGAGAGACCATGTGGGCCACTGAGTGCCCTCAGCAGATTAAACCAGCGTCCAAAGGAGGAACGAGGCACTGCTGTCCAGATCCTGTCCAGGCTGCAGCAGCACAGCGCAACGCCCGGCGGCCGCAGGTCCCGCTCTGCTTGGCCAGGGGCCCACTCCTGGAAATGTCCATCCCCGGAGGAAGGGGGACTTCTGCCCACTGGGAGCCCTTGCTTTCCAGCTGAGGACCCTCAGCCCCAGCGCTTCGGGGAGCTGGAGGCTGTTCAGCGCTCAGCTCCGGCGTTCTGGCAGCCACGGCTCGTGCAGACTCCGTCCTCTCTGCCCAGATGTGCGCTAAGGAGCTGGAGCTCCGTCCTTCCGGACACGCTTTTTCTCTCAGCTGATGGTGCGCATCCGGCTCTGGCCGCAGCTGGAGAGGTCCTCTTCCCAGCAGGGCTGGGGCTGCCTACTGGCCACCAACTGCAACCCTGCTGCTCTTCTCCGTGACTTTGTGTAGAAGGTGCTCCTATTCCTCACCTGCTGCAAGTTGCCTGCACCCCATTTCGCTGCCCAGCACACTGCAGGGACACCAGGCAGGATGCAATATTTTGAGACCTCTCCCCGTCCAACAAATTGGATTGGAATTGGCTGGTGGACTGAGAAGTTATTAGGAACAGACACCCCCAGACAATGTGATTGCACAAGCTTCATTTCCTTAGAAAAGCAGGCCAACAGCGCAGGAGTCTGTCAGTAAACATGTTGATTCCAGGGTCTTTCAGCGCTGCTCGCAGGAAGGAGCACAGCGCTGGCGCCCGGCCTGCACCTCCAAATGCTGCCTCTCGCTCGGGGACGCCTGGACACAGCTCATCTACCGGAGGACTGGCAGCGTTGGAGTGGAGGGTGTGTTGCTCATGGCTCTTGGCAATTGCCAACAGCCCGAATCTTTCCCAAGGCAGGCAGGGTGGACGATGTGGGGTGAGCCACTGACTGCTCCGGGGTACAAGTGGGGCTGGACCAGAAGCATTAGACTCCAGCCCTGCCCAGAAGGGGGTGAGAACAGAACATCATGGTGTTTGTATCCAGATCCATCCATCCTCCACACTCAGAAAGGTGCAGGAGGATGAGATCTCCCCATGGTGTACGGTCCCTGCAGCCCAGCCTCTCTGGATTCCAGCTTGCCTTCCGTCTGCGGCTCAGAGCTGGGTACCTTGGGGCTTTCCTTCTCCCTTTCTTTCACCCAGACACTTATCCCTGTGCTTCCCAGCCCCTGGAGTTACAGCCTCCCTGAAGCCAGGCTGGAGGAAGATCTCTTGCAACACTGGAATGCTCTGCAGTCATTACCTCCCTCCCTAGAAATTTTTGGGGTCAGAGGACATAAGTCTCAGTAATCGTCCAACAACGTCAGTGGAGCTCCGTTGATTTACACCAGCTGAGGATCAAACCCCTCCCTTTCCTCTCCCATATTTAAGATATTTTCCAGACTTCAGACATATACAGAGGAGGGAGTTGATGGCTCCTGGGTTGCTGAAGAGGTTCCAGCTTTGGTCCTGGCCTGGAGTAACAGGAATAAGGTGGCTACCCTGGCTCTGCCTCTGCATGGAGAAGCCGTGCTCCTGCGGTGTGCTGGCCCTCGAGCTGGCAGACTGGCTGGGGCAGGCATCAGTGAGCCCACACATGCTGAAGGTCTCTCCAGGCTGAGATGTAGGTCTGCCACCATTTCTCTCATGGCCAGCACAAGCATGGCCAGCACAAATTGCCATCGCTGCTCCATAGTGTGCTATGGACCCCACAGCTTCAGTTCCTCATTACTGCAGCCACAGCAAAATCCAGCCCACTGAAACCTTGCACGATCCACCTTGGGGCTCACCACATCCCTCCTCAAGCCTTTGCCAAGCGGGACATCACTGTCACAGGGCCACCGGAGTTGGAGCAGCTCTGCTGAGTTCAGGATGCACCACCAGGGACCAGAAATCCCAGACACCTTGAGCACAGCCCTGTCCAACTGCAGGAAAAAAACACCCATGAGTCCTGAGGCAGCATCAATTTCAGTAACAGTGACAGTCTGTAACAGTGAAAGTTCATTCTGAGCCCAGTGTTTTGGTCTGGGCAGCTGGGCCACTCCTGAGGGGAAGCGCCATTAATGTTGCTGATAGCTGGATCCAATTTATAAGGCGCTCAGCAGAGACAATCATCAGGGAAGGAGACAAATAATCTTCAGGCAATTAAATTTAATTGTTCCATCTGAAGATTATTTATCTCCCTGCCTGATGAATGTCTCCTCGAAGCGCCTAATAAATTGGATCCAGCTATCACTGATAGTGGCTGCTTTTCCCTGGCAGCAGTGAAGGGTGTGGAGAGCAGAGCAGCGCTCAGCTCTGTGTGTTGCCTAAGATCTGTCACCTCGGAACATCTTTTTAGCAGACTTGAAAGTGTCCACAGGCTTTATCAATACCCAGCTCTGGTGCAGAGAGCTTGGCAGTCCTGGGCTGGTCGTGCGAAAGCTCCCAGACCAAGGGACTGGATGGAATGAGAGCCTGTTTGGGTCAGTATTGGGCTATAATGCGAGGCATCAGGGAGGATTTGTGAGTCCCTCTGTCTGTCTGTCTCTGCTTCATTAGCTTCTGGTCTGGCTGTTTCTGGAAAGGGACAGGGAGGAGGAAGGGGAGGAAGCTCTGCCGGCAGGAGGTGGGTGAGAGGTGATGTGCCACAGCCCAGGGTTTTGGACAAGGGTCTCCCATGGGATCATGGAGCACGGCATCACTCCTGGAAACCCCTGGCTTCTCCATCCCTGCCAGAGAACACCTCCTGCCTGGAGCAGGCTAGTTAGAGCTGGCATAACTAGCTACTTTTCTTTTATCCAGCTTCTCTTCCCATTGCAAACACCGGACATGCCT
This sequence comes from Struthidea cinerea, assembly GCA_013397865.1. Taxonomy (NCBI): domain Eukaryota; kingdom Metazoa; phylum Chordata; class Aves; order Passeriformes; family Corcoracidae; genus Struthidea; species Struthidea cinerea. The sequence continues at coordinate 36,430 of VZTI01000347.1, read as the reverse complement.
TTGAAGCCAGCCCTTTCTCATGGCTTTGCTCATTTGTAACCCACGTGGAAGTGGGTCTGCATCGCCTGGAGATCCCAGGACACACATCCAACAGACCCAGGTGAATCAAAGTGAAGGAAGTCTCAGAAAGCAGTGCAGTCAGGAAACCTTATCAGGCGGGGGGAAGAGTCATCGGTGAGGAGCGTGTGGAGCTCTTCTCTCCAGAGACAAAGAGCAGCAGTGGAGCAGGTTCTGCTCTGGCTGGGCTGATTCCGGGAGACAGGACGGGTGATCTTTGTGCACCATCATTACCCACCTGGACAGTGAATTCCATCTGTGCTCAGGGAATCACAGAAGTGTTACGGTGGGTTAAGGTGGCCCTCTAAGATCATCAAGTCCAACCCTCAACCCATCACTACCAAGGCACCACTAAACCATGTCCCCGTGGTCCCAGAGCTCCTTACAGGCTTGTAAGGTCTGTGAGGTCACTTGAGCTGTGAACCCCTGTCCTGCCTGCAGCCTGTTATCAGAACGGAATGCAGGCTGGGAATGACAGTGAAATCTTGGGAGTCTGTGGGTGTTCTGAGGGACTGTGTGTCGTTCTAAAATCGTGTCTCTATTCACCATCCAAACGTTGAATAGTTCAGTAGTATTTAATTAGCATACAATAACTGTCCCATTGAATTTGATGGAATACATAATTTTGGAATGCTATTTGCAGTGCTACTTTTCTTACAGAAATCCATGTGTCAGAGCTTTATCCATTATTACAGTCTTTAAAATAGGCAGATGTGCCTTTCATGGCCAACTGCATGTTTTATTAATGGGCTAGAACTATCAGATGTATTGTAAATCACAGGACACAGCCACCAGTCTGCTGCTTCTCTCCTCCAGGGTCCCAAGGCAAGGGATATTAATTGCCTGAGCAGCTCGTACGGAGCCGTGGGGCACGTGCTCACTTCCCTGCTCTCAGAGCAGGTTCTCCTGGCCAGTGGTAGCCCTCTCTGCCCTGTCATCACTGCCTCTCCTCCTGGCCACAAACTTCCAGCATGCAAACCTCCAGCTGGCACGTGCAAACCTTCACGTTTATATATAGATAATAAAATTAACATGGGCTGCTCTGCTCCTCCAGTTCCCTCTTTCCTCTCCTCTGCTTCATCTTTCACCTGCCCCTCTCCTCTCCACCCTCCAAAGTCAAGGGCAGGAGCAGGGCACCTGGGACCTCTCCAACAGAGCCAAATTCCCCAGGTCGCTCTTTCATCAAAGCCCTCACGCGTTGCACGCGTTGCACACAAACAGGTCCTGTCTCACTCAAGCCAACAGAACAGCATCTCAGCACCTCTCTTCATTAGAATATTCACTAACAATTCAAATGACCTCTTTTGGTGGGATTGGAAATACTGCATGGGTGATTGCTCCATAGGAAATAGCCCGGAAAGGCACATGGGCTGTGCCGAGAGTGAAAGCTGGAGTCAGGCTAAAGGTTTAGTTGAAAAGCTCTTGGCAAAGCCGCACTGGCCGCAGTCAGACCCGCCCAGGGACCCCCAGGCGTGTGACAGGGCTAATGAGGGCCCGCAGTCCAAGTGACAGGACTGTGCCCAAGGACATCCCAGCCGAAGGCTCCGTACAATGTTTCCATCTTCCTGGCACGGCTGGGTCTTGGCAGGAGCAGCCTCCTGCCCTCCACACGCTCCCTAGGGATGCTCCCAGCAGCCATGCCCAAGCCAGTGGCTCTGCTGCTCTGCTCCAGCTCGAGTCGTCCCCGTGGGAACACCAGCAGAGCGCCCAGATTGTCTTCTGCAGACAAGCCTGGCGTGTTTTACAGAGGGCTGCGACAAAAATACCCTTTTGCTGCTATCAGGGAGCACAGCCGGGGCCAGGCTCTCCAGAGAGGTGAGCTGCAGCACGACACACATCCCGCCCTTGGCAGAGTGCTGTCTGTGACCACATTTTATCTGGATGAGGAATGAGTGCACAGTCTTTGAGGGCTGTTCCTGAATTAGGCTTGGAGACCCTCATTCTGCCTTGGAACACCCCATTCTGGTGTTCTCCAAGGCTGGCTTTGGAGATGTGTGAAGGACCAGCCTTCAGCTCCTGCCTCCAGCTTCCCCAAAGCATCCACAAGAAGGAAAAGGGACAGGAGAAGGCTGGAGAAGGTTGGAAAGCACTCAGTTTGGGAATAGCAGGACCATGGGCAGTGGAGGCATGGAGGGTACAGACAAGGAAGACAGCAAGGAGGAGGGAAGAGAGGGCTGTGCATGACCATCTCTGCTTTGTGCATCTGTAATGACAGCACTGGACGTGAGCGCAATGCTGCAATCCTGGCTCGGTGTGTAATACTCCACTGGGGACAGATGTCCTCCCTTGTTTTGTACACTGTAAATGCAGTACCGGTCCCAAACCCAAATGATTTCCCCCATCCCGCATTGTCCCCCCTCCCATCAGCTGCAAATGGCACAGATGGCTGGAAAAAAAGAATAGTTATTTTAAAAAAAAACAAAACCAATGAAAAAAACCCACCCACCCCAACCCTGTTATTTCTGCATTTTTTCTGCGTGAGGACACTTCCTTCCTTCCAGGAGAAATCAATCCAGTACCAAAGTGTTAACCGCTTCCCAGCCACCTCCTCCAAACAAGGTGAAGTTGTGCTGGTCCCTGGCAAACGTGGCACCTTGCCATACTCCCAGGCTGCCCCCGGCTCCTGAATCACCCCTTGTTCCCCGGGAAGAGGGATGGCAGGGGCTGGTGTCACAGCCAAAGTCATGGGCAGCCTTCAGGAGGCCGCGCGGGTTGCTGGAGGTGCTGGATGGAGAAGGCTCCGGCCATGCAGCAGAGCAGGAGAGGGTGAGGGAGCTCAGCCCGGCTGCCTGAGCAGTTGGAGTCCCAGCGGATCAGGAGCAGGATGAGCCCTTGGCAGGGACAGCCCGTGAGCAGCTCGGAGGGACTGGAGGCCAGCAGACCACATCCTCGTGGGACCGTGGAGCGCTGCAAGGACAAACCTCCTGCAGTGCCAGGGACAGGCTGAGCATCACCTGCTCCAGCCTGGGGCCTCCTCACCCACACAACACACCCTGAGACAGACTCTGGGGCCTCCTGTTGGATGTGTTTAGGAGCTCGAGGAGGGATGTGGGGCGCAGAGCTGGCTTGGATGCTCTGTGCCCAGTGCTTGCTGGTACAAGCCCACAAGCTTGTGTTGCTCACAGGGACCTCGGAGTCCCTCTGGCCATGCCCCAAGAGATTTCAACTCTCTGCTGGACATTCAGCCTGTCACACGCAGAAAGCCCCTGCCAAGGATCCCTTGCCTTGCACAGCTGGGTTTCCACACGTGGAGGAAGCCCAGGCGCCCAGACCTGCACAGGCTCTTCTGCAGGACCTGCAGCCCGGGTGTTGTGGTTTAACCCCAGCCAAGACCGGGACACCCGGACAGGGACAGGAGCTGCACAGGAGGGAGGAGATGATGTGATGCCATGGGTAAGCAAGGCCAAGGGGCAGTCAGAGGAGCTGGCACCCCAGGGGCAGAAGGATGCAGCAGGATGTGTGGGCAGTGCCAGCAGCGCCGTGCTGAGGGGTCTCGTGCACAGGCAGGAGCAGTGAGGTGCCAGCAAACGTCTGTCAATACACAAAACACATCCGACATCAACTCCAAACTTCTCCATTTGAAGAGCAGTGTGAAAACAAAGTGTTCCCCCAGGCTTTGAAGAGCCAGCTCATGATTTAGGGGAGAAGAGCAGATCGCCTTGTTGTCCTGGAGCTGTGGGGAAGTGGAGAGAGGGTCTCAGCCCTTGGGTCCCCCTTGGATGGCCTGCAGTGGGGATGGGGTCCCTCAGCATCTGAAGAACAAGCAATTTGCTTCCCTGGGACTCTGGAGGTGGTGCTGCTCGGGGAGCAGCAGTTCTGTGACCCCAAGCCCGAGAGCTGCTGCTCTGTGCTCTGAGGTGTCAGGCGATGACAGCCTGGGCTGGCCCCGCTGTGCAGAGGACACGCTCCTCCCGAAAGTCTCTAGACACCTTTTCACAGGAAAGTCCAGCAAAACACCTGAGTTTTGCTGGTGGAAGAGCAGTTGGCAAAGGGCTGCTGCCCGCAGAGCTCCTCAGCCCCTGCCTGCAGGAGGCTGCACATAGGAACCCCACGATGGCAGAGATCCAGGAAGGAGGAGACCCCACTGAGCTTCTGCTGGTGCCCAGAGGGGGCCAAGGGATGCACAAGGGATGCAGAGGGGTGGGAATGGAGAGTGCTGCAGGACCCTCCTCCATGGCCATCCCGTTTGGGCCATGTGCAGCTCCCTTGGTGAGATCCCTGTACAAGGAGAGCTCCCTTTCTGGGATTCCCCATCCAAGGAGAGCTCCCTCAGCAGGCCCCTGTCCTGTCCCTCCTCAGCTGCCCTTGGAGCACTGCCTTGGCCAAAGGGATGGTGTCTCTGTCTGGCTGTCCCCTTGGAAGGCTGTGGGAAATGGGAGAGGACAGGGAACCCGGGAGGAGCAGCCCGGCTGTGGGGATGAGTGGGGATCAGGAGGGATCAAGCCAGGCGGAAGGGATCGGGTGGCTGGGAGGAGTGGAGGCAGGGGCTGTGTGATCTGAGCCGAGGAGGGGCTCCTGTCCATGGGACAGAGCTCAGGGGTCATGAGCTGGAGCTGCTGAAGGGCTCTGTGGGGGCTGGGGGGACAGACCGAGGTGCTCTCAGGGGCTTTGTGTGCACAGCCCGCACAACAGCTGCCGACAGTATGGTTGGCTCCAAAGCTGGTGTTGACAGTCCTTCACTTTTATGGGAACTAAATTTACCCAGACACACGCAAAATAAAAAAAAAATAAAAAAAAAGGGAACGAAAAAGATGGAGGGGTTGGAATTAAAATAAATTGCAGCAGCGCCAGCATCTGCTGCTTTGTGGTGCAGTCTGGGTTACGGAGAGGGGAGGAGAAGTCCCCGAAAGGGAGTAGCACTGGTGTTTACTGCAGCCCTGAAACATCCCCCATTTGTGAGCTGAGTGTGTTTTCACCGTGTTGCCTCAGGAATGCTTGACATCCAAGATGCCAAAAAAAGGTACCCGCTGGGTGGAAAAGGAAAGCCCAGGGGTTCTCCGCCAGTGGGTTAGCGGGTGTTTGCCAGGGTGTAGGGGCAAAAATGCTCTGTGTTTTTACCAGAGAGGAGCTCTACCAGGAGCAGAGAGGCTCCGACAGGAAAAACATGTGATGGTACTTGAAGCTTTTACCTCCTTCCTTTTCATGCCCTAGAACTTTTGCTTAAATGTTTGATTATTCTTTCATGTCTTTTCACTTCCCTCCTGTCCTCTCAGGCCACAGGTGTGCAGAGTGGTGTCGGTGTTTTCCTTTGGTCGGTTTGTTTCTTATATTTGGTGTCTGGTCTCCTGCAGGTGCGAGACGGCAGACCCAACACGCACGAGATGGGACTGTCCGTTTGGTTGGCTGCAAAGAATTCCAGGCTGGGCTTCCAGGGGGGCTCTTTTAAAGGTGGAGATGCTCTGGAAGACGGTCTACCATAGAAAAGTGTGCTGTGCCACCAGACGGTCTACCATAGAAAAGTGTGCTGTGCCACGTGGGCACACCGGCCAACACTGGGAGTGCAGAGAGCCCGAGCTGCACCCCGGGGGGGACACGCCCTCCGATCTCTGTCGGCAAGGACGGCGGCGTGGGCCGGCTGTGGCACCGCCAAACCTCTGCTCCCGTGTTGCTGTAAAGTACCGAGAACGGCAAGAAACAACACGATCTAAGTTTAGGAAGAAAGCAGTTCTTTTCTGTATTATTTAATTAAATCATCATTTTATAACATGGCTCGCAAAGAGTGTGTGGAATGGCATAAGACAACTGGGTGCTCGGCCATCCACCCCTTGAGGGGATTGGTCAAGCTCTAAGACACTTATTCCAAAATATTAGAAAGCTAGAACCATAACAATCCTGCATAACAAACCCAGGTGAAAGATAAAGAGTTAGTTTACAAAAACCCATAGCAGTGTTTTCATAGCCTCTGTGAGAACCGCAAAGTTCTCACAGAACGCTGCAGAAAGCTGAAAAATTTCTCTACCAAAGCTTTTCAGCATCTGCACTCCCGAGGCACGCTCAGCCCAGCTGGTGCCGGGGTATGTCCTCTGTCCAGAGCGGTTTGGAAGAGCAGGGATGCTGGCAGGTCGCAGCGGGTCTGGCGCTAGCTTGGCACAGCCAGGAGAGGGTCCTGGCAGGAACATCATCCTCCCCACCGCGGGAGCCGCTGCAGCATCGCCCGGCTCCGGAGGGGATGCAAGTGCCTCTCTGCAGCCACGCAGGCTGGGCCGGGACTGTCTTCAGAAGATGAAAAACTTCCTTATTTTTAAATATCGCCGCCACTTCCATGGGCGTTTAGCACTGCAAACAAACGGTGCAGCCAGGGTTTGCAGAGGCTGCTGTCAGCAGGGCTCGGCTGCCGGCCCCCCGCTGCTGCTGCTGCCGGGCTCTGCGATTAAACTGGTGCCCAAACAGAGGAGCCGAGGAAAAGGTTTTGATGGCTTCGCGTGTGGCTGCAGCGGAAGAAAAGCAGCACAAGTGGGCACAGATTTTCAAAGTTCAGGAGAAGACTATTTTTAGCTGCCTGCTGTCTCATTTTTCCAGAAGACAAGTGTGCTGCTCTCTCTAAAAATTGGATTCCTCTTGTGTGTTTTCGGGTTGACCCCTAATTTTTTAATTAAAAAGAAGATGCTGAAAACAATTACTCACTTTTAAAAAATTGGAGCCAACAGTTTCTTTTGCTTCATTCAGCTGTGATGTGACCAAGGCCAGAAGTTATGCTCGGGGTGGAGGCTGGAAACCGGGGTGGTTGGCACTGATGTGGCATTTAGTGGGTGTGTAAAATGAGTGAAAATTATACCAATCAGTGAGTTATTCTCTGAGGAGGAAGTGCAGCCTCTGAGAGGAGCTCTGAAGTCAATAGGAAATGCTGTCCGTCCCACCAGTGCCGGACTGTGCTGGGACACGGCTCTCGATGCATGAGAGCTTGTCCAGCCTGCAGTCACTGCTCCTGCTCCGTGTGCTCCTCTTGCGAGCACGAGCAGCTCCTCGCTGCCCTTCTGCCCAGCTTTCTGAGGCACCACAGCTCCTCTCACTGCTTCGTGGCACCAAGACGTCCGGCCCAAGCTGCCCATGGGGGTTTCATGTGTTATTCCTCTTGCAGTAGCCAGCTGGAAGGATCCTGGTGACTCCAGTAATGCCACCAGTGCAGCAAGGTTGGCTTGAAGCAAGAGCAAGGCAGATGTGGTACAGGGTGATGGGTGCTTCATGTTCCTTTTGTGGCTGGGAACCACTGCTCTGCACAGCCTGGGAGAAAATCTGGTGGCAAAGCCAGTCACTGATACACATAGTCCATAGCATTTTAATATTCCCATATTCTTCACAGGCTGCTGAAGGCTGGCCACACTGATGAAGGCCTGCTTTCATCTCCCTGGCAGTAGACAGCATAGGCAGCACCCATAGTGATGCTTTCCCACCAAATCCCCAGCTGCTGGAGTCGTGTGATGCTCTTACAAGGAAAGGCTGAGGGAGCTGGGGCTGCTCAGCCTCGAGAAGAGCCCCAGCCTTGAGGGGCCCTCATCCCTGGGTGCCCCTGTCTGCAGGGAGGGCTCCAAGCAGGGCCCAGGCTCTGCTCCAGGGGCCCAGCAATGGCACCAGAGGCAAAGGCAGAAACTGATGCCCAGGATGTTCCACCTGAACATGAGGAAGAACTTTCCTGTGCACTGGAACAGGTTATCCAAGAGGAGGTGGACTCTCCCTCACTGGAGATATTCCAGAACCACCTGGATACAGCCCTGTGCCCTGTGCCCTGGGATGACCCTGCTGGAGCAGGGAGGTGGGACCAGAGGAGCTGCTGTGGGCCCTTCCAACCTGACCCATTCTGTCAGTCCGTGATCCTGCGATTCTGTGATGCAGCAACCATTTCTGTTTTCACTGGATAAACTCCCAGGCCTGCCAGCAGTGGAGAAAACTGGTCCATCGAGAAAGAAATGCACAGAACCCAATGATGTGCAATTACTGCCTAAAACTGGAGCCCTGCTTCTGGGTGGTCAAGTGAATCAGTGTCACTGCTGGTAGCACCACTGTCTGCCAGCCCAGAGCAACTCCCAAAACCCAGTGTGGCTGGTGTGGTTATGGTGAGGATCCCTGAACATCCCTCCGGCCACGGAAAGGCCGGCTTGGCTCTCACAGCCCCCGGCAAAGCAGCTCCGGAGCTCTCAGGTGAACCGGGCTGTGCTGAGCGTACAGAACTAAGCCTCCGTCCCCTCGGCATCCCGGGAGCACAGCGGATGCTCAGGGGCTCCAGTGCCCAGGGCGGCCTCCTCGGGCATCCCCGCGCCGTCCGTGCCGTCCGGCCCCGTTCACACACGGCCGCGGCCCGGGCGCTGGGAGGTGCGGGCAGCCCGGAGGCGCAGGCACGCTCCTTGGCGGGACTTCAAAGCGGGCTCCTTTGTGTGTGTGCGTGTTTGTTCCCCTCCCCTCAGTGCGGCTGCTCTGAGCGATGTGACATCACCTAGAGACGACGCGGGGGGACCAGACCCCGCCATTGTCCCCGGGCTGGGAGGCGATGTCCGTCTCCTAGGAGGTGGGAGCTGGGGCTCGCAGGCATGCTTTCATCTCGCTGACCTGCCCCGCTGGCGAGAGGGTTCTTCCCAAGGCACCGGCCTGGGGAGAGGCGTCCCCACTGCACAGCAGAAGGGACACGAGTGAGAGACAGACACGCTCACAATGTTTAAAGACATCATTAAACGCCCCCGCCCTGGAAGCCAGCACTTGCCAGCTATACCCATCTGTTGCTTTTCATTAAAGAGAGCCCGATCCTTTCGGAGAGGGGTGTGCAGGGGTGTGGGGGTGTGCTCGGCCCCTCCTCGGCACCCTCCATCGCTGCACCCGCCGAGAAGGAGGGCGGGAGGCAGCTGGGGCTGGGAGCCATCCCAGGCACACGGGGAGAGAACGTGAGAGCCTCCGAGTTAACCGAGGGCGGGAGGGAGGAGTGGCCATCCTGCTTGGAACCCTCAGACTGGCACCTTCCCAGACCGGGAGGGAGAAGGCTTCCCGAGGCTGGATGGCAGAGGAGGAAAACTCCACCAGGAGGGTGATGGGGGAAGGCTGAGGAACCCGTTGCTTTCTGCAAGGGCCAAAAATGTGCAGCTGACCATTTTTTAGCTTTTTGGGGAGGTGGATTTTTGGCCCACCTTAGGCAGGTGCCAGAGACCCCTGAATTTCTTGTGCTGTAGCAAGAGTGGAGGGGACATCAAGAGGCAGATTCCTTCACACCCCTTTCCTGCCTGCCATGGAGGAAATCCCCCAAATCAGCCGGTGAGGGGCATTCCCCTCACCTTCCACCTGCAGAGAGACAGGCAGAGGGATGGGACTGAGGACTTCCAGAAGCTGGCTGGAAGGGAGGAGCAAGCACTCTCTGCCCCACAGGCAGGAGGAGAGGACACAGACACAATGCCTCCCTCCACCTCGGTGACAGCCGTGGCCCAGCAAGGCACCAGCAAGGCACAGGCGAAGTGGTTTTCTGCTGTCTGGTCCTTTCCTTGGCTGTCCACCGCTGACGGCTCTCTGGGAGCCGCTGGCCAGGATGGCCCCATCATCCCCCAGCTGAACAGAGAGACATCAACACCCCGTGCAGTGCCTGATTCCTCCTGGAAGGTGTTGGGGCAGGGACCCTTCCCCTGAGAGCAGAGCACCCAGTGATACCAACCAGTCCTAATTTTGGGCAAAGAGAGTGAGGAGGGGATGGAACTGGTCTTCCTGGTGCCCCTGCGGGCTCCCAGCAGCAGGCAGCTGGTGGCAGGAACCCTCCTACAATGTCACAGCACTCCTTTTCTGTGCTCCACAGCCCCGAGGAGAGGGACAACCTCGCAAGGGAACCAGGGATCCCCCCATGTTTGACCCTGGGGCTTGGCACAGCACATCTCTGGCCATAGCGGGAGACGCTCTCGTCCCCACCCTGTCTGATGCAAAAGTCGAAGGTGTCTCCAGGAGAACATTTGTCACCGGGGTTGGAGCTGGGGACACCTGACGGGTGCTGTCTGCCTCCAGAAGACGCTGGGGGGTGAGGGGCCCCCGCTAACAGGGCAGAGCCAAACGCCCCCCTCATACCTGCTGAGGCTCTGCTGGCTGTGGGGCTGTGCTGTGCAGGGGAGCAAAAAGAGGACAGAGCACACACAGTGTCTCAGGGTGCTGTCCCCACCCACCCAACGCAGGGAGCAGGACAGCAGGGCTGCGATCTGCCGTGGGCAAGAGCCCAGGCTTCTCTTGTTAAGATGGGTGCACATGAGGAGATGGATGAAAAGGGGAAAAGGACAGTGGTTTGGAATCACAAATGCAAAGGGCTTCCTGTTCTTGCCATGGTTACCTGGGACCATCCTTAAAGACCTGCTACCACTGCTGGCACCTTTCCCCATTTCCCCCACTTGACCTGCCACAGCATCTTCACTGGGGGCAGGAAGATGGGGTCAGGCTTTGGCAGTCTTTGGGTCAAAGCTCCCCTTGATGCTTAGCCATGAACACACAATGCTCTCAGCACAATGATGGGCTTCACAATAGTGACCGAGGCCATCTCCTGTGGGCACCAGGGCTGAGCTGAGGACACCTCTTCACACTTCCACCCCATGGTCTCTCCCAGAAACTCGTGCCAAGGACAGGCAGCCGCTCAAAGCAGACATGGCAGGGCCCTTCGGGCTCACACCAGAAGCAGGAAGCCAGAAACACTTCCATGCCATCCCAACAGGGGATCCAGCGAGGCTTGCCATGTGGGCCAGCATCCCAAGGGGGGCTCCAGAAAATGTACCCATTTTGCAGTGCCTCAGACCAGAGAGGGGTGTTAACCCGCTGCTGAAGCAGCCTGCCTGCGCGGCCATGCAAGGAGAAGGCCCAGGAAAAGGACAGGCAAGGTCTGGCCCAGCGCTCACATCCTCTGTGCTCCCCGGCCAGGCAGCCCCATGGCCAGAGGGTCTCGGTGCCGTGCTCTGCCTGACATGTGATGGTGGAAACAGCGGTGGGATGTCCACCCTGAGCAGTGGCAGGGCTCTGCCAGGCAGAGGCTGGACACCTGCACCTTGCACAGTGCTGGGAAGACCTCGGCATGTGCCATTCACCACCTCTTGGAGGCACCGGGCATTCCTGCCTGGCAGAATATTGGGAAGCAGAATCACCCAGAGACAGGGCTCACATCACCCTTCATCTTGCAGAGGATGCCCAGAACTGGCACACGGGGGAGTCCAAGGAGGGAAAGAGTCCCTTGCACGGCCCAGGGGCGGGAGGCCTGGAGAGCTGAAGTGAGGGCCCCAGCTGTGACAGCGTCTGCAGCTCAGCTCCGGGATGGGGCAAACGGAGCTTCCTGGCAAGGGGCAGCGCAGGGGCAGCTCCAGTCTCTGCTCTCTGCTCTGTCCTGTGGGACAGGACCCAGGGAACGGCTAGAGCTGTGTCAGGGAAGGTTTAGGTTGGATATCAGGAAAAGGTCCTTCCTCCAGAGGGTGGTGGGGCACTGAACAGACTCCCAGGGAATCAGAGGGTCCCCGTTGTCCAGGAGCATTTGGACAATGCTTTCAGGCACAGGGTGGGTCCCTTCCAAATCAGGATGTTCTGTGATTCTGTGGTTTTTGTCTGGATCTGTCCTTGGCAATCCAGCCCTGGCATGCCGCTCTGCCTGGGACGTGCTGGCCTGGCAGTGAGCCCCAAAATGCCCCTCTCTTGCCTGTTGTGCCTCCACAGCTCAGTGGTGCCCAGCGCTGAAGCAGCAGGGCAGGGTGGCAGAATTGCTCCCCTGGCCAGTCTCTCCCGTCAGTGCCTGCTGCCTCAACAAACCCGGGCTGCCCCATGGCTGGGGGCTCTCTGATCTTCCACCCTGCGTCTGCCTTCCTGGACCACCCCAAAACACTCGCACTTTGCACCCTCGTGGCGAGCTGGGCTGCTCCCCACCCCACCGGCTTGCGAGGGGGTGGCCCAAGCCCAGCTGAGCTCGCACCTCACTGAGGCATTTCGCACCCCTTCCCCAGGCAGGCAGAGCCCGGGGTGCAGCGGGACCCCTCCCGGCAGGACAGCGGGGAGCTCTCGAGCAGAGCGGTGCTGCGTCCACGGACCGAGGCAAAGTCAATCGGCGTTATTTGCTGTTGGGATTAGCTGGTCGGGGAAGCCGATCTTGGAAAGGACTGGACTTAATTATCAGCCCGTCGTTAGCTGGCAGGCTATCTCCTCAGCCGGGAAGCACCGAGCTGCTGCCACCGGGCATTTCTAACGAGGTGGGCGGGAGTTCACCTGGGAGATTTAGGGTTCCTGATGGGCAGTGCAATTCTCCGTGGGGTGAGGGAACTGAGCAATTGCTGCTAGGTGATCTGGCAAGGAAGGGAGAGGGGGCACCTGAACGTGGCACTGGAGAGGCTGCTGCGCGTGCGGTGTGGAGAAGGAGCTGATCCGGGCTCAAAGTGCCCTGTCCAGGGACGGGAACGCAGAGGGGAAGGGGCTGGAGCACAAGTCTTATGAGGAGCAGCTGAAGGAGCTGGGAAAGGGGCTCAGCCTGGAGAAAAGGAGGCTCCGGGGGGACCTTGTGGCTCTGCACAACTCCCTGACAGGAGGGGGCTGCCGGAGGGGGTCGGGCTCTGCTCCCAGGGAACAGGGACAGGAGGAGAGGGAACGGCCTCAGGCTGGGCCAGGGGAGGCTCAGGTTGGATATTGGGAAAATTCCTTCACTGAAAGGGTGGTCAGGCACCGGCACAGCTGCCCAGGGCAGTGCTGGGGTCACCATCCCTGGAGGGATTTAAAAGCTGTGTGGATGTGGCACTTGGGGACATGGGTGAGTGGTGGCCTTGGCAGTGCTGGGGGAATGATTGGACTCAGTGATCCTAGAGGGCTTTTCCAGCCTCAGCAGTGCCACGACTCTGTGGTTTCTAGCCAGAGTACGCTGAGATGAACATCTCACATCCTGAGAAGAGTGAGCTGTGTGAGCACTGTTCACACTGGTGGCCTCAGCTGGCATTCTCTGGGCACAGAGCAGCAGCGAGCCCAGGCACCTTGTCATCTTCTGAAGGCCTGGCCTGAGAGGCTCAGAAGCTTTGAACCATCGCCCTGGGACCTGCTGCTGCGCTTTGCCTGCCTCCCCAGCTCTGCTCCAACCTGGCATGCACGGGATGAGGTCTGCTCCCAGACATGAGTGTGTGGGACGCAGCTGAGCACCCCGTGTGCTGGAGCACCAAGCTTGGCACTGGGCTCTCTGGGGACAGGGACTTTCCGTGGGTTGCTTGGAGGAAGAAAGCATTTTTTCTGTCCTTCCCAGAAGGAAACAAGGCTATGAAGGTGTGGGAAGCATTACTTCAGTGATAGGAACACGGGGGCCTGAGTGAGATGCCTGAGGGCTGGACCCTGCTGTTAAAGGCACAGAGGAAAACTTCCAGCCTGATTTACCATGGCAGCAGCAAGGAACAGCCTCTGCAGATCCAGCCTGGAGCAGGTCAGGCACGAGCCTGGCAGCCCTGGCTGAGTATGTCTGGGTCAGCACGAGCAGGGGCAGGGTTCTGTAGGTCACTGGACTCCAGAGCAGCAGCAGCTGATGCAGAATGGCCCCATGGCACCGCGGGCTCTTCCCACCTGGTCAGCAATCTCCCGTGGTGTCCCACACCTGGGCGACTGGCATGGCTGGAGATCTGATGTCACAAAGATGCCAAAAAAATGAGCTTTATCCTCATGAGTTTGTCCAGAGTGGTAGGTGCTTCTGACAGGGCTGCTGGGAGAATTACTGCAAATGGCTGATTTCTGGGGATTGGCTTTTCTTCTTTTTCAAGCCAGAAGAACCTAAGTGGGACTCAGGCTCTGGGGAGCACCTGAGCACCCCGACACGCTGTCTCTCTGAGCCAGTGGGGTTTCTCAGTTTGCAGCCACTGGGACAGGTGCTGTGCTGTGTCACTCCCCTCACTCTGTGCAGCAGGAGGAGTTCAATGGGCAGGGATCGGGAGAAGTCCCTTGTTTTGCTCGGCTTGAAGGAGGTCTTGTAGCAAGGGAAATAGGGGCAGTGGAATGACTGCTTGAGTAAGAGGGTGGCCCACAGGCCAAGGAGCTGATGTCAAGGCACTGGGGGCTGTGGGAGTCTTCCCCCAGCTTGGCTGGGCTTTGATGGAGGGGCAGACGGGTGGCCAGGGGCACTGGCAGAGCCCGAGAGGCTGTGCTGGCAGAACAGCCAGCACTCCTCTCCTCTCTCCTCTCCTCTCCTCTCCTCTCCTCTCCACTCCTCTCCTCTCCTCTCCTCTCCTCGGGCTGCACCTAAGAAAGCTAAAAGGATCATTAATCAAGACAAGAGAACTCATACAACTGATGGGCAGAGTTAAACATTTGTATTTTCTCTGAGTAGCCTTATTGATTTCACAGGACTGCATGGCTTACAAATGCAGCGAACATTAGTAACTGGAAAGGAATTGAGTCAACATCAGCCACCTAATCCCTAGAAGACCAAAGAAATTGTAAACTGTTAAATCCTATGGTGGATGAGCTGCAGTGTAATTTTCATTTNGAGCTTCTGTTTTGGACCTTCCTGTGTTTCCCGTCCTCCCTGCCTGCTCCCTGCCCTCCCGGGCAGTGTGGAGGGGTTGACTGCTCCGCAGCCCTAATGTGATCCAGCACCTCAGTCTAGAGCTCTGGCACTGCTGCCTGCCCTTGCCAGACTAAATTGTATCTGCGCTTCAGGAAAATACAAAAAACCTCTTCCATGCAGTCTCTAGAACCGGCTTTAAAAAGGATTACACATCAATACCCAGGCACCCTGCTCCCCACCCTCCGCCACCATTGTTCTTTCCAAGGCGCTCCTCTCGCTTTGATGATGATCACTGGCAGAGTTTCAAAACGATGTATTATAAAATCTAAAAAAAAAAAAAAGAAATCCAGTTGCCATAACGTAATGCAGATTTTTGTCACCGCTCCACGGCTTCTGCTTTCAATTTCCAGTGAGGGAGAGAGACTCGGTCGCAGTCAGATGGAGACCAGCTCGCATCCCCGATCCGTGGGCCCCCAGGCAAAATCCCTGGAATTTGTTCCTTACTGTTTGAAGGCAGGGAGGAGGGAGGAGAGTGCAGAGGAGAGAGGGGGGAAGAAAAGAAGGTGCCAGTCCCCAAGGAAGATGGGTGCAAGCCCAAACTGTGCCCCAGGTGGACGTGCGTCTCTGGAGCTCACACCCGAGTAGGGATGGAAAATTCTGAGAGAAGCAGTTTTCATGGAGAGGCTGGGATTGCCATCCTGCAAGGTTTCGAGCAGTGATGCAAAGTGTCAGCCTGGCTTTAGGCTCCTGCTGTCTGTCTGTCCATCCTGCCTTGAAAAGCATCTGGCCGAGGGGTTGAGCTTTGGTCCCACCGAGCACCTGCTGCTGAGAGCAGCTGAGCATCAGCCCAGTGGTGTCCTCCAGTCTGGGAACTGGGACATCCTCCCAGGCTGTGAAGGCTGCAGGCAGGACAGGCAGGGGGGACGCAGGGGCACTGCTGCCCACAAAAACCCTCATCCTGCCCTGGGTGCAAGGGCTGGGAGAGGCCCCGCCTGCCCCCACGGCTGCTGTGCCCTGCTGCAGGCAGGTGAGAGGGGCCACACCAACCTCTGCCAGGTAAAATTCCAGCTCCACCGTTAACTGCTTGTCACCTCTCCCACGGACGGTCATCCTGCCCAGAGCTGCTGCCACAGGCCAAGCAGGCTCAGGGATCAATGCAAAAGGCAACCAGGGTACTGCAGCACATGGCACGGTGGCTTTCATTGTCCACTTTATCCTCCATCTCCTGTCTCAAAAAAGGTTTTGCAGATGCAGAGGTTTGGGAGGGTGCTGAGATAGTATTCCCAAGCACAAAAAGACCTGGGACACTTCCAGAAGAGCAGTGACAGCAGGGCTGCAATCCATGGGCTGCAGCCTCCCCCTCAGGTGGGCTTTCCCCAGGCTTGCAGCCCAAGCTGCCACATGTTGCCACTGCCATGGTGGGAGGGATGGAATGCAGCTCTCCAAGTGAGGCATGCCTCAAATTTTTGGAGAAAAGGAGCTGTTTCTGAATAGTTGAGAAGTTTCCAGCATTCACATCACAGTACTGTGAGAGCAGGGCTCGCTCTGAACCAGGCAGCCAGCGCCAGCCCTTGCCATGGAGCAAAGGGACACAGGGGTGCCCACGGCTTGGGGACACCCTCTGCCATACCCGGGGTGGATTTGGGTCCAGTGCATCAGGAGCTTCTTGGGCTACAAAGGTTCCCTGGGCACCCAAAGCAATGTGCCCCCTCTGTGACTTCTCTTTCGCTGGTGGCCCTGCGCACCTGACCAGACTGCGCCTGGTGAAGGGGAAACCAGGCCCTGAAGCCTGAGGCTGTCCTGAGGGACCCTCATTTCTCCTGCCTCCAGAACAGACCCCACCAGACTTCCAGCTTCCCAAATGGGAGCTGCATCCAGTAACTGGACCAGACTGGGGAGAATGGGGAATATTTTGGTTCCACTCTTGGAGAACACCCATTGGCAGAGGCTTCTGCTTTTGGAAGGGCTGGCCATCTTCCACTGAGAAATGGTAACTCAACCTGTAGCGTGTGAACGTGGGTGCAAGTCATGTCCAAGTCCAACATCTTCATCTGTGGAAGCCTTCCACAAATTTTCCTGGGGACAACAGCACAGCTGGGTCTTGGTGCTCACCAACAGCTTCAGCATAGGAGCACTGGGGCATCCCCTGATGGATTAAGCTGTGGATAGCAAGTAAATACCAAAAAATATTTGAAAACAAAATATAATCCCTCCATCCATTGCAGGTGTCAAGCAAGCCCTGACTGGAGCTGTCAGTGCTCCTTGCGGGCCAGGAGTGTCCCTAACTGGTCCCCTGTGGCTGTCGCCTCTGGGGGCTGACATCCCTGGATCGCTGTTACCTGGAAGGTCAGGCTGCACTCCTGTTTCCTGGGTTTGTGCCAAGGACCACAGAAAGCCATCCAGCCTGGCCACAGCTGCTCTCCTCCCTGATCTGTGCTCCTGTGTGCCCCAGTCCCCTGCAAGCCCTCCAGCCTGCCCCGTCCCCAGTGCTGATCTCATGGGTGGGAGGGAGGTGACTCAGGGGGAAGCACCAGCTGCACGGCGCTGGCTCTCAGAGCTGTCCCCGCGTCCGATCCTAAAAGGGAGCATTTTCCAGAGAGTTATGAGCCTGTGCAAACAGGGCTTTATAAGGCAGCATCACTAATATGGAGCATAACCTCCCTACCCACAAACATCCTGATAGCCTTTCTGGTGTGAGTTTGGCTTTGCAAGCCAAGCCAATCTGATCAGGAAAATCCTGGGGAGAAAACAAACAAGGAGCCCAGGGAGGAGGCTGGAAGTCGCTTTCCAGAGTCAGAGCAGATGTTGTTCAGTAGACAATGATGCCACAGATGTGCCTTGGCTGGCTGATCTGCAAGGACTCAGCAGCCTGGCCACAGGGCAGAGGGGGCTTTGTCCCCATGGTCCTGCCTGCCCCGGCCCTGTTTCAGCCCCTCTTCCCTCAGCAGCCACTGGAACAGGCTTCAGGAGTGTCAGGGAGATGGGGGAGCCCCCTGTGTCACCCTCAGTCACCCCTCCTTCCCCCTCACTGGGCCATAAGATGGCATTTCAGGGTGAGCTGCTTTTGTCCCAGTGCTGGTGCCAAAGGTTGTGGAAAACCCTTTTTCCCAGCTTGGCAGTGCCCTGCTCCTCCCAGCCACAATGTCTGCAGCTCCACGCAGGGGGGAGAGGCTGAAGCCCCAGGGAAAGGACTCCTTTTTTAAAAATTTTATTTTCCTTCCATTTCTCAGTACCGCCACAGCCGTGTCCATCCCGTCCCGTCCCCCCCCCAATAATGAGCTGTTGTCTTGTGCAGCATTGAGAGCTAAGTAAGCATGAAAAATTGGAACAATAAAGAAGTAGTTCTGGGACAGCAAAGCCCCTTGTTTGACAAGGCTAATTCCACACCCCCCAGCCTCATTTTCTTTCAGCCACCTTCCCCCTCCTTGCTCCTCCTTTATTAAATGAACTGGCTTTTATTGGGGTGGAAGCTGGGTTTCCTTTTCCCCTCTCGCCTCCCCCTCTGTTCACATGTAATTTGGAGAGTTAATCTCCTCAGGCAGGAAATGTTGTTTCTTTCACTCTTTCTCTCTGGCAATTTCCATTTGGCTCTTTTAATTGGGGCCCAGACCAAGGAAATGGCCACACCACAGAGCCTGAGCAGGAAGAGGGCTGGTTCTCCTGAGGGGCCCTGGGCATCCCCTCCCACTGCCCCAGCTCGCAGGATCCCCTCGGGCAGATGCACCCTTCGGCCGGGGATGGGAGTACCCAGCTCCCCTTGGCCGCCTGAACACCCTGCTTGGACTGGGGGAAGTTGGGCTGGAGATGTTGGCTGGCATTTTTGCTTCTCCTCTAAATTCCTCTCCCTGCTTTAGGTCAAGTCACCCAAATGTTTCAAGATGTAACATCACCCAGGACCATCTCCCCCAGCTCTCCTCAGTGTGGAGGCACTTAGCTGATGATATTTTCCGTGGAATCCCTTTGAAAGACATGACGTTGTAAAACCTCATGGAAATTCTCCAGATTTTTCTTTATGCTTTCCCTCCATCTTCTTCTGAAGAAAATAATCCAGTTTTAATGAAAAATAGAGACCTATGTTCCCCCCCAACCCTCTCTCTGTCTCAGCCCTTTAGCTGAAGGAGATTTACCATCGGTGAGCGTGGGGGGGCATGCTGCCCAGCGTGGGCATTGTCTTGGGTGGTGCCAGTGGGTACAGCCCGTGGTACAGGAGACCGGGATGGTTGGTGCTGTGAGACCTGAGCTCCACACCGCCCAGGTCTTGGAATTAGAGGGTCACCACACAGCCCTGGAATAGTCTGTGTTGGAAGGGACCTTAGAGACCATCCCATCCCACCCCCTGCCATGGGCAGGGACACCTTCCACTATCCCAGGCTGCTCCAAGCCCCGTCCAGCCTGGCCTTGGACACTGCCAGGAACAAGGACTTCTTTCAGAAAGAAGTGAAATTGCAATCCGCGCTTCACTTGAAGGCAGGGCAAGACCATGTTGAGCTTTTTTTTCATAGAAAACCCCAGGAATCTACTGGAAACTCATGGGGAAAACCCTTCCTAAAGCAGAGTAAAGCTGGGCAGAAGCAAAGTCTGCAGCACCCTCAAGGTGCTGGGAAGCACAAGGAGGTTTGTGTTGGAAACAGCTGCTGGAGCCCTGCCTGCTGCTCAGAGCAGAGTCCTGTTGCCACCATGTCTTAGGATGGTGAAGAGCACTAGGAACCTTCTGCACCAGCCTGTGCTCCTCTGGAGAGCCAGGACCAGGGAGATGGAGCATAGCTGCTTCCAGGCAGGGCTGAGAAGTTCGAGATTCCAGTCTCCTCCTAACCACAGTTTGGCCTGAACGTTGCCAGCTCTCCAGCAGCAAAAAGCTTTAGGATTGCTGTCTGGCACCGTTCATCACTCCCAGCGGGGCAGTGATTCATGCTGGGAGGCTCTTCTTTGGTGGATACCCCCATCCCTCCACAGAAAACCTCTGCGATGGACTGGGGATGCCCATTCATCACCTGCCATCACCCACAGGACTCAATCCAGTGCAGGTGGCACCAGTGTCCTGCAGCAGTGGGGACGTGGAGGAGCCTGGGCACACGCCCTGGCTCCAGGCAGTAGCTGGGCAGAAGCAGCTCAGTGGGCAGCACTCAGTCGTGCGGCAGGAGCAGCGTCCCCCGCTGCACCGTGCCCCATGAACGGGCTGTGGCCATGGGGGGCCAAGGAGAACCGGGGGCTTCTGAGTGTGCCACACATGGCAGAGGTGGAAAAGTGGGTGGAGTCTGGGAATACCTAACCAGCTCCTTGGCATGAATTGCTGCTGTCCTGGATAGAGCACAGTTTTGCTGGTCCGTAGTGGGTGAGCGTCCAGCCCCTGGAGTGGGAGGTGAGGTGGCTGACACAGGGGTACCTGGAATGGCGATGTCCTCACTCCAGTGTGAACCCAGACATGTTCATACCCGGGGTATGTGAGCCCTCCAGGAACTGGAGGGAGGGGAGGAGGGCAGAAGTCACTACCTGCTCTTTGCTCTCTCACCTTGGGGATGCTCTCAGTGCAAGGAGGACCTGAGTCTCCAGGAAGCTCAGCTCCCACAAGAACCCCAAAGGGACAGACTTCTGGAGGAGTTTTTAGAGCAGTATGAGAAATCCCGCTCTTCTCCCAGCAGCAGCGCCCAGCTGTGCCCAGTGCTGTGCCTGGGTCACGGCTCAGGGCTCCGGCCTTGGGGCTGGGTGGGAAGTTGGCTTTGGAGAGATGGGATGTTTTGTGCATGTATCCTGCCTGCAGGAACACTCATGGAATTCCTTGCACGGGTGCTCAGGAGTGCTTCATTTCACCTCATGCACCTTGATGTCACCCGGGTGGACACAGTTCCTTTTATCCAAGGCAAATTAAATCCCAGCAGCATCCCCTTGGGCCGGCCAAAATTCCTGGCTCCTCTTCCAGGGAAACTTCAGCCCTTTGCCTGCAGGTGGGAGGTCTCGTGGCAGGCTCAGGTCAGGCTGTGAGGGGCAGGGAGAGGCAGCGTGCCTGCTCGGAGCCCCCTGTGCTGGGCAGGGTGAGGAGCAGCCTCCCCGGGCCATTGCAGTATCCCCCGGGGCTGAGCCCCGCATGCCAGGATCCAGCCACGAGCAGGGACCCGGGCTCTTCAGGCCCGTCCCCAGCTGCCTTGGGAGGTGGCTCAAGGCTCGGACCGTAGCAGGCAGCGGGGAGCTGGCAGACGCCGCGCTGGGACAGGGACAGAGCGGCTGTCCAGGGAAGCCCGGGGGGACGCAGAGCTGCTGGGCACCAGCAAGGCCTTAGATACAGCCCGAGTGTGGCAGGGAAGGGGGACAGGCGTGGAAAACCTGCGGCAGAGCTTCTCCTCCCAGAAGCCTGGCTGGGATGGAGCCAGCCCTGGGTGGAGGCAGCATTGGCAGCACCCGTGCCTGGGCACCCCTGCTGCAGGGGACCGGGGGCCTTGCCTTGGTGAGCGAGGGACGTGGGGCCATGGGTCTGGCCCGGCTCATCGCCCCCGAGGGCAGGGAGGAGAGGGTTAACCGTGCCCCGGGTCCTCGCTCTTGCAGGAGATGCTGCCACGCTCCCCAGCTCACCGCCTGCCGCCTTCCCCTCCCTCCCCGCTGCCCCTCGGAGCTCTGAATAGGGAATTAGCTTTGCCTGCGTTTAGACCTCTTAATTAGCTATTCTTTTTGCTGGGCTGGGGAAGAGGAGGGGCAGAGGAGACCCCCGGCCCCCAGCTGAGCCCTGGTCCCGCTCCTGGAGCAGCACAAAGGAGCCCAGCGGGCAGAGCCATCGGAGGGCGCTGGGGACGCCAGGACCTGTCAAAGCTTGTTTCCCACCTTCCAGAGCCAGCCTTTTCTGTCCCAGCCAGGAGACAGCCTGCCTTAATTGGGCTGAAAATCTAATCATTTGTACCTCCGGGCCTGGGAAGGGGGCAGGGGCGGGTACGCAGGGCCTGGAGCGGGTGAGGGAGGAGGGACGAGGAGGAAGCATGTAATGGGGAAAGGCAGGATGGAGATGAGGCAGAAGAGGGGTGAGGAGAGTCGTAGAAACGTTCTTGGAGGAGCTGAGAGGACAGAAAATTTAGGTTTTCAAGAAGTGAATTAAAGGTTACTCCTTTGAAAAGGGAAAAATAAAAAGTAAGCAAAATAAACAGCGAAAGGGAAAAAGCAACGGCACGTGTTAGCCACCTTTCCTGACCTCCATCTGCTCTGACAATGCAACCAAGGGCCCTGTAATCCTCACCTGTCCCAGCAGCATCCAGAGTTTGGGATGTCCCTGAGCCGTGGGTGCGTCTGCACGGCCCTGCTCCCATCCCAGCACTGCTTTCTCACCGTGGCTTTGGCACTGCTCTCTTGCCCCTTGGGTGCTGCAGACTTACCTCTCCCACCTCAAAATAACACGGGTGAGCCTTGCTCCAAAGAGAAGAGCAGGGAACCCGGGAACGGCCATGAGTCTGCTGCCATCACTCACTGCCCTGGGTCACTGGCTGCTCCAGCTGCCGTGCTCCTGCTTCCCTCCAGCTAAAGGCTTCCCAAAGTTCCTGTGCTGCCTGTGGGCAGGGGATAGGGTGGGGAGGTGCCAGCCATTGTGCTGAGCTGTGTTCAGCTCAGTCCCCAAGGCCTGGCCACCTACCTGGCACGCACAAGCTGGGTTTGTGGAGTGGTGACCAGTCCCAGACCCTCTGCAGGCTGCCAGCGCTGCTCCCGTGCGTGCCCCACCTGCACCCTTCCTGCTCCAGACACCTTCGTGCAGCTGCTGCGTCCCCCCTGTGCTCAGGCTGACTGCTTCCAGCAGCACTGCAGGACAAGCCTGTGAGCACATGAGGCCATCCAGTCACTCGCGTCTTTTCTCAGTCTCCTCAGTACTGGATGTTTCACAGATGCTCCCAAGCCACACCTCTCTAACCACCCTCTGTTCAAGGTGGCAACATTTCATGTCTCCAAAATAACCCACACACGTTCAGATTCTGCACGTTCATGGCCCCTCTCCTGTTTTATATAAAGAAACAGTATTTCCCCCAGTTTCTTCCTCAGCTGCTCCAAGCTTTGGGCCTAATTCCTCAAGAGAGTGTCTTATTAATTTGTCATCTTTTCTTTTCCTGATGACCTATCAAAAACCAAAATAAAATCCCGAAGTCAAAGCCTTTATCAGAATTGTATTCCTTCTCTTTCCGTAAAGGCTCCAGCCCCTCACGCCTGTGCCAGGGAGGGTGAGGGGAGCTCCTGGGAGAGGAGGCTGCACACCGTGCCCCATGCCCTGCGCCGGCTGTGCACGCGCCTGGCACCGTGGCCAGCCCAGCACTCGCATGTTGCCTGCCCCGCGTTCTGAGCAGCCCACAGGCACCGGATCACGGGGGTCAGGCTGCCTGCAGGGTACAGCCCGGCGAGCAGGAGGGACTGAGGCACCAGAGCAGCTCTGCGTCGGGGAGGGATGGACGCACTGACAAGGCATTGCTGTCTGAGATAGCAGGGGCCTTGATTGTGACTCCTTCACAGAATCACACAATCACTAAGGCTGGAAAAGTCCTCTGAGACCACTGAGTCCAACCATTAACCCCGTCACTGCCAAGGCCACTGACCCTGTTCCCAAGTCCCCTATCTACATAATTTTTTGAACACTTCCAGGAATGGTGAGTCCACCACTCCCCTGGGCAGCCTGTTCCAATGCCTGGCCATGCTTCCAGTGAGGAAATTTTTCCCATTATTCCGTCTAAATTTACCCTGGCACAATTTGGGGCCATTTCCCCTTGTCCTGTCCCTGCTCCCTGGGAGCAGAGCCCGATCCCCCCCGGCTGCCCCCTCCTGTCAGGGAGTTGTGCAGAGCCACAAGGTCCCCCCTGAGCCTCCTTTTCTCCAGGCTGAGCCCCTTTCCCAGCTCCCTCAGCCGCTCCTGGGGCTCCAGCCCCTTTCCCAGCTCTGCTCCCTTCCCTGGACCTGCTCCAGTGCGTCTGTCCGTCCAGGCCAAGGGATGCTGTAGAGATACAGAGAAAGCATCAGGAGTGGAGACTCCAGCCAAAAGAACTGACAGCAGAGCAAGATTCCTGAAACTCAGCCTGCTGCAGTCCAGTGGGCCTGAAAAACCTCTGCAGTATAGGAAAGAGGAGAGAGTGCCAGGGAAGAAGAGAGATGAAAGGCCTGGAGAAATCCCTGGGGTGTGCAAAGACTGAGCCCAGTGGGGATGGAGAGGGGCAGTGGCGCAAGCTGAGACCCACAGTGTGGTGTGAGGTGGCTTCCCGCTGCTGGGACCGCAGCCCTGCTGTCAGCCCCACGGCACATCTGGATCACCCGCCCTGGGAGCCTGCCAGGGTGGGATGTGGTCTCAGCAGGCAGTGACAGAGCACCAGGAATGGTTCTGCCCCAGCAGTACCCCATGGCTGCTGGTAAGATGCCTGCAGAGACAGAGATTTTACTGCTGGCATTTGGGAAGAGCTCATGCTCAGCAGAAGCAGCCTCAGTGGGGCAGGCAGGGATTTGACTTGGTGCTCATCCACCCCAAGAGCTCCCCAGAGTGTAAGGACAGGGCAAGCCCAAATGGTTCATGGGTTTGTGAACGGGTCAGGGCACAGAGGGCCAGGAACTGCTCACCTGCAGCAGCAGCAGCATCTCTGGGTGGCTGCGTGCAGCAGGCGGGGTTTGAGCCCTGGTTTCAGAGGTTTGGGAGAGGCAGCTCAGAGGCAATGCAGGAGAGCACACAGATGGGATCGGGCAGGGTGCCCGGACCCCCAAAACTCCCACTGCCATCCTTTGCACATGGAGAGCAGTGGAGTGGGCTGGGTCAGCCAAGGCAGCTCAGTCCCAGCCAGCAACGGCGGCGAACTGCAGGCAGATAGAGGCAGGAGATCTGCCCTTGTGATACCCTTCCATTTTCCAGCAATTGATGCCTTAGCGACTTCCTGAGCCAGCAGTGGTATGCGTGTAACAGCCACCATGAGTCTGCCCTCGGTGAATTTGTCTAATCTCATTTCAAAGCCGTGTGTATTTTTAGCCCGTGCAGCATCCTGTGGCCGTGAGCTCCACAATTTAATTACACGTGGCGTAGGATAGTAATGCCTTTGGTCTGCGTGGAACCCAGCACCAGCTCCTTTCATTCATAACTTCTCCCTGTAACCCCAGCTTCCTGATTCCACTGGAAATTAGTCAGCAAAATGCTGGGACTCCTGTGACTGGCATCCTTTTAGCTGGAGGAGCCTTCGGAGGCAGGCAGCCAGGGCTGACCTCGGCGGAACACACGGGGAGTTACAGAACCACAGAATCTCCTGAGTCTGAGGGGGCCCACAGGGATCACCCAGCCCAGCTCCTGGCCCTGCACAGACACCCCAACAACCCCACCCTGGGCATCCCTGGCAGCGCTGTCCAAACGCTCCTGGAGCTCTGGCAGCCTCGGGGCCGTGCCCATTCCCTGGGGAGCCTGGGCAGTGCCCAGCACCCTCTGGGGGAAGGACCTGATATCCAACCTAACCCTGCCCTGGCACAGCTCCATGCCAATCACTTGGGAATGGCACAAAGCTTCCCCCAGTTGAAAGCGAACAGGATGCTTGTGCCCAGTGCGGATGGAGGGTCTTGGAGGGTCTGGGCTGGGTGACAGTCCTTGCCAGCCTGCTGCAGCAGGGAGTGGATCTGGGAGACCTGTATGGGGCCTAGGAGCGTGAAATCAGGAGTTTTGTGGGCACTGAGGTTCCTGGGGCAGCTTGCGTCACCAGCTGGAGATGGGAAGCTTGGGGCAAGGAGTCACTGGGTGTGTGACACCAGAGTGAGACCTCGAGGCAAAGCAGGGTCACAGGAAGAAGAGAAGCAGACGGGCTGCGGAGGGGCTGGAGCTGAGCAGAGCTGTAGCAGCACAACCTGGAGCATCCTGGTTTCCCTGGAGTGGGGCTGCCTGGAAGAGGGCAGCAATGTGTACCCTCAGGGCTTGTTCTGCCACTGCTCACAGTCTGGTCCAGGTGGTTGCTTTGGGACCTCCAGACAGTGTGTGTGTGTTCATATGAGACCGATTGTCGATAGCTGAGAACCAGAGCAGCTGTGGCTCTCCCCGGATCCATGGAAGCATTCAACACCAGGTTGGAGGGGCTTGGAGCAGCCTGGGATAGCAGGAGGTGTCCCTGCCCATGGCAGGTGGCACAAGATGGGCTTTAAGGTCCCTTCCACCCCATGCCGGTCTGGGTTGGAAGTGGTTCTGTGGTTAACACAGGTGTGAACGCCCCTCGTCAGCAGCATTGTGGTGAATCCCACCGCAGACCCTCTGAGCCAACATCCAAACAGCGCTGCTTGAATAACCAGTGTCCAGATCTTTCCCACTACGCTGGAGAGTCACCAAACGAGACAGACAAGATGATGAGCTACAGAATAAGATACTTAATTTTAGTGGATTGTCCCATTCAGCACACCCACAAAGCCTGGCTCCAGCCAGCTCCAGCACGGCCCGTCTCTAGCCAGGTCCAGTCAGTGCTCCTGGCACGGGAACAAGCGTCAGGTTTATGTCATCTCTGACTTGTGCTACTATTGCTTCTGGCTTGGTGCAGGAGTCAAGAGTGCAAGAACACAGCAGGAACCCTGGTGGTGACCAGGAGGGAATGAGACAAGGACTGTGGATGTCTGAAGGCACTGAGAAGCACGGCTGTAAGTTAGACTTGGTTAATTGAAGCTGGCTTGAATAACGAGGAACGTCCTTTGGTGCAGAATGTCAATAAATGATTCCTCACTGGAAAAACTGCCAACCCCCTGCCGTGAGCTGGAGCAGCTTCAGGTCTGGGCTGTGTATCAGCATGGAGGGAAGGGCAGGATGTGCTCCTGCAGCAAGTGCTGCCTTCCTCACTCCCCTCCAGCAAGGAACTCACATCCTCTCTGTCTGCACCAGCCTGCCTTCCAAGCCCTCAGATGCCACATGCTGCAAGCAGTCACCTCTCATACCCCTTCCTCACCTCCACTCTGCAAATCATATTCCCTGTAGGCAGCCAGATGCTGCAGCAGGAAAATCTAGACAAGTGCTGAATCAAACCTTTTAGAGGAATATTACATTGCTTTTTTTGTTAAATGCAGGTTCAGGCAATCAAGACTTGTCTTGAATTTAGATCAAATTAAGGCAAGAGTTTCCTCTGTTCCTGACCAGTTGGGGAAGCAGAGCTGGGGACTCCATGCAGGTGCTGAGGGAAAGACCAGTCACGAAGCTGCAGGTGCAGTTGTCCCTCCCCAGTTCACTTCCAGCCTCTTGCAACCGGTGCTTGTGTTCCCTCTCCTGTGGCATGTGTCCTGGCCCCACGGCTTTCTGCAGTGGCTGGCTCCATGCGCAGGGGCTGCACAAGAGTCTCTCCCACTGCCTGCTGAAACAGGGGTGCAGAGGAAGCCCTGCCTGCCAAGGAACCCACCAGGAGCCAGCCGGTGCTGGGGCTTCTCCCCTCCTCCGGCCACCCTGCAGGCAGGCACTGCCCTCTCTGCCTGACAGTGTCTGTCCCCAGGTGAGACCCCCGGTCTCTGAGGTCTCTGAGGGAGACGATCCAGTGTTTTGTGAAGAGCTCACTGTTTCTCCTGGGACCCCCACAGCCCATGGAGGGCCCGTTCAGGGTGGCATGAACAGAAGGGATTTCTCTGCTGAGTGGGAAGGCACTGAAGAGCCCATTCTCACACTGAAGCAGACATTTCACAGCTCTCCCCAGCTCGATGTTGTTCCTTCTCATGTTATTCCCTCCCTCTGCTTCTTCTTTGCTGATGCCCTCTGAAACATCCATCAGGACAAAGACGATGTCAAAGACCCACGAGCTTCTGGATGCAAATCGGCAGCTTTGTTGCAGGGCAGAGCAGCAGCTCCACGCACCCACCAGGGGCTGGAGCCAGGCTCAGCTCCACTGCTCCTGCAATTGAACTCCTTTGCCGCCAGCTTTCCAGCCGGAGCGAATGACTGACAGAGACTGATGGTGTCTCTGCCTGTGTGTAATCCTAGAGCCGCCCGGATTTGGGAAATCTCTTTCATTGCTTTAAAAAAATAAGCAAGCGACTAGACTGAAGGGTCCCGATTAACTGGGAAAATCTGGGCGAAAATGCAAATGCCTTCTCAGGTTCTGGCCCTGCGAGCCACGCCGGCTGTCCCAGGGAGGGCGACGGAGCCCAGCTCAGGCAGCAGCACCCAAGGCACAGCCCGAGCCCTGACCACTGCCATGTCAACAGGTCCCGAATGCGGAGCTGGAGCTCCCATCCGAGCCGCCTTGTCTGGAGAAGTCTTGGGATGAGGAGCACCTCGTTGGCAGTGGGACGTGCTGCTGGTCCTGCAGGCCCTCCCTGCCCGCTGTGGCCGCTCCGGGATGCTTGTTGCCTCTGCCCACAGCAGCTGCTCTTCTGCGGGCGTTGCGCTCCTCGGGCCCTGCAGGGACAGCTAGAACCAGTCAGAGATGACGTTATTGCATTGAATTGCTGTTCGCAGGCAGGCTTTCTCAAACAGGAGTTCAGGGAGGATTTGGCACCCACCCCCTGGCTGTGCCAGCTCCCTCCCTGCCAGGTCCCTGAGTCACCTGGCTCCGTGTTTATCTCCCTACATCTCCACAGCATCTCACGGACAAGTGTGCTGGTTAAACCATGACAACAAGCGAAGCTGGAGCTGAATCAAGAGAAAACAAATAGAGTGGCAGAACACAGCTGAGAGGAGGCTGCATGGGTGCAATGTAAACTGCCCCAGGGATTTGACCAAAGCCCAAGTAAAGCTGGAAAGCTGTCGTTCCCACAGATTTTGAAGCAGGTAGCAGGACTTCCAGCCTGCACAGAGGAAAGCTGGGATGCTGCTCTGTGTCTTGAGTTAGAAAGGCCTTTGTCAAATGTATAACCTTGTGTCCTGTGGCTGAAATAAATTGAATTTTCAGACTGGAGGAAGAAATTCCGGGTGGACCATCTGCAACAGGCAGGATGCCTGTTCCTTGTCTGGGAAGAAGGCTGTGGGAGAAGACAAAAGGCAGGAGGCTGCTCCAAGCTGGAGCGACCTCCAGCACTGGGCTGCAGAGGATGCTCTGAGTTGGTACCAGTTTCCCTCCTTAGACTGGGAAAAGGGTGAAAAGAAATCTCTTCCATGAGGAGAATCTCCTGAACACCAGCAGCCCTGCTCTGCCCCTCCCAGCTTTGGGATGGGCTTTGTTGAGGGATGAGGTGGCTCAGTGCTAATCACTCTCAGGGGCACAGCCAACTTCCCTGGGATCTAAACAGAAGAGGAATTTTCCCTCCGGCTGCTAGTGTGGAGTCAGCTCGGTCAGCGTTGTGGAGCAGAAGGAATGGACTGGAGGGAGACGTGACTGGAGATCAGGGAAAGGTTCTTCCCCCAGAGGGTGCTGGGCACTGCCCAGGCTCCCCAGGGAATGGGCACGGCCCCGAGGCTGCCACAGCTCCAGGAGCGTTTGGGCAGCGCTGCCAGGGATGCCCAGGGTGGGGTTGTTGGGGTGTCTGTGCAGGGCCAGGGGCTGGACTGGATGATCCCTGTGGATCATTCCCATTCAGGAGATTCCATGATTCTATGAAAAGTGACCTCCTCGGGGACAGCATGAGGCCACATGCTGACATAGGATCCTGTTTTCCATCCTGTGTCAGCTCATGCCTCCTGCTGCTTTCCATTAGCTCCTCCTGGGCAGGGACCCGCGTCACTGCAGTGAGAAATGTCCCTCCTGGAGCTACGTGAAACAGGAGGAAGCAAACCCAGGGACCCCAGAGCTGACCCTTGTCCCTTGTAGAGGAGAAGCACCAGGATTTGCAGTACTAACCCCTGAACATACTCTCCAGGATTGCTCTGGTCTCCACGGACCTTGGTTTAGTGGGCACCAGGCCCAGCTCCTCAAAGTCGCTGAGGTTCCCTGACTCCTGCTGATTTAAGCTGTCAGACCCTCCAAGCCCTTCCCTCCTCTGACGCTTTGATGATGGAGGGGAGCAATGCTGGAAGGAGGAGACGCCTCTCCTCGGGAGAATCTCTGGGATGTAGCTTCCCAAAGCTAGTGAGAAGGTTGGAGTGGCTCTGTAGGAAAGACCCAGCAAAGGCTGTGCATGTGTGTGAGCTCGGAGCAAGCTGCTCTGAGACCCCACAGTGCCTTGGAGCAAGGGGCACAGGTCACCCACTGTGTCAGCTGGCAAGGCAGTCCCACAGGCAGCACCCCAGCACAGTTACAGGAGTACATCTCTGCCTCTCGAGGCCACCCACCAGGGCAATACTTGAAGAAGAAAAAATCAAAGAAGGTAAAAATTCCTTAAAGGTTAAAAAAACCTTGAAGAAGAAAAAAAAAGACGTAAAAAGTTCACCCATGCACATTTGCCTTCGGTGCCACTCCCAAGACACAGCCCCTTTGCCTGGGGAAGATGGGGTGTGCTTGGGGTGCCAGGCTGGGCAGCAGATGCAGTTGCAGAGGCAGATGGAGCATGGCAGGTCACCCAGGTGCCATGGAACCCCAGCACGAGGGGTAGCAGTGGCCAATAGGGTTGAGTGCAGGTGGCCGAACCTCTTGATATTCCCTGTGCACCCTGTCCTGGCTGTCAGCCGAGCTGGAGCATCCTGAGGTCCCTCCATCCCACATCAGCCACAGCCACAACCTGGCGTCCTTGGGAGCATCACTGCTGGTGCTCCTTCAGCCTCAAGCTGGGTGTGATGGGATGACCACGATGGGATGACCACGATGGGATCCCTGTGATGGGATCACCATGATGGGACATGGGCCTGCACCCACATGGGAGCCTGGAGCAGTTGGTTTGGGGAAGGGATCGAGGGCAGGCTGGGACGAACCTGGCAGAGCCCTGCAGGAGCAGCACTGAGGGCAGGTGAGAAGAGGCAGCGGAAAGAAAGTGCTGTGTCCCTCAGCAGCATTTGCTGGGGGAGGGCTGTTTGGGTGGGAAGTGGGCTGGGGGTGGGCTGCAGCTGGATCTTTGGTCCAGCTGCTGTTGGAGGAGGGTCCTTGTAGATTGCCATTCACGTCAGGCAATGGCTGGATGTGTTGTGCAGGGCTGTGGCTTGCTAGGGGACCTGGAAGTGCCAGACTAATGGCTGAATTCAATGATCTTAGAGGCCTTTTCCAGCATCATTGATTCTGTGATTGTATGCCCTGTTTACCTGCCTGGAAAGAGTTCCCAACACTGGCCAATACTTCGTACATTCCAGAGTGGCAAAAGGCTTGTCTGAGCAGAAAGGTAGGGGTGGCAAACCTTTCAAAGCCTGGTGCCACCAGGCTGGCCTGGGGCTGGCCATCTGTCTTTGGTTTACACACATTCTCCATGGGCAGTGCCTCAGGAGCCCCGAGCCGGAGCGCTCCCCAGCGTGGCCACTTTAGTGGCAGGCTGTGTCCCCAAGGCTTGCTCCAGCCCTTTATTCAGGACATTTTCAAAAAATAGCTGCCCTGAGCAGTTCTCTCTGCCCTGAACTGGTGTTGACAGCAACTGCCACGTACAACGTGACGTGGCAGCATTGCTCTGTGTCAACACATGTGGTGACAGATGTGTGCCAAGCGGGTAGAAGCCTCAGAGCTCCCCGTTGTTGTTTTTTAATGTTGGCAGATGTCCAGGGATCATTCCTGGTCTCTGCACCAAGCAGCGTTCCTCCAGGTCCCGTGGGAGAGGAGAGCTGACCCTGCGGAGTTTTAGAGGGCTCCATCCTGATATCCCAGCTTTTTCCCAGCCCCCAGGATGTGTGGTGGATGCTTTGGGCCGATGGGGGTCAGGAAGGTCAAACTGCTGCACCAGGGACTCTCCTCCTGCAGATTCCCTCGCTGGAGGGTGAGATCTCCTTCCCACAAGGACCACAACGACTGATGCCTGTGAATATTTACGGTGTGAATGACAGCAAAGCTGCTGACGGCTGCAGTGAACCTGCCTGCGGCTCCCTGCCTGCGGCTCCCTGCCTGCCTTGCTGTGCACAGACACCGGCCTGGTCAGTACAGCCCACTGGCTCATGAGTGTTGTAAGCACCAGGCATGGGTTGAGACCAACCAAACTTCAGAGCAGCCTTCTCCACCACCTCGGGCATCACCTCTCCCAGCTGTCCAGGCTACGGGCTGTAGTAAATCAGATGTAACCAGCTCCAGGCTGTAAGAGAGGAGGGAAGAGACCACCACCTTGGACTTCTTCCCATGTAACGGTGATAGGGAAGGTTTTTCAAAAGCATTTGTGACATCAGGCACTACTAAAAATGTGCCAGAAATTGGGCTGACTGCTAGCTGGAACTGGTAGGGTAATTTTAGAGGTCTCAAGGATGACAGGGAAATGGGGCATTGAAGTGAGAGGCATCAGGTGTGGTAGATGCAGGTGCTGCAGCCAGTGCAGAGAGCGGGCAGCACTGTGCAGATGCTGAAGGACCAACTCAAGGCAGCTGAAGGGAAATGGAAGGTACAGCTGCACAGGAAACGGGGAGATACCGGGCCTGGTGTATGGCAAGAAATAAGTTTGGACACAAATGATAAAGTCATAGATTCCTTTAGGATGGAAAAGCCCCCTAAGATCGAGTCCAACCATCACCCCAGCACTGCCAAGGCCACTGATGAACCACGTCCCCAAGTGCCACACCCACACATCTTTTGAACACTTCCAGGGATAGCGACCACTGCAAAGGGGTGAGGCAGAGAGGGATGGTGCACAAAATCATGATGCCAAGAGGGAGAAAGTCACAAGGAGCTTGAAAAACAGAAAAATGTGTTATGGTAAGGGCATAAAAGGATGCCAGGAAGCTCAGAATAGAAAAACCACCCTATTTGATATAGATAAAATGTATTTCTGAGCATTAGGGTTAATCCCCTAACCTCCAGGTAACCTCCTCCTTGGAGCTTCAGGGGGATTGTTGGTTTTTTTTCCATCAGCTTTTTGGAACATCTGAACTCCGTGCCAGGTGAGTGCTGACCTCCCAGGCGTGGCTGGAGGGTTCCACTGGGACACGGTTAGCTTGGCTTTCCAAGGACACCTTTGCCAGATGCTCCCTCCTGGTCCCACCGGGGAAGGGCAGCACGGGGCAGCCAGTGTGGGGGTTGCTGGGGCTGGTGGCCCAAGGCTGAGGAGGAGACAGTGGGGGCGAACAGGGCAGGTCCAAGACCTACGTGGATTTTAGCAGAACATGGCTGGGGCCACCTTCTTGCCATCCCATATCTCACGCCATCCCATTCTCCTGAAGAGAAACATGTGAGTAACTTTATTAAACCAGGACTATTGAACTACTTACATAAATTAAACTTCAGTAGCTCTGTGATGAGCACAAGGGACACTGTGTGTGTCTGTGTGTCCATGTCCCGTTCATCTGGCTCTCACGGTGACGTTTTTTCCCCAGGAGAATTTGGCCAGTTAAAGACACATTGCGCAGAGGTGCCAAGTCACCGCCAGCCCTGGCGGCTCTGTGGCCTTTGCTGTCCCCGTCACCTTCACCAGGATTTGGGGCCAGCCAGCTGCTCCCAGGCTGTGAATGTGTCCTGCTCGCAGCAGACAGCAGGAGCCAGCCAGCCCCTGAGCTGCTGCCGAGGCTGCCCCTGGAGCCCGGCCAGCCACTTGCTGTGGCAGACTTTGAGAACTGCTCCTTTGGACTCACTGACGAGAGCAGGGTAATGTATTTCTACTGGAAAATAAACATATCTCTAATGAAAACCCGGTGCACCATCGGCTTTTTTTGGTTCTTTAAGTGAAAATTAGGACTTTTGTCTTGTCAGACCCAAGCCTTTCCTCATATTTGCCATGCCAGCCCATCAGCATTATTTCTCAAGCATAAAGAGATCCTGGAAAACTTAAGCACACAGAAAGCAGCAGGAAAAATACAACCAAAAGAGACAAAGTACATTTGGCTGGGAGTTGTGTTCTCCTCGCCTCTTCTCTTTTCCTCTTCTCTTTTCTTGTCTTTTTCTCTTCTCCTCTCCCTCTCTTCAATTCTCTTCAATTCTCTCCTCTCAGTTTCATCTTCCCAAGTGGGGTCTTCCTGTGCTCCTGCTTTTGGCAAGAGACTTTTCCAAGGTTTCAGGTGTGGATATGAAGTTTCCGTGCCCACAGCTGAAGGAATAGAAATGACTTTGTAACAAACACAGTTTTGCTCAGTATCTTTACATCTGGCTTTGAGTTAAATTAGTGCTGTCCGGCACAAGCTGAAAGATAAAACCCTTTGTCAGATGAAAAACTTCATTGCTAAGAGCGTATCACTGATGCTTTGCTGCTACTTGGAGTTTACTTGCTTACAGCCTTCCAGTGAAAACAGTTTCAAACATGAAATAAAAATGCCCTTTTACCTTGTAACAAGTATTATTTTGTCACAACATTTTCCAGGCCTTCATTAGCTGGCAAAAGGATGCCAGATAAGGAAAAGAAGCAAAAATAAGCAGCTGGTAACCATTTTAGCCTTCAGAAAGTGCCTTTAACATCACATCTTTCTTCTTACGTAGAATTATTTTGATAAGGCTTTTCTGTATGGGATATGTACCTTTTCCAACTTGAAATCCTTTAATTAAGGGCTAGACTGGGAGCTGGGCTGTGTGCCCACAGGGAGCAGAAAGAGCGAAGGTGAATGCACAGCACTGCTCAGCCTCTTGGTCCAGATGGGCAGGGCAGGGCAGGGCAGGGCAGGGCAGGGAAGGGCAGGGAAGGGAAGGGCAGGGCAGGGCAGGGCAGGGAGAGCTGGATGCAATTCCAGCTGGGGGTGGTCCCATCCCAGCAATTAGGAGGAATTAATTGCTTGGCCGGAGCCCCAAGACGTTGCAGATGGCTCTTAGAGGGCTGGAACAGATTCCTGAGCCTGAGGTGTGTCCAGTTTTGGGGCCTGTAGCTGGGGGGAGGTGGATCCAGAAAGCGCATTTTTGGCAGATCNAAGGGAAGGGAAGGGAAGGGAAGGGAAGGGAAGGGAAGGGAAGGGAAGGGAAGGGAGAAGGAGCCTTTGGCTCTCATGGTGGACCTTGAAGACAAAATGAAGCCTTAAATTTCCTGCCCAGGGGCTTGTCTTCATTCCCTCTTTCTCCCTTGGGAAGTTCAGAAGAAGGCCACGTGAAACGCTTCACAGTGGCTAGCACAAGAGCAAGGGCAGTTAGCCCACTGCAGTCTTCCAAGACCCCTGCAGACATTGGTGCCTTCTCCCTCACTAACCCTGGGACATGCCAGGCACCATTTTCCAGGAATCTTGCCTCCAGAAGGGGAAATCTTCTCCAGCCCAGCCTGGAGAGCCTCTCCTCTCCCACAGGGGACCTGTCAAAGCAAGGTGAGGGTGGCCAGAGCAAAGATATCTTCACCTGAGGTGGGATGATTAAGAAGCAGGTTTATAAAGTCCAGGAGACAGCTGAAGGAGTTAAGTTACTTGAGTGCTTTGGGATCCTTCAGGATGAAAAATGCTGTATACATGTCGGATTTTATTATTACAATTACAGTCAGATGTTAATCCCCTCACCAGGATTTACTCAGGCAGCAGTGCCAACAGCAGTACATCTTGCTGAGTAATTGCCCCCTTCCCGACTCTTGGGTGTCTCTGCCCCGAGCTGCTTCTCATTTCTGTGTTTGCTTTAGTTCTGACACTGCTGAGAGCGCTGCGTTTTCCCACCCAGCAGTGAGCGATGGCAGAGCACATCTTGCACGTTCAGGTTGCCTTCGCTTCAAGCACTGCATGTGCTTTGGGGTCAGAAAATAGATAAATGAGAACTTTTTACTGATAATATTCAGCCCCAGGGGACAGCAATACCCATCTCTTTTGCAAATTGTTGAGAGCTAATTCTGAAAAGGCTGGGAAATGGTACAGTTTCATGGCTCTGATTGCAGAGTGTGTGTGAGCCAAATGAAGAAAACTCCAAGTTCAGCAAACCAAGCTGGGATGGTGAAAGCAGAAATACAGAGCCAGGGAAGAAAGGCTAGATGCATTTAAACCCCTGCACACTGTAAATTACTGAGATGCACTGGGATCAGCTCCCGCTCTGGCTCAGCACCTCTGTGTCCCCGAAGTCCAGCAGATGCTCTGACTCTATGCAGACTCAGGGCTGGATGTCCAGCCTTTCTATTTTAGGGGGATTTGGTTTTGTTTCCTGTCTGAACCCAACATTTAACATTTCTGGGATGATGAAGAGACAGAAGCCTGGGGGGATGCTCTGTTACTCAGTCTAGTAAGTGAAGCCAGCTCTGCACAACCCCCAACATGTGCCAGCGGGATGCTCTGGGCTGACCTGTCTCTGCAGCCCCTCACTTTGCTAGGTCAGAAGCACACTGTGATGAGAAACCAGCCCCACGATCCACCTCAGTCCCTTGGCACCCTGCCTTGGCTCCGGTGGGTAACTGGTTATCTCATGGCTTTGGGAGAGAGTGACTGGCATGGGCAGGAATGTTCTTACACACTGTCAGCCTGGAGGAACCAGCTGTGTGTCCAATTTCTGGACATAGTTCAAGTGTGAGCTCAGTGCTGAGCAATGTGGAGGTAAAGGAGGTGAGGAGGGTTTGGGGTTTCGCAGTGTTGACACACACCAGGCTGGCAGTCTCTGTGCCTCAAAGGCTGTGGGTCCAGCTGTTCTCCAAAAAAAAAGATGTAGCCCCACACGGCTGAGAAGGGAGTGAGGGAAGAGCGACTGTTTTAGCCTGGCTGGTTATCACACCGTGTTGCAGCGAGGGATGCAGGGATGCTTTCGAGAGAGAGTGAGTGGTGCACCTGGAAGGCTGCGGACTCCCTTGCAGAGGGTGCCGAGATGCTGGCGCCGGAGTGGTCCCACTCTGGTGTGCTGTCCCAGAGGGGCTCTAAGGACATGATACCCTATTCTACTAAAGCTCTGCACAGAGCTGGAAGGGGGTTTGATGGCGGCTGGGCTCCTGTGGAGAAGCAGACGTGGTGGAGCAGCAAAGCAGCTGTGGAAGGCAGAGGCAGAGCGAGGGTCCCGCTACTCGGGGGTCTGTGCGGTGCCCGGACGCCGGGCTGGTGCAGGCGGGGAACGGCAGGAGCAGGCAGTGCCCCGCTGCTCCGGGGCCATCGGCCCCCGCTCCGCGCCGTGCCCGCTGCTGCGGTGACGGCTCCCGGCAGCCCGGGGC
>VZTI01000346.1:106320-126754 GCA_013397865.1 Struthidea cinerea | reverse complement strand
CGTCCGGTGCGGGTCGGGCGGGGGGGGGGTCCCGCTCCCACCGCCACACCTGGATGGAGGAACTGCGTCACACCCCGCCCTATGACGTCACGCCCGCCCGGGGCCGGTCCCCGGCCCGGCGCACCCCCTTCACCTTTTTTCCTTTCCCACAATAAACTCTTTTCAGCGATAAAGAGGCGGCTCTTAGCGAGGTGCTTGCTGTCGCGCCGTGACGTCACTCCCCTAAAGCCGGCGTGACGTCACGCGAGGGCGCGTCACCGCCGCATCACTTCCGAGGGCTTTTCCGCCCCTTTTGTCCGACCGGGCCCGGTCCCACGGACGGTTCAAGCGGCTGCCGCCGCTCCCGAGCCCCCTCCCCTGGGTCCAGCCCGAGACCCCTCCCAGCTCAGCCCCGGGCAGGCTCCGGCTGCCTCAGGGTGGGGGTAAAGCTCGTCCTCCCCCCTGAGCCCCCCGGCCCCCTCGAGCTGCTCCGCGGGTGGGTTGGTGGGGAGGGGGCTCCGGGGGGTCCTCGCCGGGGCTGGGATGATGCTCCCGGGAGCATCGCGGGTGGGGAGGAAGCAGCGGGGCTTCCTCGAGGGGGGCTCCCCAGTTTGGGGGGTAGAGGAGGAGGGTGAGGAGGGGGTCGATGCTGTTTTGGCGCCGCTGGAGCCCCTCACGGTGCCGCCAGCTCTGCGCGGGACGGGCCGCTGCCGCAGGTGAGGAAGATGCTGCCCCGAGCCCCAGCCGGGCGCTCTCCCATCAGATATCCCGTTATCCCTCCCTTTTCCCCCTTTCCTGCCGATTTCCTACCGTCACTTGGGGCTTTTCCTTCCCGCAGCGTCTCCCGAGCCCTCCCGGCACCGCTCCCACCCGGACGCCCCGGGGGCATCCTCGGAGCCGCAGCCTCCTGCATCCCACCGCTCCTTCCCGGGAAACGTGAGTGCTCATCCCGGCGGTGTCCATCCTCGTGGCGGGGGCTGGATTCGGTGCTGGGGGGGCGGGGGGTCCTGGCAGTGCCCCCTGGCTGGGTCACAGCCTGGTCAGGGGGTGCTGAAGGGTTTTTGGAGCACAGCTGGGTGGGGGTGTGTGTCCCGTCCCTGTCCCCTCCTTTCCAGCATCAAACCTCTTCCCATCGCCCGCCCTCTGCTCCCCTGAGCCCCCCGGGGTGGGGACCAACGGGGAGGGGCTCGGGGAGGTGGGGACAGGACGGGGCCGGGGGTTCCCAGTGCGGGGTGGGACTCTGGGCACCCCCTCCCCTGCTGCCCCTCTGCCACCCCCACCTGGACCCCTTCCCCTCAGCTGGGGGAGCCCGGCTGAATCCCACCGGCTGATCCCAAGGGGGAGGCTGAGGCTGCTCCAGGGGATGCTGATTCTCCTTTTGGGGCCCGGGTGAGGAGGAGGAGGGAGGTCTGAGCCTCTCTTTGCCACCCGGGCACCCCCGGATCACCTGAAGCAAGGGAAAGCTCCTGAGCACCTGACAAGGAAAACCAAGGTGTGGCCCCAGATGTGTGCTGGTGTTGGCCTGGGCAGGGTTAACTCATCCAATTTGTGAGGAAAACCCTTGGGATTGGTGCTGCCGGACTGCTGGTGGGCTGGCATCTGCTAAACCCTGTCCCCGAGGGGGTCGGGGGCTTTGGGGAGGAAGGGGGACAGTCGGGATTGCTGCAACACCTCTGGGCTAGCCCGGAATTCCTGACGGGAAGGAAAAAGGAGGAGGATTTGCTCATCAGCAGGGAATGGTCCCCATCCCGGGATGGCCCCGCTGCCGCTCACATGGATCCTCTCGGAGCGGTGCTTCCCTCCCTCCGCTCTCGGAGGTGCGAGAGCTGATGAACCTCACCCGGGGGTGCCTCACACACCGGGGCTGAGCACGTTCCGCATCGTAGAGTTAATTTTCCCTTCCTGCCAGCTCTCCCTATTAACGCTGGGATCTTGTGGGTGGTGCAAAACCCGGTAATTATCCACTTTTTACTATAAAAGATGGAATTCTCCTCCCCAGCCAGTGCGGAGAGTACGCAGAGCGAATCCCTGGGAACGCCTGGGTTAAGTTTCCAGGGGTGAAATCCCTCTCTCCAGTGCTGGGGGAGGGCAGGAGGAGCTGAGGGCATGGACCAGGAGCTGGGATTTGTGGATACTCTGGAGGCAGGAGAGGGATGAGGTGGCCGGGGAGGCCTGGCTGTGCCACGCAGGGTGACAGGGATGCAGACAAAGCCGCCAGGTGGGCTCAGGTGAGCCCAGGTGGGGTTGAATCCGGGCAGGAATCAACACCTCCGGGCCATGGAGGGGCTGCCACGGATCTCTGCCCACTCGGGATCCATCCCGAGGTCTGCAGGGCTCAGATCCCGTGGGAGAGCGTGTCCCTTGCTCGGGCGCAGGGGCTGCGTGCGTGGCAGTTAAATATATATATAAATATCTATATTCTGTATATTTAGCATCCCTGCTCTGGGTAACCGTGGCAACTGGGTTTATTTTGCTTAAACCTGGCCTGGCATGTGATGTGCTTGGGAAGGAACAGCCGAGGGGAGAGGGAGGGATGAAGTTCTCCGTGCTGGGAGCCGGGGAGGAGCCTTGGCACGGGATGCGGCACGGGACGCTCTCGGGGGGACCTCGCTGTGTCCCTGCAAACGCCTCACTGGGGACGGCCACCGGCATCCCCACGGCTCTGTCCCATCCCCTCTGCTCCACCCGGGAAGGGAAGGGAAGGTTCCAGGGTTTCCATCTCCCTGTTTCCTGCTGGGCTTCCCAGGACGCCCCTGACCGATGTTCCCTGTCTCGTGCAGGGTCCTGCTTGCCAAATCCGGCTCCCGGTGGGAAGAGCTGGTGATGGTTTTCCTGATGTCTGGAGCCGCGTGCCCTCACCTGGAGCAGCAGGAGCCTCGTGCCACCCCAAGGCAGAGACGGGACCCTCGTCAGCCCCACCAGGGTGGGCGTCCAACCCCTAATCCCATCCGGCACATCCCGGGACACAGCAGGCAGCCTCTCTTTATCCTTAAAGGCGCCAGCTCAGGCCGAAATTCCCTGTGTTTTACTCTAAAACTCCATTCCTCGTGCTTTGACGCCGTTTCCTTCCCGCGCCTCCACAGGGGGATGTTCGATCCCAGTTTTTCCCTTCCAGGTGACACCCCAAGGCCCCCGTGTCCCCCCTGCAGTGGCGGCCGAGCGGCGGCAGAGGGCGACAGCGGCCCGGCGGCGGCACCGACACCGACACGGCCCCGGCGGCGGCACCGACACCGACACGGCCCCGGCCGCGCTGCGCTGCCAAAAACTTTATTGGGGACAAGCGACAGAGCCCCTGTGCCCCCTCCCCGCACACCGAGGAGGGGCTGCAGCCCCCCGGCTTTCCACAGGTTTGCTCCTGGCCGGGTTGTTTCCCTCAGGGATCTCCCTGCCTGTCCCGGGTCTGGGGTCCCCTGTCCCCTCCCCGGGCACCCCCCAGCTCTGGGGCAGAGGCTCTTTGTACCATTCCTGGGAAAAGAGGGCTGGATGCTCGCCACGGGAAGCATCACCCTCTCCCCCATGCCTCAGAAAATGGGATTTGAGTGATTTTGCCCTCCCCTGAGGGGGGCATTGGGCTCCTAAGGCACAAAATGAGGGGGAGGCGTGGGGGTCTCGCCCTCTGGGCTCTGGGGGTGCCAAGGGAGGCTGGAACCTGGGGAAATCCAGCACCCCACATCCCAATCTTCATCCTGCTCCTGCACACCCTCCAATTTAAGGAAAAACTCATTCGTGGAGTGACAAAGACGATCCTGACCCTGGCAGGAGCAGCCTCCTCCCCCTCACCCCTGGGCAGAAGCGCAGAGCCGTGGGGTGACGGGAGCAGCTCCAGCCCCACAAATCCATCCCTGGGATGGGAGCTGGGATGAAGCGGGGGGAGGAAACCCCATCCCCCTCCTCGCCTCAGTCGTCGGCCACGATGGAGAGCGCGCGGAGCTCGCCGAGCTTGGCGTCGTTCTCCCGCTCCCGCTGCTCGTCGCTCAGCCCGGGCCGGTCGATCTGCGCCGTCAGGTCCCCAAAAATCTTGTGCATCTCCGTGTAGTAGACAACCTGTTGGAGAAGGGGGATCGGGGAGGGAGGGGAATGGGGGTCTCCTCCCCACCGCACCCCCCCCTTCCCCCTCGCGGCTGCCCTCGGCAGCCCCTCGCTGCGGCGTTGGTGTCTAAAATAGCTCCCTCCCATGTGGCGATGCCACCCCCTTGGATTATTACAACTCAACACATTTTAATAACACGCTGCCCTTCTCCGCTCGCTTCCCATCTGGGAGCCGCGCGTGCGGGGCTGCCACCGGCACCCGCCACCCTCCCGCAGCCGCCTCGTCCCCCCCCGTTTGTCACCGCTGCCACCGGCACGAGCCGCCCGCCCACGCTGCCCGCGGGTCGGGGCTCGGTGGGCACGGTGGGCAGGGCGAGGGGTTCGGTGGGCCCGGCGAGGGGCAAGCCCGGCAGCGCCGTGCCCCGTGCGAAGCACGAGGAGGAGGAGGAGGAGGAGGGGTGTGTTAATAACGTGCTAATTAGCACCGCCAATTATCTCCGGCAGCGAGCAGC
The DNA here is from genome assembly GCA_013397865.1 of Struthidea cinerea. Classification (NCBI taxonomy): domain Eukaryota; kingdom Metazoa; phylum Chordata; class Aves; order Passeriformes; family Corcoracidae; genus Struthidea; species Struthidea cinerea. Next base: position 122,234 of record VZTI01000346.1, on the reverse strand, counting down.
GCTTGCCGGCGCGGGAGCCCGTGGGTCAGCGCAGGCAGATGGCAGCGGGGTGGCTGCTCGGGCGTGGGCTCCGGCGAGGAGAGGGGGGGTCCCAGCCCTTCCTGGGAGACCCTCGGGGCTGTGGGACCCCCCGGTGTCGCGGGATGCCCGGCACTGCGGGACCCTCGGGGCTGTGGGACCCCTGGCACTGCGCGACCCCCAGCCCTGCGTGGGGCACTCCTTGGCGTTGCAGGACCCCCGGTGCTGCCTGTGGGACCCCCGGAACTGCAGAACCTCTGGGTACCCCTCGCACTGTAGGACCCCCGGGTGCCACAGGACGCCCAGCCCTGCCTGTGGGGCCCCTGGCACTGCAGGACCCCCCAGTGCTGTGAGACCCTTGGCACCGCAAGACCCCCGGTGCTGTGTGACCCCTGGCACTGCAGGACCCCTGGTGCCGTGGCAGATGTGGGATCCTGTCCTGGACATCCCCCCACATCTATCAGGGAGGGATTGGGGAGCGCTGCCCCCCAGGGTGGGCACTGCCAGCGTTGCCCCCGTTTCCCGGAGGGGCCCCAGCATCTCCAGCAGCACCGGTGCGGAGACACACACGGTCTCCATGGAGACCAGCTCCCCTAATCCTGCTCAAAACGATGCCGATTTTGGGCAGGCCCGAGGGGGGATCTCGGCGCCCCACATTCCAGTGCCAGCTGCCTGAACCCCCCCTTGCCAGGCCTGTCCATCCTGGGGGTCCGGGGGCTGCTCCGTGGCCGGGGCTCCCCACGCGGCGGTGCCGGCTGAGTCACCGCAGTGCTCATTTACACAGTGACTAACGAACCCCACACAGGGCTGAGCTGGCAGGGGCCCCCCAAAACCCCTGCAACGCCCCCCAAACCACAGCCCCACAGCTGGCTCACCCCGAACATCCTCCGAACCCCCTCGCAAGCAAGAGATGCCAAAAACACCCGAGATCTCTCGGCAATGCCACTGGTGAGCAAGGATCTGGCGGGGGGAATAGGGATGCCAAGCGGGGTGCCAGCGCCCTGGAGCAGCCCCCCGTGTCCCTTGTCCCCAGCCCGGAGTCAGCTGGGCTCCGCTCGGTCACTTATGGCCACGTGGCACTGCCAATTCCAGCACGGAAAAAGCGCTGGCGCCTTGAGATGAATCCTGTCAGGGTGGCAGGGCTGGAGGCAGATGCTGCCCCCAGGATTGTCCCCACGGTTGTCCCCCAAGATTTGGGGACACTGGTCGCAGGACTGTCCTCCAGGATTGCTCTCAGGATTGTTCCCCCAGGATTTGGGGACAATTGTCCCCCACGATTGGCTCTGGGTCTGCCCCCTGCACCGCAGGATTGTCCCTGAGGATTTTCCCCTGACCAGGATTGCCCCCCTGGGTTTCCTCAGGATTGCCCCCAGGATTGCCCCCAGAACCCACACTGGACTGAACGGGCAGAGCAGAGCGAATTCTTTGCTGCTGCTCCCCCTCTGCCCACATCCCGCAGCCACCAATCCCTTCCCGAGGGCCATCCGTGTCTCCAGGCCCTGCTGGGCGTCCTTGGGGACACCCCCGTGTCCCCAGGCCCTGCTGGGGTCCCCGGGGACGCTCCTCTCCCCCAGCAGCCCCCATTGCAGAACCAGCCGGCACCATCTGGGCGCCGCCGCGCCTCGCCAGCCGAGTCTCCCGAGCTTCACCAACACAATCCCGCCGGCATCGATCCCCCCCATTTCTCCTGCTGAAACAGGAGTGAAAACCCTCCCAGGGAGGGGACGCACCCCAAACTGGTGGCAGTGACAGCGGGGGACCCCTCGCTCCGCAGCCCTGCCCTACCTGCTCCCGCCAGCCCAGTACTTTTCCAGCTATGGGTACCATATGCTCCGTCCCCATCCCATCAAATCCCAGCTCCAACTCGCCTTTGAGCCCGAGCCAACGGCCCCGAGTCCACCTGTCCCGAACTAATTCTGTTTGGGGACGCGGTGTTCCGCGGATTTTTGATAGATCCCGGCCACAACGGCCCAGCCGGGCAGCGGCCGCTTGTTTGGGGCAGCCCTACCCAAAACAAAGCCGGGGGCGCTGCCAGGGCCGGGCTCCCCCAGCCCCCGGCACCATCCCCGCCTGCCAGCTCCACCTTCCCCCCCATTCCATGAAAACCCGAAGGAATCTCATGTTTTCTAGCTGGGAAACCAAGCCCAAAGCGGGAAGGAAGTGCTGTCCACGCCTCACACCAGCCACAGCTCCAAAATCTCCCCCTTTCATCTCCGTGTGGCCACTTCAAAGCCCCCAGCCAGGGAAATATTTGCCTCCCTTGGCTCGGCCCGGGCCCGTGGGCGGAGAGAAGAATTTGGTGTTGAATGTTACGGCCCCGCGAGCTCGGGACATGTCCCGGCGTCAGGAGACACCCGGGCCCGGGAGCGCGGCCAGGCCGTGCCATGGGAACTCGCCCGCCCGGGGAGGAGGCTGGGGAGGGTCTGCTTGGGTCACAGCCATGGAGGTGCCCGGGAGCAGGGTCCTTCCCCTTCCCGGAGCTGGACGGTGTCACTGTCACACAGTTTGTCTCGCTTTAACTCCCAGCTTTCTCCAGGGCCAAAAAATAGGGAAAATGACACGGTTTTGCCTCGGGATGGTGGGTTTGATCCAGGGAGGAAACAACCCCAAAGTCACAGCCCCCCGCACGGGGCCAGCTGATGCCAGTCCCACCCCATCCAGCCCTTTCCTTGAGGGATGAACCTCCAGCCTCATCCTCCTCCTGGAGAGGTACCCACAGAAAAGGCTGAAAATAGAAATTCCACCGAGGAATCAGCTCAGGGAGGCACGGGGAGGAGGGAAACCCGGGCAGAATTCCCATGCCAGCCCCCACCCGGGATGGGGATGCTCCCGGCAGCCCCCCGGCTGCCCTTCCCAGCCAGGTGCCTGCAGGTGAGCAGCTGCCGAGCTGACTCAGGGCTCCGGGTGCTATTCCTGGCTCGCCACTGACTCATTACCTTGGGCAAATCGCATCCCTTTTCCATTTCATTTCTGCCACTTCCATGGGAAAACGCTTCCCAGAGCTCCCGAGCCAGGGGGGCACGGCACAAACATTCCAAGCTCTCCTCCAAGCATCCCTCCCCGGGGGTGGAAGGAGGCAGCCAGTGCTGGGAAAAAGAGGGATGCGGCTCCCATGGAGGCTGGCGGGGAGGGAGGGAGGGATGTGAGCTGCATCCGTCTGGGACAAGCTTTAGTCCAGCCTACGGGAGATGCATCAGCTTTGTTGTGACGCTGCCTTTTTGGGTGTTAAAAAGCGGGATTTCACTCGGTTTTCCCAACAAATTCCTCACCTGAAGAGAGGCAGGGCAGATAGACGGGAAAGCAAAGCAGAGGATTCCCGAGGAAGAAGAGGGATAAGGATGGAGAGTCTCACAAACAGCCCCAGCAATGACACCCTCACCTCCGGGTGCTCCGAGCGCACCTCTCCCAGCGTCCTCCTCGCCCCAAATTCCTTGGGAATCGGGCCGCAAACGGAGTGAGGAGAAGCCAGAGGGGCAAAGCCGCTCCCTGAGGAAACTCATGGATCACAAAACCCCGGAGAGGGCAGAGAACATTCGGGTTTCAAGGTCTCACCCACGGAGGGGGTCGGCAGGGGGAAAAGGGCCAGCGAGACTCTGCGGTGGCTCCGGGAATTCTGGTTATTCCGGGCTGGAACAGGGAGCCCCGCGCCCGATTGCTAAGGGAACAGCAGGAACAGCATCCCCAGCACCCACCCTGCGGCGCAGGGAGCATCGGCACCATCTGGTAGGTGAATCAGCCTGCAGACAACTCGCTGGCAGCTCCGCAGAGAGGCCCCCCCAAGTCGGAGGTGAGATGGAACACGTGCTCCCGGCACCTCCCGGCAGCCCCCCCGCCGCGCACCTGGGTCCCCGCGGCACCTCCCGGCCCCAAAACGCCGCGGGAGAACGCCCACGGCGCGGGCAGCGCCCGGTTCCGCCCTCATCCCGGCGCTGGAGCGCCCCGGGAGCTGCGGTGTGGGATGGCAGAGGTTCGCCAAGCTTGGTGAGATCCCAACCCTGCCCCTCTGCAGCCTAAGGGAAAGGGCAAAGGGAGAAGGGAGGAGGAGGAGGAGCGGCAGCACGTTCCCGGAGGAAGCTGGAGGACGGGAATGAAAGCCGGGGGTTATTCAGGACTCCTCTTCCTGCAAACCTTTGGTGTGGAGATGTCCCAGGAGCCTTTTCTCCACTCACCAGGAGCCACGAGACACCTTCAGATGAGCCCCAACAGCTCAGATGCCACCCTGAGCTCAGGACTGCATGTCCAAGATGGCATTCCCAGACGGACAAAGCCATGGAATTCCAGCGGCCGGAACCGTGGGACAGGACAGGACAGGACAGGACAGAGGAAGGGACGATGTCTCACCTGGGCCCGCACCAGCGACTCGAAGCTGGGTTTGAAGTAATCGATGCGGCTGCTGTAGAACTTGGGCATCTCCTCCAGGAGCTGCTTGTTCTTGGCTTCAAAGTCCTCCTTCACCGGGCGCAGCTCCTCCCGGGCCTGCCGAGGGACACGGGAGGGGTCAGAGCCCCGGGAAAAGGATCCTCCTGGGCTATGGGGTGCTCTGCTTTGATGGGGGGACAAGGAGTGACCACCCCGGTGGGACCCAAGTGACCACTCAATGGAGCCTGGTGGGACCCAAGTGACCAATTAATGGAACCTGGTGGGATCGAAGTGACCATTCAATGCAACCCTGGTAGGACCCAAGTGACCACTCAGTGGACCCTGGTGGGACTCAAGTGACCATTCAATGGACCCTGGCGGGACCCAAGTGACCAATTAATGGACCCTGGTGGGACCCAAGTGACCATTCAATGGACCCTGGTGGGATCCAAGTGACCACTCAATGGACCCTGGCGGGACTCAAGTGACCATTCAATGGACCCTGGTGGGATCCAAGTGACCAATTAATGGAACCTGGTGGAACCCAACTGACCATCCAGTGCAACCTGGTGGGACCCATGAGACCATCCACAGAGCCTGGTGGAACCCAAGTGACCAATTAATGGACCCTGGTGGGATCCAAGTGACCACTCAACGGACCCTGGTGGGATCCAAGTGACCACTCAATGGACTCTGGTAGGACCCAAGCTCTGACCCTGGAAAGCCACAGGACACCCAGGGAGGTTGTGCCTTCTCTCCTTGGGAAAAACACGGACAAAACCCAGNCCTGGTGGGACTCAAGTGACCATTCAATGGACCCTGGCGGGACCCAAGTGACCAATTAATGGACCCTGGTGGGATCCAAGTGACCACTCAACGGACCCTGGTGGGATCCAAGTGACCACTCAATGGACTCTGGTAGGACCCAAGCTCTGACCCTGGAAAGCCACAGGACACCCAGGGAGGTTGTGCCTTCTCTCCTTGGGAAAAACACGGACAAAACCCAGTCCCAGCGCTCAGCCAGGCTGGAGAAGGTCCCCGGGCACATCCGCGTCCTCCCACCCGGCGATTCCCGGGAGCGTCGCTCCAGGATCCTGCCCCCACTGTCACCGTGACCTTCAGCTCCGTGCACCCAACTGGCTCCTTTAACCGGAGCGTGGGGAGAACGGGAAATGTCTCCGGGGTGGTGTGGAAAAGGGCAGGAGGGGGTGGGCTGTGAAATATTAGAGCGGTTCAAGTCTGCCACTTAATCCCGGTGCCATTCCGACGGGAGGCGGGTGCGGGAGAGCCCGGCCCGGCCGCGGCGCCGGCCCTGGGGACAGGGACAGCGTGCCAGGGGGATGGCACGGACTGGCCTCCGGGCTGGGAAAACCTGGAATCATCCCAGCAAAGGAGAAAATCCATCATTTGCCATGAAACCGGGAGCGTTGAAACTCCCGGGACGGAGCTCGTGGGGAGAACTCCCGGGATGGAGCTCATGGGGGCAAAATCCCGGGATAGGAGCTCACGGGGAAAACTCCTGGGATGGAATTCATGGGGAGAACTCCCGGGATGGAGTTCCTGGAGGCAAAATCCCAAGATGGAGTTCCTGAGGGAAACTCCCAGGATGGAGCTCATGGGGGAAACTCCCAGGATGGGGGCTCAATAATTAAATACCTGGATGAGACGAGGCCGTTTCCCATCAAATCCAGACCCTCTGGATACCCCAGGTTCGGGATTGCTCCAGGCTCCCTCCCACAGGTGTTTAAACTCAGTGTTTGGTTACGATTCTTTTTTTGGGAGGGGGAATTAGATCAAAAGTTCATTAAAGGGGGGGAAAAAAGAAATGAAATAACTAAACCCTGCTTAATCACCAGGACAAAAGAATTCCCATTTTTCCAGCCCCAGCTTTAGTCGCTGAGGCTGAGCAGAATAAGCCGCTTACTGTTAAACCAGAGGTGTCTTTTGTTCAGGCTGTTCTTTTAACACAAAACTTCATTTTTGGGGGGAGAAATTCATCAGAAAAACGCATTTTCTTTGACTCTGAGCATCAATTGTTCCTGGGAGGATCGAGCCACGTGCTGCCGGAGCGACAGATTTTAGGGAAAAACGCTGGGGAAGATTTGATTAAAAAAACCCAAAAACCCAAAAAAAAAAAAAACCCCAACAACAAACCCATCACGATTTCGCTAAAATTCGGGAGAGAGCAACAAGAATCTGGCAAAACTTCCTGTTAACCAATTACTGCAATTTTCCAAGCCGAATTTTTCGGGAACAGGTGGCAAACATAAAGCTGGGAAACGCTCTGATCTGTTCCCTTCCCCATCCAGCTGCTCGCTCAGACGCCGAGGTCGGGGGGAACCCCCCTGCGCCTCGACCTCAGCGCTGGCTCCGAGCGTCCCCAGAGCTGCCGGGGCTCCGATTCCATTTTCTCTTGGAAAACGTTCCATTTTCCCTTGGAAAAGCGGCTCCTTCCCTTCACCGAGCGCTCGAAACCAGCGCTGTGCTGTCAAAAATGTGATTTTTGCACGGATAAAAGACATCCTCCTCCCCGAATGTTCCACCCGCGGATGTCAGATCGGAGGGAAAAAGCTTCTCCCCGAGTTTTCCCGGGAATTGCCGCCGGGATTGTGGCTCCGGGGCCATCCCAATACCTGGTGCAGCTTGGCCAGGATGGGGCCGGTTCTCTCCTTTTCCTCGTATTTTTCCACCTTGGATTGCAGGCGTTTGTAGTCCTGGAGCGTCTGCTCCCGGCGCTTCACAGCCATGTTCAGGCTCGGGAAGACGCTGCTGAACCTGGAAAAAAAGGGATGGGAAGGGCTCGGGGTGGGATGCTTTGGGTGGATTCAGCACCCGAGGCAAGCCCGGAGCAGCCTGGTCCAGCAGGAATTTCCCTGCCCGTGGAACCCGGCTGAGGTTCCCCAAGCCAAAGCATCCCAGCGTCCTGAATTTACCTCATTCACGCGGCGTTCCCCCAGATTCCTGTTTGGGAAGGGAAAGAAGAGGCAGAGAAGCGGAAATAGAAGTCCAGGGGAAAGAAATAAAAAGTGCAAAGTAAATGTTAACCGCAGCATTATTTGTTGCACAATTTTTTGCTTTTTTGGGGGTTTTTTTTTGCCTTTTTTGGTTATTTTTTGCACTTTTTTGGGGGGTTTTTTTGCCCATTTTTGGTTAATTTTTTGCACTTTGTTGGTTAATTTTTTGCACTTTTTTGGTTAATTTTTTTTCACTTTGTTGGTTAATTTTTTGCACTTTTTTGCACAGTTTTTTGTGCTTTTTTGGTTACTTTTTTGCATTTTTTTGGTTAATTTTTTGCGCTTTTCGGGTCAAAAAATTGCTTTTTTTTTTTGGTTATTTTTTTGTGCTTTTTCAGGTTAATTTTTTTTTTTTTTTTTTTCTGATGGATTTTTCACCTTTTTTTCCAGCAAATTTTGGCTCCTTTTGGGTCGCAAACCCAGCTGAAGAGGAGCCCTGAGCCCGCCCCTGAAGGATTCCCAGCAACTTCTCCAGGCTCTGGGAAAGATTCCCTTTATTAAAATGTGCCACGAATTGAGGAAACGTGAACGTCTGATGGAGAATATTTCTGAATGTGACAGAAAAGGGAAAAGCAGGAACTGGAGCTCCTGTCCCTTCATTCCAGGAAATCGAATTATCCCAGGGGATACCAGGGGTTGGGATCAAATGGGTGATGCTCCCTTTGGAATAATAACTGAAAATTCATCAATTCCAGGGTGATTTTTAGGGGGGGGTTGAGGCCAGGGATTGCAGGGGATGGATTTTACTTCCAGGAGGGAACAAACAGCTTTCCCACCTCTTCAAATGGGAAAAAAAAAAAATACAAATATAAATATAAATCAAACTGGGGAGGCCATTAGCAAGAAGAAGACACAAATGTCACTTCATTTGCTTCAGATGTGCCCTAAATCCACGGTTCAAGCGGAACCGCGGGGGCTCCCAGCCCGCCGCAGCCACTCCAGCCCTATTAAAATCCCATTTTCCGCTCGCTCCGGAGGGTGCTGATGGGCTGGACCGGTGGGTGCCCAGGGAAAACTTCCACCCCTGAGCCTCGGTTTGCAAAGGGCAAACGCCAGGAGCCAGGGAGCAACGGGAATATTCGGATCCAAGCATTTGTGCGGAGCATCCCTGGGCCAGAGATCCTTCAATCCCGCCCGGTCCTGCACATCCCCCGAGGCTGGCACAGAACGAATCCACGTAAATATAATTATAAATATAATCATAAATATAAATACACATCCCATGATATTCTCCCTCTGTTGCAACAGACTGGGGATGAGGAACGACCTGGAAAAGTCATCAGGGAGCTGCTCCAGCTGCCCGGGGCGGATCAGATGCTCGGCCCTGACATTGCTTTTTATGGGCACCGTCCCACACCATCCCATTATATTTAAATGGGAGACGTGTCCTGGATGCAGCAGGCCCCAGGCACGGCCTCGCCAGCTCCTGGGCTGCTAAAATATCTCCCAGCTCTGAAAATCCACCGGGAGAAGGGTTTGGGAAACAGGGATGGAGGGCAGCGAGGGCGGGAAGCGGGGCCAGGTTGAGAAATAGAGGGATAATGGTTTGGGTTCGTGGAATCGGGGAATGGTTTGGGTTGGAAGGGATTTCAGGGCTCTCTGGTTGGGGCAGGGACACCTTCCCCAGCCCCAGGAGGCTCCAAGGCCGCTCCTGGAACGCTTCCAGGGATGTTTTCACGCCAGGACTCCTCACTATGGGATGCTCTTTCCCAGCGTGGCACACAGACGATGCCAGCGGCTCGAGGTGGCAGCTCCTGCAGGAATTTCTCCCAGTTATGAACGATGGGAAGGACGGATCCCATCAGCCCAGAGGCCTTCCCGGTTTATTTTACATTCTATCCCTGATGGGGCAGGTTTGGGAAGGACACAAAACCTCGCACCTCAAGCAGGGCAGGAGCAGGGAACAAAGACCACGGGGATGAGCTGAGCCGCTCCTCGGCAGCGGGAACCCGGGCACGGGAATCCAGAGGAGATTCCAGGCGTGAGGCCGGGAAATCCTCCCTTCCCTGCTGCGCACCGAGCCCTGAGCACGGCCACCATCCAGCGCGGCCGTCGCACCCAGCAAACCCTGGAAAACCCTTCCCGAGGCGGCCCCAAAGCACCGAGCCTCGTGCTGGCACCCAAACCCCGCTGTTAGCGGTGGCTTCCCGGCGGCCCAGCCCTTCCCTGGCACTTCCCGGGGCTCCTGCCCGAACAGAGACGCGAGGCTGCAGCCCAACCCCGCTCCGCAGGCAGAGCCAGCCCTTCCCCTCGGATAAAGCAGCGAGGGAGGGCGCACAAGACGATCAGCGACGCGCTTCCCGTTCACTTTGAAGTTAAATCTGGGTTTTAAAAAGAGGAGGGAAAAAAAAAAGGCTCGATTTTGAGTTTTTTTGGGTTTTTCCCTCCCCCTTTTTATTGCCGGTATCGACTCGGCGCAATTTCGCAGCCGGTGATGGAAGGACGCCGCGCTCTTAAAAAATATCTACAGGGCTGGATCTGAGGAGGCTGGGGCTGTGTAGGCACAGCAGCTCCTGTCTCACGAGGACTTTTAATGCATAGATTATACGCTGCATTTCCCAGAGCAGGGGGGGCCCAGCTCCCCGGAGCCGCAGCCGTGCCCGGCTCGGAGCGTCCCGAGGGCGCTGGGAATCAGATCCCACACTGGGTCGGGTGGGAAGGGACCTTCAATCACCCTGTTCCACCCTCTACCACTCCCCACCCACCTCCCACTACCCCAGGGTGCTCCAAGCCCCCTCCGAGCTGGCCTTGGGGCACTTCCAGGGATGAGGAAGAGTTTTCCAGCTTCTCCGGGCAACCCGTGCCACCCCCATCCTGACAGGGAGGAATTCCTTCCCAATATCCCGTTGAAATCTCCCCTTTTTTTAGCTCAAAACCAACCCTGTCACTCTCTGAGGTTGCCTCAGTGTGGTCCTTCCCCACCAGCACCAGCAGGAAGGGCTGGGTCACCTGTGGCTTCTCTGGACACCACCAATGTCCCACCGAGCTCTCCCTGTGCCCAAGGAGCTCTCCCTGTGCCCACCGAGCTCTCCCTGTTCCAGCTGAACTCTCCTTGGGCCAGCCAAGCTCTCCCTGTGCCCACCGAGCCCTCCCTGTGCCCACCGAGCTCTCCCTGTGCCCACCGAGCTCTTCCCACCCCAGCCACGCTCTCCCCGTGAGCCACCAGGTTCGATTTCCACGCAGGATTAGCTCAGCTCAAGCAGGGAAGGTTCCTTGGGCTGCTCCGGGCTGAGGCAAAGCCGCCTCCGGCTCCCGAATTCCCCAAGGAACCCCGAATTCCTCAAGGAACCCCGAATTCCCCGTGAGCCCCGCGGCTCTGAAATCCCCCCGGGAGTCATGGAGAAAGGGTTTCAAGCCCTGCCCAGGTTTTTCTCCCTGTGTGGACAGAAACACGATCCCAAGGCCAGTGCCAGGGGCGCAGGGGGAGAGGCAGAGACGGGCTCCCGCCGGTGCCAAGTTATCCCGAGGAATTCCGAACTCCGCACGTGGCCCCAGTGTCCCCACAAGCATCTCATGCACGTTACTGACAAACGCTCCCGGTGCAGAGCCTGGCACAAAGGCTCTGCAGAGCCTCTGCCACGCACAGGCTCAGCCAAGCCCTCCAAGAAACGCCCCGCAGGGATCAGAAGCGTTTTCCAAAGCCTTTGGCGAAGCTCCTCCAACCCCTCCTGGCAGCAAAGGGACTGGGATCAACCTCAGGGCCATGGGAGAGGAGCAGCAGCCAAACGCCCCCTTGGAAATGGGGTTGGAACGACTGGAAGCAGAATTTCGGGGGAGCAGGGATGTGAGGATGGAGCAGGGATGTGGGGAAGGAGCAGGGATGTGGGGAAGGAGCAGGGATGTGAGGATGGAGCAGGGATGTGAGGATGGAGCAGCGACGTGGGGAAGGAGCAGGGACGTGAGGAAGGAGCAGGGATGTGAGGAAGGAGCAGGGATGTGGGGACGGAGCAGGGATGTGGGGAAGGAGCAGGGATGTGAGGATGGAGCAGGGATGTGGAGAAGGAGCAGGGATGTGGGGATGGAGCAGGGATGTGAGGATGGAGCAGGGACGTGAGGATGGAGCAGGGATGTGGGGAAGGAGCAGGGAAGCCTCACAAAGCGAATCCGGGTTGGTTCGCTCATCCATTCCACGCAGCTGGAGCACGGGAACGATTCCCGTCCCCGGGAGAGGCACAGATGAAAAGCCTGCGGCAGATGTGGGCATTTAGAACAAACCACGGAATCGGTAAGGTTGGAAAAGAGCCTTAAAACCGAGTCCAACCACCACAAAGAGCCTTAAAACCGAGTCCAACCACCACTAAACCACGTCCTCAAGTGCCACATCCACACGTTTTCTGAGCGCTTCCAGGGATGGTGACTCCTGGGCAGGCTGTGCCAGGGTTTGAAAACCCTTACCACCAAAAAAACACTCCTAATATCCGATATTATCAATAATTCCAATCACCCTCCTCCCTACGCTCCTCCCAGCCCCTGCTTCCATAGGGAATGAAGGGGTCTGACAGCCAAAACCACTCCCAAATCCCGATTGCTGCCCTCTGCAAGCCAAGATTTCAGATTTTTAACACAAAATCGAAGCCGACTCGGAAGAAAATTGGGTGGGAATGATGGCAGAGCGAAGGTAAAACAGCCCGCGGGGTATTAGAGCCCCTGCCACGACAGCAGCTTGAGGAATAAGCTGCTGGTGCTCCCTGTCACTTTTTAGGGAAGGCTGCTGAGAGGGGATTACAGCCCAGGCGGCTTAAGAGGAGCAGGTGAGGGGAGAGACGCAGGGATAACGAAAAGAAAATACAAATTACTCTGCCCGTGGCTGCGGGGGAGGCAGGGGGAACCTGCTGGTGATCTCCTCTCAGGATGACAGGTTATCCTCGGGAAAACATCTAAATCAGCCCCGTTCCCTGCATTCCGAATCGTGTTCCCGCCTCGTCTCCGCGCCAGCCTCCCTTCGGCTCCCCGTAATTAAAGGATGGGGTTGGAGAGACGCTGCCACGGGAGATGAAAGTGCCCCAGGATTGCCGGTGCTGCCGGATCCGTTCCCTCCTCAGCCCAGCTGACAGGTCCGGGGCTGGGAAATTGGGAACTTCTTCCCATCTCTCTGCTGGAAGCCCTGGGGATGCTCCTGAGGAGTGCGAGCAGCCTGTCACCTCTCCGTCTTCTCCTCGCCCTCTCCATCCCAAATCCTCATGCCGAAGCTTCCTTCCTGTTTTTAGTGGGAAAGGGGTGCTGGAGCTTTGGCACAGGGGAAAAATAATGGAAAAACCTTTAATTCTCTCCGTTTTCAAGCATCTCAAACAGTCTCACTGGCAGCCGGCGAGCTGGGCCTGGCTGGCACGCACGTGGCTCTTCCCTAGGGCGTTATTTTCGGGATGATGGCTTGGATAAGAACCCAAAAGGAAGTGGACAAGACCTACAGCTGGTGTTGGACAGGTGAAAAAAAAGGAACGACAGAGCTGGGAACGACAGATTCCAAAGAAAGCGACGGTGGACGAGGCGAGGGGAAGTTTGGAGAGGCACCGGGATGGCTCAGGAGAGGCCGGAGCAGGGAGGGGGATTCCTGCCATTCCTCAGCCGGTGCCCACACGTTCGTCCACCCACCAGGAAGGAGGAAATTAAACCCAGCCCTTCCTCCTGGAGGGAAAAGGCGCAGGAATGAGAGGCTGGGACGAGGAAGCGGCGGCGCGCTGAGGATTAGGCGGCCATGTGGCCGCTCCAAATCCTCATTAGGGGCTCGTTAAGGACATGAAAGCCGCTCTTCCTGCTTCCGGTCCCGCACCCCTGGAGCTGCTCGTGGCCAGCTCTGGCTGCCTTTTCCTGGCAGCTCGAGGGGACATGGGAATGCTGCGGTGGTGGCAGGGAGATGGAATTGGGATCCCCGCTCCCGGTTGCCGTCGCTGGCGACACGCAGCTCTGATGGGATTTACCCATCAGGGCTCTGAGCGGCTCCCGGATCGCACCTCCGGGATGTCCCACGGGGCCCACAGCCAGCCCTGCGCGGTGGCACCCTGGTGGCAGCACCCTCTGTGTCAGCCCTGCTAGAGCCAGGGTGACCGGGACACCCCTGCGGCCTGGTTTTGGGAGCAGGACAATGCTCCACGGGGACAGCGCTGTGCCAGGACACTCCCATGGCCAAAACCTCTCCAGTTCTGGGAGCAGGACAAGGCTCCACGGGGATGGCACCGTGCCAGGGTGACCAGGACATTCCCATGGCCAAAACCTCTCCAGTTTCGGGAATGGGAACATGCTCCAAGGAAATGGAACCACACCAGGGTGACCAAGACATTCCCATGGCCAAAACTTCTCTGGATTTGTGAGCAGGACAATGCTGCAAGGGGACAGCACTGTGCCAGGGTGACCAGGACATTCCCATGGCCAAATCTCTCTGATTTCGGGAGCAGGACAATGCTCCACGGGGACAGCGCTGTGCCAGGACACTCCCATGGCCAAAACCTCTCCAGTTCTGGGAGCAGGACAATGCTCCACGGGGACAGCGCTGTGCCAGGACACTCCCATGGCCCAATCTCTCTAATTTCAGGAGCAGGACAATGCTCCACGGGGACAGCGCTGTGCCAGGACACTCCCATGGCCAAAACCTCTCCAGTTTCGGGAATGGGAACATGCTCCAAGGAAATGGAACCACACCAGGGTGACCAAGACATTCCCATGGCCAAAACTTCTCTGGATTTGTGAGCAGGACAATGCTGCAAGGGGACAGCACTGTGCCAGGGTGACCAGGACACTCCCATGGCCAAATCTCTCTAATTTCAGGAGCAGGACAATGCTCCAAGGAAATGGAACCATGCCAGGGTGACCAGGACATTCCCATGGCCAAATCTCTCCGATTTTGGGAGCAGGACAATGCTCCAAGGGGACAGCACCATGCCAGGGTGACCAGGCCACCCCCTTGCTCCGAGAGGGTCAGACAGAGTGGGTTAAATCGAGAGCTGTGGCCCTGGAAATCGGCTCCCGATGCGAAAGGCCCTAAATCCCGTGGATTTCCAAACCACCTGGCTCCTTTAAGCCGCTTCCTTCCTTAAATACGGACATGCAACACGGACCTCTAAGACTCCATCCCCGATCCCTGACCCTGCCCTGGCTGGGAAGAACGCGCAGAGTGAAGGAATGAAGCCCAAACCAGCTGGGTTTGTCCCCCTGTGCCCCAAACCCGCTGCTCTGGGGTGAGATTCCACAGGCAGCTCCCAAAGAGGAGCCCATCCCTCCTGCCCAGCTCCTCGCCCAACCCATCCACCGAAAAATGCGATATTCTCACTGGAGCTTTGCTCTTTCCCTGAAAATAAATGACTCATTCCCAGCCAGAGGGTCCTTGGGGCTCGAAAAGCCAAATTGTGAAGAACCCCACGAGCCCAGCAGCAGAAGGACTGAAACAATACGAGCCTCCACCCCCCCTCCTCACTGATCTACCACTGCTTTTTTTCTTTTTTTTCCAATGTGGTTTAACAAATTCCCCAATATTTGCCTGGAAAACTCCAAGCCCTGGACAGCTGAATGGAGATTTTACTGCCCATGTGCCTCTGATTACAATATATTGCCACTAATGATAATTGCCTGGATTACACTTATCTCTTTCTTTGGCTAATAAACTACAAAAGACCACCAGTGAAGATGTAATAAAGAGCAGCTGTTGGAGCAAAAAAAAAAGGAAAAAAAATCCAAAAAATCCTTTTTTTTTTCTAGGTCAGAGCAAAGTTGGGAGAGGCTGGGCAGAGCTGCCTCGGCGAGGGGAAGGAAAACCGAGCTGGAAATAAGAAAGAGCTCCTCAAGGCAGCTTTCATTAATCTGGAACTTCTCCCCCAGAACCGTCGCCGGGGTTTATCAGCCGGCAGGACAAGGGGAGGGAGGTGCCAGCTCTGCATTTCTCTCCTGCATCTCACTCGCCTCAAAACGGACCCTTGGGCTCCTCGGAAGTGTTCCCGGCCAGGGATGCACCTCCGAAGGGAGGAAGGAGGGGAGGGAAGGAGCGTTTTTGTTCTCGGCTGCGGGGATGGAGCTTCCCCGGCACGGAACGTAAGCTGGTTAAAGGCACGCAGGGTGAAGCTCTGCAGGTGCCAAAGGGCAGGAAAAGGGGGAAAAAAACCTCTCATCTTCCAGGCCAGTGGAAATTCAGGAAGTTGGAGAGAACAGCCGAGGCTGGAAAGCAGCCAGGAGGTCGGAATAAACACCCCGGTGTTGAACCGAGGACTGGGCAGATAACGGAGTGTCCCGAGGAAACGTGGAATGGGTTGGGTGGGAAGGGATCTGAAGGATCATCCAGATCCACCCCTTTCCACACCTCCCACTGCCCCAGGTTGCTCCAAACTGGTCTTGGAGCTTCCAGAAATGGGGCATCCTCAGNGGGAGGGGGGGGAAAAAAGCCCCCGGAATATCTCAGAAACACAAGTTCTTCCAATTTGAACAGAATGCTGGAAGAAAAAGTTAATGTATCTTTCATGAGGACAATCGAGATAATAAGCAACACAATTCCACAGCAAAAGGCTGGGATTTTTTTTTTTTTCCCTTTTTTTTTCTTCC